>PYXC01000629.1:3477500-3667500 GCA_015244755.2 Tenualosa ilisha
ATGTGAGCAAATCTTAGCCACATCTAGCACAGCATTGGCTGAACTCCTGAGATGGGCAGAAAGGAAGAAGGAATGGTCAATCACCAATTTAATGGCAGCTGAACTGACCAGTAGTGTGTCATTGAAACTACCAGAGGAATCCAGGAAATTCAAAAATGATCTGTCATACAGTATGTTATACTAGATAAGATTTATAACTAATGTAATTTTCAGTAATGCTAAGTTCTTTTATCAGTGTTGTATTGGTAAATCATGCTGGCACATTGTTCTATGATTTCATATTTACTCATTACAATCAATATAGGTTGACCAATGTTCTTCAACTGGAGCAACTTCAACTGTACCTAAGTACATTTTTCATGTTTTTGAATTATGAACACTTTTACTTTTACTTACTTTCTCTGTGAAGTATCTGGACTTTCTACTCCACTATGCTTTTAAAATACATTCTGTTACATGAAGCACCTTACCTGATGTGTTTATCCTGTGGGACTATTGGTTTTTTGATATGAATAATTATCCAAAGTTGTTGTGAGACTTGTTGCTCTGCTCGTGTGAATTTGCATCCCACTTTCATTAGCATTATATTCAACTAAGCAACTGTTAGTTATTCCACTTTACAAACTTTCAACACTGCTGTCAACAATTACAAGGACACAAATGCAGCATTTGTGCAGCCTTCCATGAAGAATGAGCTATGATCTCTTGAGAGATGTGCAAATCTAGTTAAGATCTAAAAAACATGATGTCCATTTTCAGGCCAAAAACTTACGCTACTGACTAAGTGTAGCGTAGGGGGTCAAGTATTTTGACTATATGACATTTTTGCATTTTTTTTCCTTATTTTTTCCTGTTAAAATATCTGAATCAGAATCAGCGGACGTTTTGTCTTTGTCCTTCAGGAAGCAGTTTTGGTTATCAGTATATAGTTTTGTGCAATTTCATAACTTAGGGAGCTAATAATTCAATATATTTCTTATTGAAATATACTGTAGACCTAGCCTGACAAGCCAGACTATGTCAAAATTTATGGTCTAGAAATGACTGACAGGGCTCAATCCTAGGGGAGGAATCAGTCTTTCAACCTGCCTCTGCATGCAATATAATAGCCTTACGATGACCAATCAGAGCAACGTCGGCAAAACAGCAAACACGTCCAAACACGAGTCCTCTCTTTAAAAAAACAAATGACAAAGTCGATTAAAACGACCACTGTTCTTTGGCCACAGCCTTTGTTTTGCACCGTTGTCACCATGTCATCAGCATGCTAAGCCCCCCCAACGACTCTCTACAAATTTAGAACGTTGAGGTCTACTGAGGTCCTATGGTGCGTGTCAATACGTACCAGCTGAGCAAAACTATTTGCTGCCGCTAGGGTACTTTTAGATTTCTAGTCTACTGTAGACCAATAAGAGACAACATACTGCACCAGTACTTTTACTTTTAGTACATTTAAAAGCAAGTACTTAAGTAGGATTGTTGATGTAGTTGTTCTACTTTTTCTTAATTATAGGTCTATATTTTGCTAGTTAGTTGTACTTTTACTTAAGTACTGAGTTCCAGTACTTCCTCCACCACAGCCTTGTAAACTAATGAATGGAGACAATACAAAGACTTAAACAGCTGGTAAATGAATGCTGAAAATACCCATATGAAAGCCAAAACAAATCTTATCTGTGTGTGTAATGATGTAATTGACAGGAGATTGAGATACTGACCCTCCTCAGTGAGGGACACCTCTCCGGTCTCGGCATCAATCTGGAACATCTGACTGGTGGGGATGCGGGGTGTCTGGTCCATGAGACTAAAACGCAGCTCAGCGTGGGGTGTGTTACGCTCATCACGGTCAGAGGCCTCCACCTGCATGAAGGGGATGCCTGGGAAACAAACACCCAGCTGCATCAGACCTAAATATCCATTTATCCTGCACATGAGTATACACAGACACACACACACACTTGTACACCACCATAAACACACATGCAGCACACCACACCAAAACTCATGTCTTGCGGTTCCGGTAACCCACCATGCTTCCACATAGTTAAAAAGTATACGATGGTAAAAAGAATATGACATTGATACATGTTTAAATCTGACAAATATTCTATAGCTCTATAGCTCACTGGCTGTGAGGATGCTCTCCATCAGCTCTCCAAGGCAAATTCCTGAGAATTATTCATAGTCTTTCCAGTGTTTGTGCTGTGAGTGTATGGTTGTTACTCAGCCTGACTGCAGCATGTGAGAAACACTTCACTATGTACTAGTCTCACGTGTGCAAAGGAATGCAATCTGCTTGTATTAGAAATGAACAAGGAACAATGTGTATATACACATCTCATGGATACGGTATACACACAGACACATACACACACATTATATTGGGGGGCAGAGGCGTTCACAGCTGAAACCACTTCACTAGTTTGCAATCCGAAATTTGCAAAAGTAAAAAACATGAGGGATTATGCCCAGCTATGTCGCTAGCCAGGGTTCGAGCATCTCTGGATCACGGTCAGCTCTGCGCTGGCAAAACTGAGTAAGGTCACAGAATGCCCCACCGGATTGGCAGAGGTCAGGTGTGATCACAGTGGGCACCCGAGAAGCCTACGTGCGGGATCAGGTGTGTAACAAAGACAAGGAGAGCGCATTGGGCAAGGCCGCTGGTTGAGGTCCTTGGTCCTAGAGCAGAATCGGGCAGGACTCAACCGCACTGACAGGAGTCAAGCAGGATCTGATCAAGCACCCCCTCTTCTCTTACAGTTTATTCTGACGTGGCAGACATTTTTTCCCAAAGTGACATATGTTACAATTAATGAATTATAAACAAAAACAATTGGCTAAAACTAAAAATATAATATCTAAACATAAATTACTGAACTATATGGGTACTTTCAACAATGGCTAATGTGACAGTATATATCATTCATCACTATCTGATGTATCCTTTTTATCAGATTACAGTATTATGACAGCAGGCATTTAGGTGTTGCTCAAGTTCCCTTTCTTCATCGTCCCTGGGACACTGAAACACCAGCATTATGATACTCACTGGGCATGTAGATCCACTTTATAGTCTAAGCAAATTAGATTTGAAGGAGGCGGTAAATAGAGTGAATTTCGTCTTGTTATGTACAATGAGGATATCAGGTGCAAAAATTTCTGTACTACTAATTAAATTAAAATCACAGGCCAAAATCAGATGTTAAGATATTGTGATATTTTAATCTCTCCAGAGCTGATGGAAGGATCCTCTTCATACTCGGCATACTTACTCCTTATCAAGGCCTAATGAGTTGATCAGTGTTGTGGAGTCAAAGGGCAAGGTCACAGAGTCACTCTTGGAGTAAAATACAGTGTTTTGGCAAAATCTCCCAAGAAAAATAAGGATCTTCATACATTATAACACAATTAAACACTATAAGATCCCATGTCATATGAGTTGAGAACTGTCGCACCTTTATGCATTCATTCTAGCCTATATTCTGTCGCACTTGACCTGTAAATAATCCAGCATGGTATAGATGAACTGTACGGCTATCCTCCACCGGTAATGAAAGGGAAATTAAACAGCCTATGAAAACAAATATGTCACTATATATATAATTCATTCACTTCAATCTATTATTCAAGCAAAATTGCTCAGACTGTAATTGCTTTATTTGATATACTGTAAAATGTTGCTTTGAAAATCTTATGTTGTTGTAATTTAGTACTTTATTCACACCAGGTTACATAGCAACTAATATTATAGCACAACTCTACATCATTACAGGGCTATACCTCACACTTTTGAAGTGTTAAAGGAGATATTTGGTGTGAATAAATCCATAGCCCTGTTGTCTGAGGGCACAGAGTGCACAAAGAATTAAAAAATGTGATACAACATAAACCGAACAGTGAACCCGCACCTAACACTAATTAACTGGGACACAGAAACTCATTTAATTTTCTTATGCCCCATTTAGTGAACATTAGCTGCCGGTTCATTATTCAGTCCATGCTATATCACATTTTGTCCTTTTTTTTTTACTACAGACAGTACTCTGTGACCTCAAACTACAGGACTATGGATTGATTCACATGATATTTCTCCATTAAATGGTGTGCCTTAAATTTTATGACCTTAACCTTTGATCCCATGACCTTAGGTAGGCTACGTAATCAGTTCATCTAGACTTCAGAATGAATAAGTGTGCTAGGCAGGCCTGGTAACCTTGGCCTTTGACTCCCAACCTTGAGAACCTAGTCAGTTCATCATAGCTTTATAGTGAGTAAGTATGCCATTTGTGGAGGATCCTTCACCAAGATCAGGAGATATAGACTAATGAAGATGAACTAAGATGCAATTTTGACTCAACATTCATTTTGCCATGGTCCACTGAAGGCACTGTAATTTTTTCATGGTAAGGATTGGCGTTATAGGCACAAGAAATTCTTAATCTATAGTAAATGACAGTTCCAATGATACCAAATGTGCTTTCACTCTATTTATCCCCCCCCCACCCACCCACCACCCAGAAACACAGGTTGGCAAAATTGACACAAAATGGCAAAACTGTTTGTTTTGCTTGTGAGCTAGACAGTCCACTAGTGGAGTGATTGAGAAGGGGGTGTGGCAAAAAAAACACTATTAGTCATCAGCTGCACTGTTTTACCTGTCATTGCCAGACCTACTTATTACCCACACAAATAAGAAGCACAAATGTACTAGAACCAAAGATCTTTGAATGTTGAAGCTCTGCATCAACCCTCTCTGCTAGAACCAGAGAGGGAACACAAATCAAAATTCAAAATACTCATCAGCTTGCTTTTACGCCATGTTCTCTGCTTCAGTTGTTAGAGGGAGAGAGAGCCGTCTGCAACCAATGGACCTTCCTTTGTGTGGAATGCTCTTTTTTTAATTCAGTCATGAAAGTTGTGGATATGTGGCCGTGGAAAGTCTTTGTGTCCTGTACTGGCAGAGGTAGTTTGAAGGCCTGAGAGAGTCTGTGTGTGTGTGTGTGTGTGCGCGTGTGTGTGTGTGTGTGTGCGTGCGTGGGCGTGCGTGTGTGTGTGCACATGCGTGAGTGTGGGGAGGTTAAAAAGCTTACATGGCTATTTATGTCCCTGCTTCAGCTGGGCATCATATTGAAGTCTGGGCTGTTGACATTTTCCTTCAATGCCACACTGAGGCTCTCTGTGTTTGCCTAGTTCTATTTATCTGTGTGATTCATACATGTGCCACACACACACACACACACACACACACACACACACACATACAAACACACACACACTCATTCACAAAATTTGACATACCTATTTGATTTTTTTTATGCATACACAAACACAAACATACACATATGTGCTCACAGTCACACTAGCACATGCCGATCATTCAAACATACATCTTTCTCCTTCCAATTTGCTGTTCTTACATGACGCTCGAGTCAGCTCTGACGCAAATGCATCAACAGCCCTCCCAGAATGCCATGGACCACTGAAGAATGGCGACGAAAAAAGCCATGACTCAGCACTCTACGTCTGTACCATTTTCCCCTAATTACATCTATGTTTTCTAACAAAGGGAGCTTTTTTGAGTCTGACAGAACGAAAAGACCTTGAAAAGGTTTGAGTTTTTTTTTTCACGTGTAAAAGCTAAGAGGAGCCACTGGAGTAAAAAATTTCTTCTTTTTAGGCTTCTGTGACAAAATTAAGTGCCTTTTCAGTGGAGTGGACACTTTTGGTCGACTCAAGGAGGTTGTGAAACTTCTGAGATCAGGATAGTGTATGTCTATTAAAGTGGAGGACAGCGTGTCTGTATGGCTCTCATGACAAATTCCTCATTTCTGCACAGAAACACACACACGCACACACACAAACACACACACACACACACATACATACACTCATGCTCACACGCACTCATACACATACACACAGCACAGACCTTTAAGAAGACCCAGCTGCACACTCCCCCTCATGCTCTCTTCGATAAACTGAGGCACGTTGTCGTTCTTGTCAATGACACACACCTCCACTGTGAAGCTCTGCGTTCGCACTGCTGTGGTAAAGGACACCTGTAAGACACACACACACACACACACACACACACACACACACACACACACACACACACACACACGGATCCGTCAAGAAACCTTTCTTACTCAGTCACACTGTGTCCCACAATACTTGTCTCTGTATGAACTCAGCCCCCTTTGTAACAATGCCTCCATAGGAAGTTCAATGAACCCTCAGTTCTTAAGCTTTGGAAGAATAAAAAAATACATTTCTCTTTTTCCACTTAAACCAGACGACAACCTGAGACATTCTCAGCCTTTTTAACAGAACAAAATTTTCAGTGTCACGAGTGGCAGAAATGAAAAATAAAAATAACCAAAAAAAGCTAATCCTTAGCAATTGCCTCAGCATGTGCCATCAGAAGTATGAAAAGCACGGTGATGGGACCTTGTCAGGGGTCGATATTTCAGCCCCTGCTAACGACATCTCCTTTCAAGGCTTTTCAGTCTGGTGGTGATTCATACAGTCTGCCACGTGTCATAGCCACTGACGCACACCCACTGACATCAGTGCCATTCTCTGAGCTGTGCTGCTGTAAGTTTTCATGGCTATAATTATTTGATTAAAGAAATTTACAAAAAAATAACCACTCGTTTAATCATAACATACATAAAACAGTGGCATAGGCATTCACAGAAAACATTGTTATGTTTGTATAAAAACATTTTCATTAGTAGAACATTGGGTAACAACAAAACATTCAACATGTCGTGACTGACTGTCATGGTACAACCAACAGTCCACTCTATCCCCAACTCTCTCTCACACACACACACACACACACACACACACACACACACACACACACACACATACACACACACGCACGCACACACACACACATACACACACACCTCTAGAAACATGACAAAATATGCAAATAGGGCAAGGCTATTCCAGGACCCAACCTGCAGAGAATAAGATGGCTGCTTCTCTCTGTCCAGTGGCTTGAGGGCGTAAAGCATGCCCCCTTCCACCCCAAATGTCCCCTCATCGTCTCCTGTCAGCACCAGGTCCGTGTAGGTCATGGGCAAGTCATGGAGCTACAAGTGAGAAGCAGAGGCAGAGCTGAAACATCGGAGACCGATTGACATGAAGCCTGACAGACCTACTTGAGCACATTTTTTTTATTTATGCAACTGAAATAGTTTGAAAAGCCAAACATAAAAATTGTATTACTTTGTACTGAGGATAAACTGTCCACTCTGGAGACTACATGTGAATACAGTTTAAGTTTACATTTACATTTATGCGTTTAGCAGATGCTTTTATCCAAAGCGACTTGCATTTTGTCAACTATCAATTGTTCAGGGCCAGTCTTCCACAGAGCAATTTAGGGTTAAGTGCCTTGCTGAAGGGCACAACGGTGGCAGCTGGGATTCAAACCCACAACTTTTCAGGCTACTTGCACGCTACCACCGCCCGGTCCTTAAGTCTAGGTTGATCTATATGGTGATGATTTGTCTGAACCTAACGGTGGCACCCCGCTTAAAAATGTTATTTTCATTTTGAAAGTTTTGGAAATAGCATTCCTTGAGGCTGGGAGTGAAGTGGAGTTTAGGGTAAACACTTAGATCCCTTGTTGTGACACTTACAGGAAGGGTTGTTTTCCTCTCTCCTACCCTACTTCCATGGAAGTCATGTCTGGCCTGTCCGGAATTTATGATTTGGTTCCAAGAGTGTCGAAGCTCACAGAGAGAAGAGATGGGTGGGGATGTGGGGTGGGGGTGGGATGTATACATACCCATTCAAGCTTCTATAAATCTGTGTGTGTGTGCATGCGTGTGTGTGTGTGTGCGTGCGTGCGTGCGTGCGTGTGTGTGTGTGTGTTTGTGTGCAGGTGTAAAACTCTTAAAGCCCCTTACATCTGCCATCTGAATATATCTCCTCCCCTGTGGATGCCAGTGAGTGGCATGAGGAGTATGTAGTGTGTGCCTATGTGAACCCTGGCACCAGACGGATGGAAAGGGGAGGGCAACTGGTGACACCCCCACTGTGCTCTACACAACTACCTTAACAGTCACATGCATGAACCCCACTGTGAGGAAAGTCTTTGGAAGTGTCTGAGTGTGTGTGTGTGTGTGTGTGTGTGTGTGTGTGTGTGTGTGTCTGTGTGTGTGTGTATGCACCTGTATATATGCCTAACACACACATAATTCACCAGGAAACAATTGAGGGATTGATGAGATAATGATTTGGCAAGATGATTTCAGAGGGAGGAAAAGGGCAACATGTGATTGTCATGCTAAAAGCATTCCATTCTAAGCAATCAATGGCCATTCATGGCTGCATGTGGTACAATTGGCCACCAGTTTGGACCTTAACAAAAACAAAATCACTGTGCGTCAGAGGCAATTTGTCAGGATATTTTTGCCAGCATAATAAACATCATTCAGCAGTCATCTTGTCATCTGAACATAAAGCACAGGCAATTATCCATCCACCCCCTCCTAAGCCATTTTGGTTCCTCTGGAGTGTTTTGATAACCTGGTATCACATGCACATGTGTTCAAGCAAGTAAACACACACACACACACACACACATTAGCATATACACACATATAAGCATATAAGTACACATACTACATGCAAACTAATAAATGCTAAGAAATATTTACGTTTTTCCTCCATCCTTCTAAAATTGTCAATTGTCATCATTACGGCTATGACATCAAACAGGAATCAACATGTCTATCTAAAAGCTCCTGTCGGGAAATGAATATGTGCTGATCATAGGGTTGGATTTGTAATTGCGCTCCAATTTTACTTTTTTGTGACAAAGAGCGCATGGCCTGCAGGAATAATTACACCTTGAATGACCACAGAATGCGAGGGCGCACAGGGTGTAGTCATATCTACATGACTGGGAAGGATGACTGCTGCAGTATAGCACAACAAGGACTGGGGACACAGCAGAGGAGTGTTCACATGGAAAGGACTAGCAATTCATTTTAGAGGTAACATGCAGGTTTTATTCATGCCCATCCATCCAATAGCAGAACTGCATTGTTGCTATGAGACACAAAATCTATGTATCTATATTTATGATGAACTTCATATATATTAATCAATATTTTTCTATTTCAAGATTATCAAAACCATTTTAACTTGCATCTCAAGCAATGTGTACCCACCTTAGCAAGGTACCATGGGAAAATTCCATCGTAGTTCTCTGGGACACCGATCTTTACGTTACCAGCATCACACAAAAAGAAAGCTTCAAGTACTCCCAGCTAAAGATATCAATACAAATAGCATCATAAGATCATAAGTAGGCCCTTACAGTGAAAACAGAATTAGCAAGCAAACAAGCACCTCAAGAAAAAACGGACTTACTATAATGACATGAGTAACAGATGCCCTAAAATCCATTTTTCCACAGCTTTGCTACCTTTGGAGAGAGACATGTTTGACCATATTTAGTCTGTTTACTTGGCAATCACATGAACAGGCAATCGAGATACAGATCATTGATGGAAAAAATCTTTTCCACTGACAGAATAAATTGGCACCATTACAGTTGTAAAGGTCCTGAGCAGCATCTGATATGCTTTCAAAGCATGGAGATGATTTAATGGGTGTTTATGTATTAGGATTTTAAAAGCACGATGTGTATCAGAGGGCCATCTGTGTGGCCTGTGTTATATTTGATGGTTAATTAACAAATATTTATTTAAATATGAATATGACTTAGAAAAAACGGCATCTGGAATATAAACTTTGAAACAACTTTCAAAAGTTGTTTTTGTTTTACCTGCAGTTATTTGTTGAGATTGCAAATAGAACCACTTGTTTAATGTGTAAATACTATGTACAAATAGTTTATTATCAACATAATGATGACAGCATCAAACCAAATGTATTGCATGTCTTGCGTAACCCCATGCACAACTCTGTTTAAACCGGCTGAATTCGGATCACCTTGTAGAATGAATTATACACTTATGAACCCACATTATGAAAAGCAAGACATAGATAGAATAGTTATGTGGCTCTTTTCATTTAGTTTTGAAAAGAAAACAAATGGTTTGTTTTAGTGAATACTGAAAAACTGTAGCAGGTTACCCACAAACCCTGGATATCTGGCATCTGGAAATTTAGCTTTTCTCCCTCTTAACTTTGCTAACCCCCACATCTAAATTCACTCAGGTTAAATATAAACTTAAGAGGTTTCTTAATTATGGCACATGTTTAATGTTCACTCACGCTCCAAAAAACACACTTGAAGTCTCAAGCACTGAGACTAATAAAAGATATGCAAATATCTTTAAAAACAAAAAAGAAAATGATGTAATTAATAGAAAATGTAATAGTTTCTCAGGGAGTTCTGTACTTGCTAAAAACATGAACAGATAAATAGAATTAAACAGCATGTGGGCTAATGTGGACTTTACCTATTCTTTTCTTGTTTACATAGGTCTGCAAGAAGTTCTACACCAGCCTTGGCATGTTTTGGGTTATGTTTCTGTTTCCATGTCTCTCTGAACAGACCAAGTTTAATCAGTCACATCTAAAACACACTAGTCAAAGGATAAACATACAGTATCGCTGCACAGAGACCAACAACCGTGACCGTGACAGATTTGTGTGTAAACATGCAGAACACTTCCATCCAACAAACTATTGACAAGATCAATGTTTGATTCTCTTCTCCCCCTTTTTTTTAAAGGGGTGCTATATACTTGTCTTCATGTCTCAAGAATGTGAAGCAGTACAGGATTAAAACAGAAGTCCTATCAGTTAAGGACATTGGGCTAGTCTGTGTCTATTCCCCAGACTAAAGTAGAGATTTGCTGTTGAAAGGACAATTTAATCAAGACTTTTAATCCATGTCTGGGAAGAATGCCCAGCTAGGTCATAACCTATAATTCTTTTTAATCATTCTTAAAAAATCCTCAGATATAAATTTAGAATCAGGGTTTGAAGCTCAGGATTTGCCGCAAACCAATGGGTTGCAGCTACGGCAGAGCATGGAGTAACAATTCATCCAAACACACTAACCGCTGCTCTGTCACTTAAGTAGCAGTATTAACAAAATTAATCCTTTTAATCTGAGTGACCAAAACTTCTCTGTGAAAACAACTTTGCAGCTACCTAACTCTATAGACCAAATCAACACAGAGTCAAGCATATCCATCTGGCATAAATGAAAATGAAACAACTTTTGTGTAAACTTAAATGTGACAAATAAATACAGTTAAATGCTTTCAAATCTCTGCTGTCTTACCTTCAAGCATGCAATGCCAGTGCTCCTTTAGACAGAGTAGTTTGGACTGTGTGAAAAAAATGGCTCAGTGCTTTTGTCACCATCACAGCTTAATGTTTAACTCAATAAATCTCACACACAACAAAACCACTAACTACCTTGTTTCCTTTAATAATGTGGCTAGTGAGCAAGTGTCCATTCAGTCACTGGCTAATTAAAGGAATCCATATGCATGAGAGAATAAATTAGCCCACAGGCGTTAGCGCTCTGGCCATTCTCATATAATTTAGACATCCCTCCCTTCGAAACAGGAAAACAACTCAATTATTTGTTTTTGTACTTTTTATTTTTATTATTTTTTTTTTTTTACAAAATGTTGTAAACATATAACAAAATTTTGTTGAATAATAATCTAACAGAAGTGCAAATCAATCTCTTCGAAAACTGTTTGAAACAGTAAATTCACAACACAGATATTTATTGCTTGTCTATTTTTTTTTCACTCGTTCACGGCAAGGGTTTGATTGTGGCTTCAAGAAAAATGTCACAAAAAAACCTCCATCCTCCAAACCCCCTTAAAACACCCATTCCCCTCAACCCCAACCCAACCTCCAACCCACACGCAGTTCCTAGATCTCTGTGGTGTACGAACCTGCATACCCACTTTCAAGTAAAATACGATTCCAGATGACAGATCACATTATGTGAGAAATCACTAGCTGTGCTTTCAGAAGCTACTGTTGCCTCCCTGACCAGTGATGAGGTCACAAAGAGAGCCCTGACTCCCCAGTGGAGATTTCTGATCTATGTACAAAGGGTTAGCATAGCAAAGCATATCCCCTCTTTCCATTCCATCACAAAGGCAACCCCTTAAATTTCCTTTTTGTGGATCTACATCCTATGTACAATGGTAAAATTCAACCGCTATACATTTAAGGCAGCAAAGAGTAATAAGAAAAAAAGAATACAGAAAATGAAAGATCAAAAAGCTTCATGCAGGTTCAACATCTACATTGGGTTCTGATTTTATATTTATATATATATATAACTCTCATGTTTATGTTTATACAATATAAAATATGCAAATATATCTGTACAGCTGAGTCAGTCCATTTTAGGATAGGATGTAGTGTCAAAAGCACACAGCGTCCGGTCTGATGGCAGATAACGCAAAAAAGAAAGAAGGAGAGAGAGAGAAAAGAGAGAGGGAAAGAGAGAGAGAAAAAAAAGCAGAAGAGTAGGCCTGGTCTCTTCAAAGGACTGTCAGGTCGTGGCAGGATTTTGACTTCTGCCGGAAGGCCATCTTCTTGTTCTTACGTGCCACTATCCGCCCAAGGAAGCGTTTGGCCTTCTTGCTGATGCTCTCGCGACGCTTGCAGCTGGCCATGCGTCGGGCGTTCTCCTCCTTGCTATCCTTGCGCAGTCTGATCTGCCTCACGATGCCCTCAAACAGGTCGCGCACATTGTGGTGGAGCGATGCTGACGTCTCAATGAATTTGCAGTCAAAGACCACTGCACAGGCACTCCCCTCTGAAAGCGAAAGAGACAGGAGGGGGAATTAGTGAGTTTCAAACCATCATTGACTGAGCTGAAGACACTGTAGCTGTCATTGTTAATGCATTCCATGTGGAGCTGTGGGTCGTTCCTATGAACGCTGGAATCTAGCCCAGAGGTATGGCAGGCTTATTTGCCACTGTCACATCACATCTACACCCACACTGATTCAGGCTTGGCGACATGCATTTGAGCAAGTGTCATCCTGGGGCTGCAGTCTCAGGTGCACTGCCTCAGAAAGCATGTATAAGCCAAGAGATTCTGCCTGCCTGCCTGTCTGTCTGTCTGTTTAGAGTGAGACTAGAGTCAGTTGAGAAGGGAGTTATCTGGAGTGGAGCTGTCAAAACATGAGAACTCACCATCCACAGACACTTCTCTGGACCGCACCAGGTCACTCTTATTCCCCACGAGGATGATGGGAATGTTTTCAGACTGGCGAGCGCGGCGTAGCTGAATTCGCAGTTCGGACGCCTTCTCAAAACTGGCCTTGTCAGTCACAGAATAGACAATAATGTATGCATCCCCCATTCTCATGCACTGGTCTTTCAGCCACTGGCTATTATCCTGCAGAGAGAACAAAGGTCCTGTGGTTACTTTTTGACTTTGGTTTATACATAATCAGTGAAGGGGAAATAACACTATCTGTCACTTCAGATAAGTAGGGCAGACTCTGCCTACCTGTTCCCAGATGTCATACAAAAGGATGGATGCCTCTTCGTCATCCACAATGATTGATCTGTCGTATGTGTTCCCTGAAACAAAATTAACCAGACCATTAACACCTCTGTAGCCTCATGTACTGTTCCAGCTGTGGCTTAAACAAGTGGCAGACTTCTTCCACCTCATTAGGCAACCTCACTACTGAGACTAATGTTCTGTTTCAAGCTATGTGTGTTCTCAGCACATGCTTGAATGAACAGTTTACACAGTGAATATTTATACAACCTTTGAGTCAATTTCTTATTAAATGTTATTTTTTCATTTACATTTATTGCAGTGATTTAGTGATGTTTGTGGTTAAATATTCTTTTACTGATTATAACTTCAGTCAGTCTCTCACCTGCCTCCTCGCAGTCGTGACCATCCTCCACTCCTCCAAAGATCCGCGCCAAGCTCGACTTCCCCACTCCATGCTCGCCCAGCAGAACCACCTTGTACACCTGCCCTTCTGAATCGCTGCCGGAGGAGATAACGGAGTCCGACGAATCTGAGACACAGCTTTCACGGTACTGTTCGCCGGGGCCGTAGGATGTGCAGCGCATGAGGCTTGACAGTTGTCCGGTGGGCACTGGAGGCATAGTAGCGCGCAACTCGCGGTCGTCCACGGGCATGCTTCGTCTGTGGAGGTTTTGCAGGTGCATGGGGAACGGCATGCTGCCTCTTCTTTTATCCATGTTCCGGAACTTGTCTCCCTTGTTCAAAGTCATGACTCAGATTATGTCTGCGAAAGATATTTAAATATTAGCACTGTCTATTCAAAAAGCTCTCAAATGCGATCTGCGGCTTGTTATCCAAAATGTCAGATGAACGAAACTGTCATTAACATTAACGACACAAGAGATCATAGACTATCTGAAGGTTACAAGTCTATATTGTGGAAAGAAAGTAAAATATTAAATATACCAAAGACCTACGTTTACTTATGTCCAAAGTCTTCTTTAGTGTGATAAAACCCGTTAGTCCAACAATCCTTCCGTTCGTTAAGATCCTGTGATAAAGCTCAGCGGAGCGAGTTTCGGTTTGATCTGACAGGGAGAGAGCGGAGCCCCATATTTATTGCTCTTGTGAATCACTGACGTCAGTTCAAGGCAGGATTTGCCTCAGAGAATCACGGCTATCTTTGTAGTAGTAACATCATTCCGCCACGGAAGGGGAGAGGGAGGGCTTTAGCTGAAGGTGGGCGGACGGTGGAGGGGGTCTTCCATCCTCCGAGTCGACACACACACACACGCGCACACCAATGCGATGCTGATGTAACGGGACCTACGTTTCTTAGTCATTGGGCTTCGTGAGGGTGAAGAACAACTAACACACAATTCAGGTATAGCCTAGTCCCCTTCACCATGTTGACCATTCAACAATGTCAATCAGTGATCTCGACAGTCAATTTCTTATTTGCCAATATGGTCAATAATTATGATACACAATTATTTCAAGCACAGAATATAGGCAAAAAACATAGGCTAAATTAAAAACACACTACTCCTGATATGTAAAACATGACTTATAGGCTACAATACTAATTGGGTGTTACACCACACAACAGTAGACCACTGAGGATTCCTTATGTCTTTCGCGTCTGGAAGTGTCAGAACATTCAGTGACCAATCAATTAGACTCTGCTGTGATCTCACCTCGATAAGGTGCATGGGATCGATTCTAATCATTTTAATGCGTTGCTGCCATCTAAAGGCCGTGAAACGCCACGCACAGTTTTTTTCGTGGTGAGGACTGACTCCTCTGAGGTAAAGCTAAGAAGGCATACGTCTTGAAAGCCAGAAAGCCCCAGCCATAAGGACAAAGCGTGTGTGTGTGTGTGTGTCTATATATATGGGATATTTATATATATATATATATTCTGATGATATATATATATATATATATATATCATTAGAAGGGAATAATGATCCCAGCTTTTTCTAAGGACAATTAAATTCAGACCCACCAACCAATCAATGCACACCCCTCCTCAAGGATGCCCATTTGGAGAGACCCTATAAGAATGGATGCACAATGGATGCAATTTATATGCTGAATGTGATAAAATAGACTGGGGGTAGAGGAAAAAACTGTTTACAAGAAAAAAATGTGGATATTGTTTTCTCCCTCTTCATTAAATTATAAATCTAAAAAAATGAGCATTTGTCAATCAGGTAATTGCCTCTCATTGTAACACTGGACATATGCTGTCTGCCTGCCGTCAGAACTGATCAAATATGTCTACTTTTCAGTTGGTTGGTTCATCTGATATCACATTTTTATGACCTCAGCAGGAATATGGACCTTTTGCCTAGAAGCCATTTTTGCATATCCTGCTGCATAGATCAGTCGCTTTCATCATTTCACTTTGTGCAAGCCCTCTGAAACCTAGCAATTGACACATATTTAAACTATGGCGGGCAGATAGTCTACTTTCTGCTTCAACCAATCACCATTGTTTGGTCGTGATGTATGTTACGCACTGGAACGCATAATTTGAATCACTGATTGGCCCGTCCTAGCTCAGAGACGGAGCAAACAGAAGACTAGGGCTGGCTCCCAGACTCAGCAGTGGAACTAAATGAAATTGAGCAGAGGCACTAGGCAGCTAATTTTTACATAGCTACCATAATTCCTTAAATTAAAACAATAAGTAGCATCCATTAAGTCTCTCGCTCTCTCTTTCTCACACACACATACACTCTCAGAGGTGCTCATGGGGGTAAACCTGTAAGAGCTGTGGTTCAAAAGATGTGTCAGCGGATGGAGATAAATTTTCTTTAAATGACACATGAGACAGGGTGCAGCGGTCATATTATGTATATATAGTTATTCTAAGTATATTAAAGTCTCCCTATGTAGGACTGGCCATTCCTTTGCTGTTTTCTCGGTTTGTGCCAGGTTTGTGCTCGCATTTTTCTCTACAGAGCTCCCCCCCACAGCTTCAGACTAGATATTTTATTTTTAACACTGCTGTTTCCACTTTCTCTGTTCCTCCAACATTGGTTTTCTCTGTTACTTTTTCTTTAGGCTGTTCCATGATGAATGTTTGAGTGCCCTTCGCTATGTTGTTCGCTAGCCAGTGCCTATCTGGGAGCATGTTTGTGTGTAGTGCCCTGAATTCATTGTAAATGTCTATAGAAAAAAAGACATCTCAAAGATGTCTGGAAAAAAGTTTTACAAGTTCAGCTAATGACACAAAAGATGCTTTCCTTTGGTGTACCTAAACTCAAACGGCAAAGGAAAAACAAACAAGTCTACTGGAGACAATCTGGCCGGACGTGCTAAGGAAAGTCATTTTGTCCACCACTCTCATTTTACCACTGAAAGGAAGGCCTAAGCACCAACATGATGGGAGACCGGGCCAAAAGGTCAGATGTCCTTTGTAGACGACAAAACATAAATCAGCACCTGTCAATCATACAGTATTTATCAAACAAACATGAGTATATTTTGAGTGCTGCGTAAAAAGGCCCCCGCAGCTTCCTGTAACAGATGAGTCCCAGTGGCCTGAGAATGGTGTTTGTATTGGTTCTGTTGCCTTGGTTTGTTTTGGTACTTGGCTCAGCAGACTCCTGCACAGATCAGTCCCTGCGTAAAACCAAGGGACTTCAGTCATATCAGAATGTTCCTGAGTAAGCCCTAGTCTGTCCTGTCTGTGTACAGACCTATCAATGAAAAAACTTAGAACGTCTGTTCTATTTGAATTTCACCAGTCTGATGGCTCAGGGTGTCATAATTGCGCAGTGGAACAATGACCTGCTCAGTGCGTCCTGTAAGTCCTGGGAACAAAGCCACATCTTAACTTTCTTTGGAAACACGTGGATACACAAAGTACCTCTTGGACAAATGAAATAATGACACAAGAGTTGTTTTATAATAATATTTGTGCGTGCGTGTGTGTGTGTGTGTGTGTGTGTGCGCGCATATGCATGTGTAAAAGAACTCTTGGCTGGTTTACATATACACAGAACAGTCATTGAGGAGGAGGACATGTTTATTCCAGCCTCGTAGGTCACAATTTATGTGTGTGTGTGTGTGTAAGAGAGAGAGAGAGAGAGAGAGAGAGAGAGAGATTTCTTTGATGGTGACTCATATTCAGCTATTGGATCACTCTGTACTGAGCTCTTATTGGCACAGTCTGCGTTCTATTGTCTGTGTGTGTGTGTGTGTGTGTGCGTGTTTGTGTGTCTTATATCTCTAGTTTCTGAGTGTATTCATGCTTGAATCTTCTGGAAGCCTGTTGAGTGGGTGTCACCTTATTGTCATGTTACTGGCAAAAATACAGGACAATCAACAACCAATCATTCTATCTAAAATTACATAACAGGACGCAAGATGCAACAACCTTGCACCATTGGCTTAGGGCAGTGGCAATCGCCAGACGTTACACTCAGGATCCATAAAGGCACTCCTTCACAGTACAACACGCACTGCCAGAGAGTCCAATCAGTGATAAAGTCTGGCTAAAAAAGAACTAAAGACAACAGAAAAAAGGAAGAAAAAAAATGATACAACACCAACTGACCGGACTTCCTGAGCATTTCACTGGGGCTATCAAATAGGCTTCTGTACAGCTTCTGTATCATCAGTGTTCCATTTAACTAAGCGCAGGACACCAGAGCTCTAGGACTGTAGACGGCTCAGCAGCAGGGTCCACACACACATGAAGGAATAGACACAACAATAAATACCACTCTAACAACAGAAGTGTCAAATGAAATGAAAATAAAAGACTGCTATGATTTTAGAATGTGATTTCTAATTTTAGATTTGCCACAGATAAAAAGAAAATAAAAAATAAATCTTAACACTATTCTCACTACTGCCTTTGAAAATTAGTCAGAACAGTACTTTTCCACTCACACTCTGATTATGTCATCTGTGTACCAATTCAACTTTAGAGGGCAAAGCAAGGCCTGCTCAAATCAATAACCATTTCTCAGATATGTTTTTGTTCCGTTTTTTCTTCTCAGTCGACATAAACATACCGAATATTTGATCTGTGTGTCCTTTCCAAGTCATAGGGCATGCGGTCAGACCACAAATTATTTGTAGTAACTGGCCAGAAATCACTTTCTATTTTGGGAAGGCAGACTGAAAAAGACACTGGGTGCTGAGGCCAGTATTTAGCAGAATGAAAAGTAGCTGTATTGGAAAAGTGTTCTTTTACAGGTGGAGTGAAATCAAGCTCCCTCATTCATTTTTGATGCCGGGTGAGAGAAACGTTTGGCTCCTGAAAGCTGAAGAGGAGAAATCTCAGAAGGAAAGGGGCATGGTGAATATTTCATCTGCATCAGCTCTTCTGCCAACTGCTTGGAGAAAAAAAGGGCAAAAAATGTTGATTTGCCACAACAGACCAGCATACATTACACTGCATATAGGTTCCTTTCTGTGAAATGTGTGGCATCGGCCATGTTCCCTTGTTGTCCTTTGAGACTATGGCACTGACGCTGGGAAGAGAAACACTATGCAGGAGCCATAGCATTAATCCTACAAAACAAACAATCCCAGAGACTAGCCCAGAGGTCCTAAGTGTGTTTGTGTGGGCCGGATATGTATGTGTAAGTGAGTTGGACAAAGGCCATAGAACATGCCAGTGTGTCTATTTTATCTTCGTAAGTGCGTGTGTGTGTGTGAAGGGGAAGAATCACCTGGCAGTGTGCACTATACAGTCTGGAAAGCCTATCAGAACCACTGAGACAACTGATCTCAATATCAGTAAATATTATATATTATAATATTTTCAGTTGATATTAAATTCTTAATATCTATTTCTAGAAGTATTTATCAATCTATCTAATAAATATTTTTTAGTTATACATACCCATATTTATCTAAAATGTGTGGTTTTTAGAATATACTGGTATAACTTAGCCTACCCGGCAATTTTATTGCTCTTTACTTGTTGTTGCCCTTGGTATCTTGTCTTTTTTAATCACAGGTACTTTCAGATTCTCAGACCATATGTGTTGACAAAATACTCTGCAAGCTTCAGTATTACTCACTCTATTTTTTTGCCTCCCTGACTATAATAGGCTCAACACTGCCATCTGGTGATCTGTCATTGTAATAGATTGAACAGACTTTCCAGCTTGTGTTTTCAGTGCTCGACTCAGAGTTGACACAGTTTATGTATGTATATATATATATATATAAACTATATATGATATAAACAATTATCATTCCCTGACTGAACCATTCACACTCTTTTCATGCCTGAGTGAAAATTCAAAGATTAAATGTACATTTTAGCACAGATAAGAGTCGAACGTGTTTATCTCAACAGGTTTGCACTGGAAAAAAAGCTTCCTTTTTTTTAATTGTTTTTCGAGATTTGTCCACAAGAGGGCGAAAGCCACGCAAATAGATGATGCAATAGCCTGTGTAGCGTTACAGCATAATGGAGGCTATATTATAATGGAGGCCTATTCAGTAACACCAGCATTGGAGCTGCCAGACCTTTGCAGTTCCTCCATTAAGCTCAGTTCATTAGCCAATAACATCATCAAGCGAGGCAAACTTCAATTACTTTCTTGTGAAGGGTAATTGTTTATCTGACAGGTATCAAACAAGCCCATATTCTTAAGTAGTAAAAAAGGCTTAGCAGAGGATGGTTTCGATCCATCGACCTCTGGGTTATGGGCCCAGCACGCTTCCGCTGCGCCACTCTGCTCCATAGACCTAGCAAGAGGAAATGAATGTCTTAACTCTGAGGGAGGGGCTCAAACAAAGGCACTTAACATGTAATTGGTCGAGCAGAAAGCTGTGGTGGTTATCAATGATAAGGACTGTTCATGTGCATGAACAGTTTGAGATTATTAGTTTAACGGCCAAAATGGGCAAAAATTTGCACATTTCTTTTGTAATATTATTTTCACTAGTTTCTCAATATAAAATATAAATATGACAGTAATTACACCATGTTAATAACCTAACAATATTGATTAGGTGCAAAAGACTTAATTGGCCTGTCAAAATGTGGATTATTTTGGCTGTAATTAGCCCATTAAAAACAGAAACAGAAAGTGTTAATCTTGGACTTTGGTTGCAGATGGCACAATTCAAAAAGCATTTTGTCATACTAACAGAAATTGCGCGAAGAACATTTTGGTATTACAGGCCTACTTAAATTTGCCATCAAATTTATAAATTCTTTTCATAAATTTCCAAACACAATGGGCCAGTTTACTCCCAGGTACCCATCAATACATGGAAATCACAAACAACAAAGTTTGACAGTAGAGAATGCACGAAAGGATAACATAATTTCCTTTATCAAATGAAAATACTCAAGAGGTTCATAATGCAGACAACAAAATGTCTCTTCCTTTATCTTATTTTTATCAGATTCTTTGGCAGAAAAAGTGCTTCTTCAATATCAAAATATTTGTGTCTTATAAACACAAAGCACTATTGAGATCAGAGTTCAGTGTAGTCACCATTGTGCCAAGGGTACTTACAACTGAATATCATGTTCAAACTGGTGCACCGTATACCATATTAACTAAGTGTAAGAATTTTCACATATTCACACTGTATTTAACAAAACGCCTCAAAGTATAATACAAGAGATCCTCACTGTGCGTCTATAGAAAACATTTAGTCACTCACCATAATCCTAGTCACACTTCAAGGCATAGTCAAACAAACACCAACACAGTCATGAGAGCTCAGGAATAGCACAGTAGCAACTGTATGATCAGCAGGTTGCATTCCCTGCACCCATGTACTGACAAACCGTAATGTGTTTGGTGTTGAAATGGGGCTGACATTGCAGGCGACTGCTACAAAACTTTGGCTACGGCAGATCTATGACCTGCCTGTCACATAGTCTTGGAGGACAGGCACTGGTTCACCACCTCCAGCAGCTGTGCATTCTCCAGAGCGGCAGCCACTCTCTCTTTGTCAGCAAGCTGTTTGTTCACTGGAGAGAATAGCAGACAACAGGATTTAAATTTGAGTGTAAATAAATAGTCAACTAACAATTGAATTTTCTGTGAAAATTAATTACCGGCATCCTCAGAGGCATGGGTTCCAGGAGTGATGTGCACATCTACCTGTTAAAATAACAAGACATCTATTTGAAAAACAAAAACAATACATATGGTAGCCTTTGCACCATTCAGCCTACTACACCTGGGCATAGTAATGTATGCTATTCATTCCCCATAGTTTGCTGATGTTCATTTCCCAGTAGCTCCTTACCTTAAACCTGTCAGGTAGTGAGCGCAGAAGCTTCACCTTGATGGATAAGCCTATAAGTGTAGCCATACTGCAATGGGGAATGGTAGGAGTGAACTCTACTGACACTGTATTCTGCTGGTCATTCACCTATAGAAAGTAAGAGCAAGATCTTGACTAACACAAAACACATTTTCCAATACAACATTGGTTGTATTATGTTATCAGGCTAATAATATCACTTTCAACCTGTATGTGATCTCCATGAGGATGCTGATAAATTGATAAATGCAAACAACGTGTTTGTCTGCGCGCGCGCCTTACCTTTACTCGCAGTTGTTCTACGACATTCAGCTCCTCAAGGCTCAAGGGATGCTCGGGGTCATTAATGTTTCTAATAAGATATGGTTCTCCTTAAGAATAACAACTGATAACACGATAATTTAATTTGCTATTATTTTATAAAAAAGCAAACAGTTCGCCACTAGGAGGCCACAGCTGGCTTCATGTTGCAACTTATTAAAAGTATAACATAAGGTCACAAATTTGTTTTGTACCCGAGCTTTATTTCTGAAGTATTTATCGCATGTTTATGTATATGACATAAATTTAACAAAGGAATTCTTGATTATTTGCATTAGTACGACTTTGAAGGATACCAAAGATTTCTCGGTCGTCGATGGGATCTGCGACATCCTCGTCTTCATCTGCAGCTGTCAGCAAGCGTTCCCCTGATCGCTGAAAAATCAGGGGATTCGCGTTTTCCAGACGCGTTCCGCCTGACATGCCGCCACTTCCTTTCGATAAGTGCACTATTTTAAATGTCAAGTGGCAGTAAAAACCTTACTAGGCTCCCCAAAAATCAATGTACGCCGTTCCCTTTCCTACTTGGGACGGTGCATGCGCAGCATTTGCATATGTCGACACTTCCGTAAATTGTACGGTACACCAAATGACCCAAAAACCGCAGCGCGATGTGAGATTTAAAAGATTTATATTTAATACTGACATTCATCAAACATCCATGGGCTTTCAGAGATACATGATGATATTAGTTCAATTCTATAATAAAGGCTATGTTATCACACCAGGTTAAGGTGAAATGTAATGAAATCTAGTAGTGTATGGATTACACGAGCCTACGTGCAACCAGCCGCCAACCCTTGCGTCATCGATTTTTTTTATTACTGCGCAGGCTCAGTCTACTCTCTCTGCCGTAGAACACCTTCAAGCTAGCTGGCTTGTTTAGCAGTGGCTACCGTTGGCATGATGTTTTCTGCCGTGGTTCGGCTTTCAGCGTCCGGAATTAGGAGTTTAGCGCGGACACGTCCTGGTTACACAGGTAAGACACAATGCCATATGGTGATGTCTCTGTTATGATATCTGTAATGTTAATGAACACAAGCCCATCAGAAATGTCATACTAATCTTTTGGCTAGCGAGCTAACATTGAAAGCTAATGTTAGCATAACGTTACCCCCGGTAGCTACTTGGTTCAAATGAGGTCAAGGAGAGTTGGCGTTTATGATGTATTTCGTGTGCCTTTGAGCTAGGTATCGTTGTGGTTTATTCGGAAACTCAGATTTTGAATTACACCAGGTCAAGTTGTCGGATATATTTATAGAAGTATAAAACTGAATATCCTGCTAACGTTAGCTGTCGTACCTATCGTATGACCTAACTTTTATTTTAACAACTAACTTTAACCTTAACTTAGTTTTACTGTGCCTGTGGCTGCATGCGACGTTTGATTAACTTGTTTTGCGAACTGAAATGAAAGACATCAATGTGGGAAAGTGAGATAATGTTAACGTTATTTATTAAAGAGTTTTCAGGAAAGTCCTCGTTGTCCCTTGTCCCATTCATATCGCCCATCACTTGCCTTCTTTTATGTTAAAGGAGTAAAGTTTACGATTCTCTCAGTGGCTAGTTATACGAGATGGTACTGCAGTGTGGCAATGCATCTACAAATTATAAATTCTCTGTGTCCAGACTGGGACGGAAACATGTCCTTGTAATGACCCATACTGGTCGGTGACTATGGCGTTCAAAGTCAGCGGTCCTCAGGAACGTCGGGTTACGCTACTTTGGCAGCGGTGCTGATATTTTTTAGTAGTTGACGACTTGCACAACATTTATTAGCCACGTTAGCTGGCAAAATCTTTCAAGCTGATCTATCCGTTTATTAAAATATATTAATCTAAAAGTATGATTTTTCGCACATCTGAGTGGATGTGGTTGTAGTGACTGCTACCAGTCTCTTGGAAAATAAATATCGTAGCCAATGTTAAGTGAATGTTAAATCTATTTTCTTTCTAAACAACAGTGCAGCAGGAGTAAGATGCTATTGAGTTATTCTGCTATTCAGGTAGACTTTAGAGGTATTGTATTTATTGTATTTCTGTTTGTCGGGTAGGCCACATAAGTATGTCAGCAGATACTGGTCCTGGTACATTGTTAGGCCTGTTTCCTGACAAATGTGTCAAAGACGTGAGGGACCTTTTTTTTGTCCTCATCAAACTAAATTTACGTCCAGAATGGCAGTAGAATGTCATTGTATGATGTGAATGTTTGCGTGAAACTTGAGGACTTTCTATTTTTGTTTGTAGAAAATGTGGAATTGCCCATCGTAGAAATCATCCATAACACCACAGAATCTTCTTAAATACTCTTAAGGACCTGCAAAAAATGTCTCCATAAGTCACTCTGTGTAGTGGTCTTCACAAATAGTGGTGTAATATTTGTATAGAACAGTATATGTCATATTTGGAAAATAATGCGTCAATGTATCTCTCCCCCCCCCCCCCCCCCCAGGAAAAAAAAATCAAAAGCATAGTTCATTTTTAAAGGAGAACTCCAGGCAGAAATAGACAAAGCTAATTTTTCATAATTTCATGCCAGCCTTACTAGACAGCTTTTAATAGATGCTTGCAGAAGGCTCACAATGCTAGTGTGAGGGGCATTATGCTAGGTGTTATAAATCGCTATTTTTAAACCATAAACAAGGCTCAAAGTAGCCCCAAACTTCATTGGTACTATAATGAAGGTCCTAACATTTAAGACAAGGCATTAGGAACTTAAGTGTACATGTAGTTTATTAAAAACAACTTTCACTTCCCGACAAATGTTAAATGTTTGGTCCATTTCCATTGGTCCATTGGCCAGATATCTCCTTTTAGCCATTTGATCTTAAAAGGTTAAAAAAAAAAACTGAAATATATTTCAGTGGATTTTAGTTTTAGTATAAAGCCTATGTCCTATGAGCTAGAGATACAAGCCAGGTTTTTTTTTTTTAGGATTGCAGTTTGAATAATAAGTAGTTAAAGGCACACTAGGCAATGATTTTAGGTTAATTTACCAGCTTCGTAGCCTGGCCATGCCTTCCCACACACTTCCACTCGACTATTATCTCCCTTTAGTGCTAGTCTGGTTTTGGTCCCATTGAGCTTGTCTCAGGAGGCATTTTAACCTGTCCAGTTAGCGAACAGATGGGGAGATGTGAATGCGGAGCTAGAATGCTGTCAGTCTAGGCAGGCTATCACTCATGGGCTGATCCAATCTTTTTAAACTTAAACACCTCCAACAAGCAATCAAATCTTTCTACTGAAGGTCCAGACCCTTTGTACAAAACGAAGTGTAGAACAAGGGGCTGGTTTTATTACCAGACTACCAGCTTCTTAGTTACTTTGATGATTAAATGGCTCATGACGGGGTAAATGAAGGCTCTCTTGACCGCCTCTAGGATAGGTGAAATGCATTTATTACTGGCTTGTCAGTCAACATAACACAAAGTAAATCATTGCAGGGTCCTATTCTTTGGTTTTCAAATTCACATTGATTGGTGAGCATGTACAGTGCTGTTGCTGTTTTGTTTTGTTGTTGTTGTTGTTTTAAATTGACAACTGGAGGTAGAGCTGTGGAGGTTAAAAATCCAAGTCAGCAATTATAGTTCATCCACTCACTAGGCCTATTAAAACAGACTGATAATTGTATAATAATTCTAGTATATAGTAATGAACATTGACATGAAACTTAACTTGTATTTTGTGATTATATAATTTTTCATTTCAGTAAGAGTTTTTCCCCTTCCATAAAACTCTGTTTTTTCATCTGTATACTTTTTAGCACCTTTGGGTTAAGTAGTATCACTGTAACCTAATAGTTAGTTGCTCTCTCTCCTTTGTAGCACCTCTTGCCTCAAGATGCTACTCCCATGCTAAGGCGGAGACAGATGAGGAGTTTGATGCCCGCTGGGTGACTTATTTCAACAAACCAGACATTGATGCCTGGGAATTCAGGAAAGGTATGACACTGAGCCTGGTGCCAACAACTTATACCTATGACTTGTGCCAACAGCTTATACCTCTGAACATTTCTCTAACCTTTCACCCCACCACTTCATTTGGATTTCCCTCTACTGAGGAGGCCCTTCAGGACAGTATCAGAAATGGTGGGGATGAAATACATACTCAGGGGATGGGACAACACTTTTGGATAAAATATCCAAAATATACATATTTCTTTAAAATATCAGTCAACAAGGTTTGACATTGAGCAAGACATTGTTTGGCTGAAACCAACAAACTTTTCACCACTATTTGAGGCATCTATTTTTTTTAAATCAGAAAATACATTTAGGCATCATCTTTATTTTGATGGCAGATAGTCATATGAAGGTGGATAATCACACCTTTTATTCCCACCAGCCATCCAGGATCCCAGCCACCACCATTGTGCCCTTGAGCAAGGCACTTAACCCTAAGCTGCTCTAGGGGAGACTGGCCCTGAACAATTGATAGTTGACAAAATGTAAGTCGCTTTGGATAAAAGCGTCTGCTAAATGCATAAAAATGTAAATGTAAATGATGTGCACTGTGCACTTCTGTGTAAAGGGTAGGAAACCACTACAGAATGAAAGGAACTTGACAGAAATACTTGACGGCATGATATTGCTGACTATTGCCAGCAAACAACAATTAGCATCCTCTCGCACATTTTACACTAAAAACTTGCTTTAACCCTTTAGGTAAGGCAAGTTTGCATTTAGCTTATTACACAGCTCTTCATAATGGCATAGAATGCTTGAATCACTTCAGTAGGCCTCCCCAACGTTCAAGGTCTGATATTTCATATAATGGGTTGTTGATAATGCCACACTCAAACTAGGCTGATGTGTTAGTGTTAGCATTACCTAATTGCATTGGGGTTTGCGTTGCTAGTGGCAAAAATGTTTACTTTTCACGGACCAGCGCATGATGGTACACACACCAACCAATCAAATTGCGTGAATTCAAAGGAGCCGTCATGTTTGCACAGAAGTGCAGATAAATGCGTTTTCATGCTCATGTTATGAAAAGGCTTGTGGGAAATTACAACTTTTAAGTTTCAAAATATTGTCGTTGTAATCCCAAAACACTTTCGTTGGAATAATGGTGAACTGTCTAACATTAGCAAGCTAACAAGTCCTGACTGGTTGTTCAACCTGTTAATCTAGCTACACCCCTGAGCATCAGGGGCCATCAGGACAACCCACTGGCATGCGCTGGCGTTTCTGTCTGATGCCAGTCTGCTGTAAAACACCACTGTCAAGGAAAGTGAAACAGAATGTTGCCATAAAAAAAACCCAGTCAACAATTTGTTTGTTTTCTTGTTTACATAAAACACTGACCTGAGGTATAACATGGTGCTGCTTATATTGGGGAAATTAGGAAGTGCATCAAGTAATGTGTAAGCACGATTGTTTAGGTCACCAAATGTATAATGTTAAGGATGTTGAGAGAACATTAATACTGTATTATAAACTTTAAAATATGCACTGCACGTGGGCATGGATGCATTAAAGAAATTAGATAATGACTGGTAAGGGAACTGAACAGAGAGTAGCATGCTAATTGTTTTTGTCAGGGTGATTTACATATAGCACATACACATTGTTTTCCATTTAATGAAAAGATAAGTATAAACCTACCTGAAAATAAAATCATAATGAGCAAGTCAGACCTTTAATTTTAATTAGCAATAAATAATTGGTCAAGGCGATCACAGTTGGTGCATATCGATTAGGCAACGCTTTAAAACTTCACCTATGTTTGCAGGCATGAACACCCTGATTGGGTATGACCTGGTCCCAGAGCCAAAGATCCTGGATTCAGCACTGAGGGCCTGTAGAAGGCTGAACGACCTGGCCAGCGCTATCCGCATCCTGGAGGCAGTCAAGGTCAGCAGTGTCCATAAGACTGATCTTACACACATGTAAATGATGGCTGCAGTACTGATTCATTTGCAGTCATTCATTAAAAATTCCTGAATGTTTGTATCATATTTGTTTCTTGCTTGTTTCTCCAGGACAAATCAGGCCCCCATAAAGAGATCTACCCCTACGTGATCCAAGAGCTGCAGCCTACACTGCAGGAGCTTGGTATCTCCACGCCTGAAGAGCTTGGCATTGATAAACTGTAATCAGTCGTATATATTTTTTGGTAAGTTTTCACAATGGATGTGGTCGAAATTTAGTTGTGTAATAGTAGAGTAGAGTTACTTTATTGATCCCGAAGGAAATTAAGGTACTACTACTACAATACTACTATAATAGTCTGTAGTTGAGAGAATTGGCCTTCTTAGAGACTTACTAAAACTTGGGAAGTGGCCTGGACGGGGTATGGAGATGTGTGTCAAATTATGTGTTTCAAATTAATTTGGAGATTTATGAAAAGCAGTGCTCTTAAACGTCTCAATGTCTTATCATACTTTTCCATGTTTTTACAGGTCTTGTGAAGTGTTAAACGAGGTCAAATCCTGCATTTGAAGACTCTGCCTTCAGTCCGGTTCTGGGATGTGATAGACTTAATACCCCCTCTGTCCTATGTGTATAAAGGTTATGGACCTAATAAACAGAGCAATATTCACATTATTTGGCAAATGTGTTAATGAATATTAACCAAACAATAATACTGTGTTCATTTTTACTTGCCTCTGAAGAGAATGATATGTCTCTGTGCATGTTTTAAATGGGCATGCTCAAACTGAAAGGTTTTTGTTTACATTCCCATCCATGGGGATGCTAGCTTCACCAGGGGCCTATACTATGAAGTCAGGTTGCTGGTTAACATTGATAAGTTTGGGAGTAACCACTGATGTCCACTGCACTGAGCATCTGTTGTCTCTGAAGTGACTTGTTTGGAGATCAGCAGTTACACTCAAAGTTACCTGGGCTAGCCAGTAACCTCGCTTCGGAGTGCATCCCCAGGTGTCTTGATCTGGGTTAACTATTATCATAAATCCCCCTCTGGAAGGCACTGTTTGGATATCACATGTTCCCTGGCTGGGCAAAAGTTGAATATGAATTGGAAATCAATTCAATTCAGTTTTATTTATACGGCGCCTTTTACAATAGTATTGTCTCACAAAGCCTCAAGGAAGGGGAGTCAGGCCTAGCATGGGTGTCCAGGAAGGGCCTCTATGATGGAGAGTCGGTCCTGACATGGGCCTCCTGTGGTGTTGGTTGTAGTCCACTCAGGAGGGGAGGTTGAGAGGAGTCCGCTGGAATGAGGCAGGGATGACACTCAGCAGAGATAATAGTGGACAGAGGAAGAAAGTGAATTAGGCCAGGCTCACACATCAGAGAGCAAACGTGTAATTTGGGCATACATACACACACACACACACACATATATATATATATATATATATATATGTATATATAATGAGAGAGAGCTGAAAGAGAGAGAGAGGGTAAGAGAGAGAAAGAGAGTTGTACGGCATGACACATAAAGCTTTTGTGGCGGCACTAGGCTATAGCAGCATAACTAAGGTATGATGCATGGCAACCCAACACCACTGCAGTCAGTAGCCTCAAAGTGATTCATCAAAACACTGCCCACATTTATGTAATGAATTCCTTATTAATCCAAGTGGAAATAGCCATATAGCAGAGACACAACATAGCCCAATCAGCCCCGCCCCACCCCAACCCTATAACTAGACTGGTATTTGTGTTTGCAGTACAATGGGACCTCAAAAAAGAACTTTACCTCAGTGAAAATAGCAGATAATGTGACCGCCTGAACATTCCACAGGCTGCAGGGTAAGCAGTCTTGAATGGACAGCATGGAAGCTTGCAATTTTACCAAAGGTTTGGGTGCTGGAAAAACTTAGCAGACAGTCACTGTGTGGGGATGAAGTTCAAAACACCAAACGGCACAAGTTAATTTTATTCTTCTCAACCCCTCATGATGAGCAGTAAGACACGCTCAGTTGCCCCCGCACCATATTTTTATTATCTCTCTTGTCCCTCAGTAAGGGTTATGGAAGTGACAATTAAATTTCTAATTTAGGGAAGAAACAGAAGGCCTGTGCCTTGTCTCCCAAAGGCGTGTTCTTGAACTTTGGACAGAAGCATGTATTAATGGTAAATATTGAGAGAAACAACAATTGATCTGACTCCATAAAATTAATAGGTTGACCTCGAATATTACCAGGTAGTTTACCAGCTAAAAGCACAAGAGTGGCATGACACAGGAGAAGAGAGATATATGAACTGGTGGAATAATGGATGATTTATTTTAAGCCAGAAACTCAAAAGTAGTTAAACTGAATGCAAGTCCTAATCAAATAAAACAAAAACAAATGAGACAACCAGACAACCCAAAACAAGAATAAACCAAGCATGTAAAGAAATAAAACAAACCCATAAGAGAGAGAGAGAAGGTAGTGTGTAGGGAGTAGAGTCAAGAGAGATAGAGTGTAGAGAGAGAAGAGAAAAGGACAGTCTTGAACAATGGAGATGTCATATTTGTCCTCCATTCAGGCCAATGGTGCTCTAACTAGCCTGCAATTGGTCAGCTGGTCTATGCCAGTAAAAGGTTTGAATTTAAATTAGTATACAGACTACAGTGTAGCTATTTGCATATAAATATGTACAGATACGTTTGATTTCCATAAAACAATGATCAGACTGCTGCCCACATTACAAGGATCACTTCAAGACTAAAGATGACAATATTACATTCAACCAATACATTTACAGATAACAACACAACAAAGCAAAGTTCCTTTGTTTAGAGAAGGATCTCCAGGATGGCAGCTCATGGTTGGCGTTGGCCGCCTATGGAGGGGCAAACATTAAGTCTTTTGTATGCTTGGCTTCAAGTTTGACCCAGGCCAGACAAAAATGTGGATTTCAGTCAATTTGCCTCATACTAAATACAACACTCACAACTCTTTGATCAGAGCAGTGTTTTAGGTTTACCTGAAGTCATGACCCCGTATTTGTTTCATTCATGCTCAAAGCTACTACTGTAGTCTGTGTATGTAATGTTGTATTTGACAGCGGACACAACTCTTCTATTATCTATTATAGACATCCTGAAGCTCCAAATGACAAGATTATCATTGACGGAGACGTGGTGAGCATGCAAGTAAAACCCATCCAAATTCGCAAACATGCTTTGCCTGTTTGACTGACTTTAGGACCATTAAGATCAAATGGCCATGTGAACTGTGTTGTATGTACTTGTGTACCAGATTGTGTCAGTGTTTCATCCCTTGTTGTTAGCGCAGACGTCTGCTGTTGTCTCAAGTCTAATTACAAGAGCAAAGGTGTAACATTTTTTATGACCAGCTCAGTGTAAGGCTCTAGCATGTTTTGTGTGTTTGGCAGTTGAACCTGATACAAAATGTCAAGTAGCTGTTTTAAAGCAGTGTTTTTAAGAGCTCACACTCACAGTTTGAACCACAGTAATAGATGTGAGAGGCCTGCAGTCCTGGTCAAAAGCTGCTCTGCCCTTCACCATCTATAAATCAGGCTCCCTATGATTTGGGAAGAACACCTTAATTGTTCAACTTTCCCTCATGAAACATTAAGGATGGATTCTTGTTATAGTCAAGGTGCTGCAACTAGCAACATTGTCACTGTGCTTTAATTGTGCTTCTCTTACATTGGAATTATAGGAATTGGGTCCCTTGCCCTTTAGCAGGCCTATATTTCTCTGTCATCAAAAATGATTGTGTAACCCAGCTGATAAATAGCTGAGACACAAATAATAAATAGGGTTAAAACAGTTATAATAAATATCTGTATAAATAATCCTGATGTAGAAATTCATGAGTATAAAGTTTATCTTTGTTAAAATATAAATTGAATGGAAATGGGACTTTTGTTTTATTGTTGAGCATGGACACTTTTATTTTGAAATGTTTGAAATTATGCTCTCCTAATGATTTTCTTTTAGCACGTAGTCAGAACGTAGAGCAGAGAAGACTAACAGCAATTTTGCCAGGCGCCATGTCTCGGCTATCTTTGTGAAGGTTAAGCTTTAGAAAGTAATTAAAACAGAAGATAAAGAGTTAGTTAACTGAGGAAAGACTTTGTAATAGGTAATTTGATCAAGTGTGAGTGCTGTTGATGACCCGAAGTACTTTTGTCATCGAGTTTTCTTGTGTGAACCCTGTCTCGAACATGTAAGCGAACATGTTCATTCCTTACGTTTATGGAGTTTGACAATTTCTAGCACTCTTGTCTTAGTAGTTATGTATATTCTTGAACCAGTATTTGTTAAAGATGGATGTTAAGGTATATTTGTTATGCTTTGTTTACCGCGAGTGATGAAAGAAAAATATATTGTACTACTTGAAGAGTATTTAGCTTGAAATAAGCTTTTGTTTAACTTTGAAGAGAAACTGTTTAAACATGCATTGTTTGAGAGTGCTATTAATGCACAAAACATTTATGACTTGACTTGTTAGGTAGAACGTATTTTAGTTTGCACAATTGTAAGCTAACGGTTGCAGTCTGAAGCATTTTAAATGCTATGCTAATGCCTAGTTATGGGTAACTGGATCGTAGTAATTACTATTCAGTATGATTTAGTAAGTATATGTTTTCAGCAAATACTTGTATTGTGTTTATTTGGCCAGAAAGAAATAATGTTGTACAACTGAAAAACAAAAGAAATAGAACATTTGATAGAAATTAAATATGAATGTGAAATAGGCCTGTAATTAAGAAAGTATACAAAAGTATAACTTTACAGGTCAAGTTTCGAGTTGGATTGGGAATTCCATGAAAACCCTGCGATCTCAATTGATGGCAAGCCTACCCAGCCTGATACCAAGAGCCGTTGAGTCCTATCCACTGAAATGCAGTTGTCTTATCTGCTTGTGGTAGGATTGTACCAGCCATCCATCTGGTAGTCATATACACACCTGACTTGACTTACGTGACGTTGACTAAACACTTTACTGAAGGATCCACAAGGAAGTGAACTTTTTCAGGAACTGAAATTTAAAAGGAAAGACAACTAACAACAAATCAACACACAAAGGACAATTCTTTATTTTCTTTTCCATTTTTAAGGGCCCAGTTGTGTATTTTTTCAATTGTAAAGGAGTAGTTTATATGGTTAAGAATACAAGGTTGCATTATATTATACCAGTGTGTGGTTGGTCATTGCACTTTGATTCTGCTCCTAGACGGACCTAGATGCGAGGTGTACATACCCAGTAGTGGGTTACAATTGCCAGCAGAAAGTTTACTGAAAATGTACAGTTCAACAGCAGATGAGACGGCCAAACTTTTGCTAGCGCATAAAAACAAGGGCTGCACACCATCAACGGCGTTTCACTGAGAATTCCTCTGCGTGCCAACTCTGGCTCGCATACCAGGGGATGTCGACGTACCCCAGTGTCCGATGTACCCCAGTGGAGGCTCATTCTACTCTGGGGGCACTGGGTTGAGTTTTGTATAGGAAAACCTATGCCCTTTGGCATTCACATTTTAATTAGGTCTACAAAAAGAGATCAGCTCAATCATTTCTGGGTTTCAGTTTAGATAAAAATAAAGTTTGAGATATAGGCTAGTGTAAGGAAATAATGGGGGTTTAAAGGGACACCAAGCAAGACTGCAAATTTTAATATTCTGAGCTTCCACTACAGTCACCGATTTAACAAAAAAAAATTGCAACAACATTGTACATTCTCACCGATCCATGTGAATTTACTTGCAAACCCTAATCCCTTACTTATTTTAATGAGTATTGACTGTTGAAATAGGAATGTTCCTGATTCCCAAGGAAAATGACAAGAAATGTCCCTGGACCTCAGTATAGGCTTCAGATGGCACTGGTTTTATCAACCCAGGCCATTAGAATGTCCCTAAGTTCTATTGAGGGTGTAATAATAAAGCAAAGTGATCATTTTGAATGGTAGTTGATGTAAATTCCAATTCTAGAATAATGAAACTGTATACATTATGCCAATGCAAGGATACAAGGAAATTTTATGTTGACAATGTTCCACCAGTTAGATATTATATCTTATATTTTTAGTGACAAGGGAAGGTTATGAATGCATACACCAAAAATTATATGTTGCAATTAGTTTTGGATGGGTGAATTATTCTAGTAAATGGACTATGCTTTTATTTGGAGAATAGCACATGATGCTAGTGACAGTGACAAGTGGAATATAACAATAAACGATGTCATAATGGTCGTTACCATGGAAGAATCTATTTGTTGCATCCTGATCATCATCCTGATACAATCCTTATTTGCCAAGTGAGAAGTGTGAGAAGTAGCAGTGTATTTGGTTTGATGCTTGCAGATGGGTTTTTTGATGGTTGGAAATGTTTTGATTTACTGTTGAGGTTCCATACAGGTATGTTTTACACTTTTCTGAACTACACCTATTGGCCTGTTTGATACATATTTTACATGCCAGGGTTTTAGGTGAAAATCTCCATTTTGGAGAACATACAAGGATGTCAAAGAAATAGAAGGGGAACACATATAACTCTTCAACTAGTCGCCCTTCTATGGATCCTTATCCTCCAGCTCGCCTATAGGACAATTTCTGATTTTCAATTCTCTAAGAAAACTTAGAGAGAAGGCTAGACTAGAAGTAATGTCTGAATGTGTAATTGGAAATGCGAAACAGATCTATAACATGGGTTGAAGCAGGGATGTCAAACATACAGACTGCTGGTGATGGTTAGAAATCTTTTTTTACCTGATAGTTTGTGATAATGCATATAGACGAGGTATGCCGGCCCTGTGAGGAAAAGTGGAATGCTCATCATGTGACCCGTGATAGAAATGAGTTTGACACCCCTGGGTTAAATAAACAATCAATAGAATTAAGAGAATAGAATTTCATAGGCCCTGTCCATGGTCTGTTATTTCTGGTATTCTGAATACAAGATATCAGTTGTTGAAACGGGTATTTTATGGTTTTTGGAGAAATATATGGTCATTTAGATTTTTTGGGGGGTGAAAACTCTACCATGCAAAGAATAACCTACATCATATTTAAGCATGAGCCTGAGGTGCCACAGTGATATTTGGGCCCAAGCTCAAAACTCTTCTGTGGTTGCAGAAATGAAAATGTTATTCTTTTTGCAAATCATGAACTCTTGCATCCTCGGGGTATTGAGGCGAAGGACAATCCAATTTGTTTTAGGGCTCAGTTCAAAAGCCAGTGTCTTTGATGATAGAGGGGTGGATTTTAGTATGGGCAGCTTGCATTTATGAAGAGTCAGGATTAATATTGAATGATGTATACCGATACTTGTTCTGAGCAATATACACTGCCATTGAAACACCATATAAATATTTTACAAGAAAACTATGCCTAACTGCTTTTTCTGAATTCTCAAACATTTCAACAAGGTGGGCCACATGCAGCATCTCTCCGACAGCGACGAAGAGTCTAAAAACTCTTGTTGGGGATGCTGCATCAAAGGCTGTCTGCCGAGACACAATGGGAAAAAGAGGCAGGAGGAAGAGAGGTGGTATGACCTCAACAGAAGGAGGCTGGAGACACAAAAGGAGCTGCAGATGAAGATGGAAGCTCCAGATCGAGAGATGCATAGGAGACTGGACAAGGTAGCACGGAAATATGAGCTGATGAGACAAAAAGAGGAAGAGATGGAAAAAGAGGTGCAAAAAATTAAACAAGCAGTGCTGGAGGAGTGGGCCAGGACAACCAGTCAGCAGACTTGGAGACTGACTGAGGAAGAGGTTCAGGAGTTAAAGAGGCTCCAAAAGCAGGAGCGAGCTCTTCAACTCAAGATCCAGAGACTGGAAGCAAAAGAGGCTGAGACGTGGAGCAGCATGGAGAGTGAGGCCATGAGTCAGGATGTGGAAGATAGAATCGCTCACCTGGAGAAAGTGCGAGAGCTGGAGAGACAGAGAGACAACCTAAGATATGAAGAAAGGATGAGAGAGCTGGAAAGACAGAGAGACAATTTGAAATATGAGGAGGTGATAACAGAGATGGAGAGACTTGCTGATCTTGAGAGACACCTGATGAAAATGAGAGAGATGAGAAACTTCTCCGTAGCCGAGAGAAACCAGGTGAGAAGGAGAGACTTGGAGAGAATGAGCGAGACAGAGACAAGTGGAGAGAGCGATCTGGAGGAAGAATGGATCAGGCTGAAAGAGATAAAGAAGAAGGAAAAGGTAATGGATGAAATCGAAAGAGGATGGTACGAGAAACAGAAAGAAATGAAGAAACTTGAAGACAGAATAAGCCAAATGGAGTTGGAGAGGGAGAAAGGTGAGAAGAGACAGATGCGGAGGCAGTCTCAGCTGGAGATGCAGCTTAGAGATATGGAGGGAAAGTTTGCCAAGGAGAGAGAAATAGACCAAGAGAGGCACAAGGAAAGCCTGAGAGGTATTGAAAGTAAGTCTAAATTAGTGTCAGAGGCAAAAATACAAGAGATGGAGAGAAAGTTTGAGAAAGAAAGAATGCTCATTCAGAGAAGAGGTGAAAAATTATTACAACTATTTGAACAAATGCAGCTGCAATGTCAAGACGTGGGAATAGAGAAAGAAAGAGAGGTTTCTATGAGAGAGCAAGTGGAGAACACAGAGAGAAGGATGGAAAATGAGCGTGAGAATGAAATGCAAAGAGAACAAGAGATGAAGCTTCAGATGGAGGAACAGCTGAAGGAGATGGAGCAAAAATTTCAAATGGAGAAAAGGAGACAAGAGGAAATATGGAGAGAAATTGAGGAGAAGCATCAGAAGGAATGGGAGGAGAGGATAAGACAGCTGGAGAGACAGCTTGAGGCACAACAAGAAGCAGCTCAGGAAAGGGAACAGGAGCTCTTCAAGCTGGGAAAAGAGCAGAAAGCAAAGATGGAAGAACTGGCAAACATGGAAAAACAGGAAGAGACAAAGAGGGAAGAAAAAATCTCAAGTGTGGTGGAGACAAGCAGGAAAACAACACTGGAGAAAGACACATCCAGAGGTAAAGAATGGATGAGAGAAATCAAGCAAAACCTAGAGATAAATAAAGATGCACAGATAGATTTGCAAGAGCGACAGATCAAGCGCAAGCAAAGACTAGTGACAGAGAAGAAAACTGGGAATGAGGAGAAAATGGCTGAAGAACAAACAAAACCAATCATTAGAGTAATGGAAGATTACTCTAAAATGAAAGAAAAAGGTGGAAAAAATAAAGATATCGACGAATCAAGGAGGCCACGTACAGGAAATCTTATAGGGGAAAAAGGAGAACCTGAGAAAAAGCATGTGGCACAGGAGGATGACTGGTTTGGAGATTTGGGCCTAAAGAAAGGTGAGGACAAATGGAGTGAGATTAGGAAGAGACATCAAGAAAACAGAGAGAAGAGTAGACAAGAGCTTGAGAAACAGTTTGATAAAGGAGAACAGTCTGAAACAATCAAAAGCACTGTGGTGAAAGAAGGAAGAAGATGTGGTGTAAAGATAGATGCTGACAAAAAAAGCCTGATGGAGGTGAATAAACAGGAGATCAAAGAGGTAAAGATCCCTCAAGATCAGGGAACAGAGCTAGTGAGAAAGGCAGAGCATAGAGCCAAAGGAGGAGAGGTGTGGGACTGGAGGGAGGAAGAAAATGCAGTAGGAGACAAGAAACAGTGTGATAAAAAGGCACTGAACATCAAGAACCTCACAGAGACTCAGAGACAGAGTAAGGCCATGATGTCTAACAAGGAAGAAAGTGTGGTAGAGGGTCAAACTCACCTGAGGAATCTTGACATCCAGAAAGAGAGTGAAAGGCAGAGAGAGCTAGAGCAGAGACTGAAGAAGGTGTTAAATGTGAATGAAAAGAGAGAAAAGACATGTCAGCAAGATCACAACCAAAGACTCCAACAGCAACAGAGAGAGGCACAAGAGAGAGAAAAACAGGAAGAGAGACAAGCACAGTTTGAACTTGAAAAGCAACCTAAGTTGAAGCGACAAAGAGAGATGGAAAGGCTGGAGATAGAGGCTGATAGGCAGATGGAGAGGGAGAGAGAGGCTGAAAGGCAGAGGAAAGAGAGACAGAAACAATCAGAAATGGAAAAACAACTTGAAATAGAAAAGAAAAGAGAACTTGAAAGACAAAGGGAGATAGAGAGAGAGAAATGGCAGAAGCAAGAAAAACTGAGAAAAATAGAAATGGAAAGAAAGCTTGAAATTCAAAAGCAAAAAGATCTTGAAAGACAATGGGAGATGGAGTGGGAGAAAGAGGTTGAAAGGCAGAGGAAAGACAGACAGAAACAAACAGAAATGGAAAGACAGCTTGAAATTCAAAAGCAAAAAGATCTTGAAAGACAATGGGAGATGGAGAGAGAGAAAGAGGTTGAAAGGCAAAAAGAGCAAGACAAACAGAGAAAGATAGAAATGGAAAGACAACTTGAAATTCAAAATCAAAAGGAGTGTGAAAGACAAAGGGAGATGGAGAGAAAGAAAGAGGCTGAAAAGGAGTTAGACAAAGAGAAGCAAAAAGAGATGGAAAAACAGCATGAAATCCAAAAGCAGAAGGAGATTGAAAGAGAAAAGACAGCTCCGTGGGGAAAAGAGTTTGACAAGCAGAAAGAGACACACAGACAGAATAACATAGAAAAACAGGACCTGGGGCACCAAAAAGTGGCCGCAAAGACCCAAATTCAAGTAATCAATAAACCTACGGAGGTTACTAAGCAGAAATCAAATGTGAAAATTCCCAGAGAATTGTATCTGCCTGTTGTCCAGAGCACTAGAGATCAAAAGCCAAAACACCACCATCAGAAGTCAAACAATTATCAACGATCACCTAGGTCTCCACCTGTTATTGTTTCAACACCTACTACTGATGACCCAAAACCAATCCATCAGATACAAGATTCCAAGCAGGGTGACAACACTGTCACATCTGCTGCGTATGCCACAGTGAGTGAAAGAGTTGAACAAACCTCAGTAAAAAGTGGTAATGCAGGTCAGTGGTCACAGGCTGAGGAGGACAATGAGCTGCTATCCAAGGGCAGCAGAACTCCACAGAATCAGAGGGATGAGAAGGACCAGGCTGAGAACACTTCACTGTCCTCAGCCGATGAGGCTGCAGGTTCCACAGAGACAAATGACAATGCTGGACAGAAAGAGAGCGAAAGACAGAGAGAGCTAGAGCAGAGACTGAAGAAGGTGTTAAATGTGAATGAACAGAGAGAAAAGACATGTCAGCAAGATCACAACCAAAGACTCCAACAGCAACAGAGAGAGGCACAAGAGAGAGAAAAACAGGAAGAGAGACAAGCACAGTTTGAACTGGAAAAGCAACCCAAGTTGAGGCGACAAAGAGAGATGGAGAGAGAGAGAGAGATGGAAAGGCTGGAGATAGAGGGGGACAATGAGCTGCTATCCAAGAGCAGCAGAACTCCACAGAGTCAAAGGGATGAGAAGGACCAGGCTGAGAACACTTCACTGTCCTCAGCCGATGAGGCTGAAGGTTCCACAGAGACAAATGATGTTGGACAAGACAGTGCTGCTGTGAAAAAGGGCAAAAGTGTGGGGAGAAAAGTCCTGGGATGGATCAATAAAAAGGCCAAAAACTACTGTGAGAACAAAATTCAGAGGACATATGAGAGAGAGGAGGAAGAGGGGAACAGCAAGTATATGCGATGTAAGATTTCCAACATATTTATTTCACTTGTGCAGCCCTGATTATTTTTATGTAAAACACTGCAGTAACTTAAAGGGAAATTTTGGAGCATTTCAATCCATAGCCCTGTTGGTCAAGGTTACAAGTGCTGTCAGTAGGAAATACAGCAATACTTTTGGTGCAACATAGACCTAATAGCAAACTGACAGCAATCACTAACTGAAGGTAAGTTTCTGTCCCCTGTTCAGTTAGTGTTAGCCGGTTCATTATTCTATGCTGTGGTAGATTTTATCATTCTATTTCCTACCCACAGCCCTCAGTGATCAGGGCTCTGGGCTGAAATACTATGGAATTTTCCTTTATGAAAAATGTATTATTCTTTTGTAACTATAACCTGATTTTCTGTCTTTAGGGTACATGGATTACCCAATCTCCAGAGCAGAGAGAGAGCAGCAAAAAAGGCAGAGACTGCTGAGGGTACAGCATGTACGACAGCACTTGGAAGACTCCTGTAGACAATGGGAGGCTAAAAGGGCAGAGAAAAAGGAAAATGAAAGGGCTAAAAAAAAACTGAAACAAGAGGCAATTGACAGAATCCTACAACGGCATTTTTAGCATACTGTTGAACAAAGTGGCAAATGGGCTATAATGAATGAGCCTTATATAATAAGCTTTATATGCTGATATGGATGGAAATCTGCCTCCAAATGACTAAACCCCCCCCCACTAAAACACACAAACAAACATACAATCATACAATACATACATAATACATACATTCATACATAAATAAATAAATAAATAAACAAACAAACATTTGTTCCACTGTTTTATTCTCACAAATTCAGTTTGCACTTTTGATTTGTGCATAACAGTGTTGATGTTCTTTGAATGTGATGTCCACTTTTCTCCATGCGAAGAAAAGATGTTTCTTTCGATGTTCTAGCACACTATAGTCGAAGCTCCTAGCTTGGGTTGGCTCGCCATCCAGTCTTTGTCCACGCGCTGGACGCGTGGGCTTCAAAAGTATTTTTTCTTTCCTTTTCTTTCTTTTCAAAAGTATAACTTTTCTTCTGCGAAACTCGACAATAACTTAACAGTGAAAACGTTAAACAAAACCACAGTCTATCAGCATAGACAGAATGATAAAATAAACACAGAAGGAAAATAATCCGTCAATTACATTTCAAATCTCTGCTCTTTTTAGTCAGATGCAAATATGACTTGACCCCAAAAAAATTCTGACAAAAGGTTTCTCAGTGGTTTACAGTAGTATCAGATGTACTTAAAAACATACTAAAAGTCTACCAAAGTTTGACTCCAAGAAAGGTCCCCTTTTTAAAATGTCAGGTCCGTAAAATGACCATTACTGCTATGTATTCCTCCTAGACCAGGAATACTGGTGCCTGATACATGTTTATTGTCATGTAATATTCTAATTGGCATATTAGCTTGATAGATAAGCAATTACAAGTACAATTGTATATCAAAGCAAATGTTTACAAGCACAGTTATGTGAAAAGTAAAGTACAATTTCCCTTAAGTAACTGCATATTTCTCCTTTCTCATATCTTTTTGTCTAGTGTTGGTGGTTTCTGTGGTTCATTACTATTCTTTCGATTCCAATAAAGAATAAATTCATTAAAACTATGTGGTACTGTAAAATTAGTCTAAACAGGGCTGCCACGTGAAGGCTCAGTACCGCTAACCCCTTTTATTTTTTTTTCATGTTTTATATATATATATTTTTTTTATTGTGTTTTTGTATATATATATATATATATATATATTTATTTTTTTTTTTTTTTCTTTTCAGTACTTTTTATATCTTTTTCTATTTTCTTCAATTCTTTCCTCTTATTCTGATTTTTTTTTTATACTTTTTTGCACTGTGACCTTCACTAGATTTGGCAGTCGTCACACTCTTCCTCCCATAGAGGTTGATTATAGTGATTCTCACAATTCCCAACTTGACATGGTCCACAAGCAGGCATGCATGGTAGTCCGTGCAACTACTTCTGGAGTGTACTAAAGCTAATTCAATAATATTGTCCTCTCTATAACACACTCACACTGTTGGCCTTTTTCATGCGAAATCTGTCCAATGTTCTCTTGACACTCTCATAAAATTACATGAAGTAAATGTTTGAGAATAAGATATTTCTGCTGTAATATAGGAGTTCGGAATGTTGAGCTACCATGGAGACAGGGGGCCCCTCCTTTTGCCAGACTGCAGGAAAATAACTGCGGGAAAATAACTGTGTAATAGTGGTGGGATGGAGTGTGGTTTAAATAGTCAAGGATCAATTTTGTTTGATCAAAATGGTGTACACTGTTCTATGATTTAATGAGGCAATCGATATCAACTGTCAGTATTCTCTTCCACCATCCTCTGAGTTGCTGAAAACTGTGAATTTATTTTTGTTGGGTTTAGTATAATGCCACCTTTATACTACTAAAGTACTAAAACATCTAGAGGCATTACATTACATTTCATTGCATACGTATTACCTTATTCAAATTGAAATGTTTGTCATTTTAGAGGGTTCACAGTAGATGTGGGAATTGATTCATTATCAATATAGATGCCATTGTCAATTCTGCCTATCAATTCTTCCAATTTCTATTGGATTCCCTTATCAATCAAAAATCATATGATACCAACAAATCACTGTTTCTGAGTCTTAAAAAAAGTGTCCACAAAGTGAGCTAGCAAGCTAACGAACTAGCTCATTCAAGTGAACTGCAATAATTGGCAATGTACTTATACGCTAAAAGCTAACAATCAAATTAATAAACACACTTCCCTAAAACACATTGCTGTAATCCTTATAACTTTGTGTTGGTTGTCCACGTGGGCTTATGTCAGAAGTATTATCAAGGTTTGTTTCAGTGAATAACGTAACACTTCTCAGTTTAAAACATTGTTAGCCTAACTCGCTAGCATTAGCATGCTAACAACTGCATAACAAGTGGTAGCTGCCTGATCTGAAATAAAGTTAATTTTCTCCTAACAGTAACAACTTACACTATTAGGCTTGGAATGGTCACAAGTAGTTGTAGATTGTGATACAAGTTTTCTAAAAACCCTCAACAACTCCAGAAAGATGTTATGATCAATTTATTTTTAAAATTCCACGTGTCATTCATTTCAATGCAACGAGGGGGATTTTCATTCAAATCATGTATTCCATAAGTATGTACCGTAATCATGTCAGTGCAATTTATACAAGTCCAATGGATTCATAGACTCAGAAAACATAGGGGTACACACTAAGATTACTTGGCTAGGTGAAATAATGACAAAGAATATTTTAAGGGCTTCCTGCCCATCTTGGACGCCATCTTGAAAATGACACCTTTCTAGCGGTCAAACTTTGGTAAACTTTTAGTACGTTATTAAGGACACCCAATTCTATAAAAAAAACAGCTGAGAACCCTTTTTGTTAGAATTTTTTAGGGTTGGGTGTTTGTTTTTGATAAATGCACCCGCCTAGTTCTTTCTTCTCGCGGAAGCTATACAAATACGTGGCTTCACTCTATCAATGCTCCCTCGGATCTGACGGAATTTCCCGGGAGAGAACGACTATCAGCGCTATGATTGGCTGACAGATATGACCTTTCAACTTTCCAACCAATGACAAAATAAATTACCAAACATAAAATAATGTTTTTTAAATGCTTTTTATCTGTTTTAGACGTGTTTATATTACAATTGTAAATTATTTAAATGATGAATTCTGCTTAATATTTATTCTTATTCATTCAACGATTTATTAACCATTGGCTATTTTCACATGGGTTACATTAGCAAGCTAACAAGTCCTGACTGGTTGTTCTGTTAATCTTGACTGTTAATCTTGCAGCATCGTGGGCCATCAGCACAACCCACTGGCATGCGCTGGCGCTTCTGTCTAATGTCAGTCTGCTGAAAAACACCACTGTCAAGGAAAGTGAAACAGAATGTTGCCATAAAAAAAACCCAGTCTTGTTTACATAAAACACTGACCTGAGGTATAACATGGTGCTGCTTATATTGGGGAAATTAGGAAGTGCATCAAGTAATGTGTAAGCACGATTGTTTAGGTCACCAAATGTATAATGTTAAGGATGTTGAGAGAACATTAATACTGTATTATAAACTTTAAAATATGCATCCATGCCCACGTGCAGTGCATTAAAGAAATTAGATAATGACTGGTAAGGGAACTGAACAGAGAGTAGCATGCTAATTGTTTTTGTCAGGGTGATTTACATATAGCACATACACATTGTTTCCATTTAATGAAAAGGTAAGTATAAACCTACCTAAAAAAATAAAATCATAATGAGCAAGTCAGACCTTTAATTTTAATTAGAAATAAATAATTGGTCAAGTCGATCACGGTTGGTGCATATCGATTAGGCAACGCTTTAAAACTTCCCCTATGTTCGCAGGCATGAACACCCCGATTGGGTATGACCTGGTCCCAGAGCCAAAGATCCTGGATTCAGCACTGAGGGCCTGTAGAAGGCTGAACTACCTGGCCAGCGCTATCCGCATCCTGGAGGCAGTCAAGGTCAGCAGTGTCCATAAGACTGATCTTACACACGTGTAAATGATGGCTGCGGTACTGATTCATTTGCAGTCACTCATTGGAAAATTCCTGAATGTTTGTATCATATTTGTTTCTTGCTTGTTTCTCCAGGACAAATCAGGCCCCCATAAAGGGATCTACCCCTACGTGATCCAAGAGCTGCAGCCTACACTGCAGGAGCTTGGTATCTCCACGCCTGAAGAGCTTGGCATTGATAAACTGTAATCAGTCATATATATTTTTTGGTAAGTTTTCACAATGGATGTGGTCTAAATTTAGTTATGTAATAGTAGAGTAGAGTTACTTTATTGATCCCCAAAGAAAATTAAGGTAATTTCCTTCAGGATCAATAAAGTAACTCTACTCTAGTATAATAGTCTGTAGTTGAGAGAATTGGCCTTGTTAGAGACTTCCTAAAACCTGGGAAGTGGCCTGGACGGGGTATGGAGATGTGTGTCAAATTATGTGTTTCAAATTAATTTGGAGATTTATGAAAAGCAGTGCTCTTAAACGTCTCAATGTCTTATCATACTTTTCCATGTTTTTACAGGTCTTGTGAAGTGTTAAACGAGGTCAAATCCTGCATTTGAAGACTCTGCCTTTAGTCCGGTTCTGGGATGTGATAGACTTAATACCCCCTCTGTCCTATGTGTGTAAAGGTTATGGACCTAATAAACAGAGCAATATTCACATTATTTGGCAAATGTGTTAATGAATATTAACCAAACAATAATACTGTGTTCATTTTTACTTGCCTCTGAAGAGAATGATATGTCTCTGTGCATGTTTTAAATGGGCATGCTCAAACTGAAAGGTTTTTGTTTAGATTCCCATCCATGGGGATGCTAGCTTCACCAGGGGCCTATACTATGAAGTCAGGTTGCTGGTTAACATTGATAACTTTGGGAGTAACCACTGATGTCCACTGCAGTGAGCATCTGTTGTCTCTGAAGTGACTTCTTTGGAGTTTAGCAGTTACACCCAAAGCTATCTGGGCTAGCCAGTAACCTCGCTTCGTAGTGCATCCCCAGGTGCCTTGATCTGGGTTAACTATGATGATAAAGCCCCCTCTGGAAGGCACTGTTTGGATATCACATGTTCCCTGGCTAGACAAAAGTTAGATCGGAATTGGAAATCAATTCAATTCAGTTTTATTTATATAGCGCCTTTTACAATAGTATTGTCTCGTGGCGCTTCACAGAAGGAGCACCAAGAGCAACAGGGGCAAGGAAAAACTCCCTTATGTTCAGTTAATTTAGGAAGAAAACTTGGGCAGATCTACGACTCAAGGGGCTAACCCAACTGCCAGGGGTCATGCAGAAAAATTACAATCAGTAGTAACCATGACAGACTACAAGTTGCCTATGGTTTTAGCTAAGGTTCATAACAGTTCATAATAGAGTATTATCCCACTTTACATTACACGGTAGTCAGTTCATAGGTGGTTATCAGGAATTATGGCTGGACAATGTAGCAGCGGCAAGACATAGTGTCAAACTCAAAGGCGTGAGATGGGTCATGGGGGTAACAATAAGGGTCCATTTGACAGTGCCATTGTGAGGGTCAATCACAAACCCTCAAGGAAGGGGAGTCAGGCCTAGCATGGGCGTCCAGGAAGGGCCTCTATGATGGAGAGTCGGTCCTGACATGGGCCTCCTGTGGTGTTGGTTGTAGTCCACTCAGCAGGGGAGGGTGAGAGGAGTCCGCTGAAATGAGGCAGGGATGACACTCAGCAGAGATAATTGTGGACAGAGGAAGAAAGTGAATTAGGCCAGGCTCACACATTAGAGAGCAAACGTGTAATTTGGGCATACATACACACACACACACACACATATATATATATATATATATATATATATATATATATATATTGAGAGAGAGCTGAAAGAGCGAGAGAGGGTAAGAGAGAGAAAGAGAGTTGTACGGCATGACACATAAAGCTTTTGTGGTGGTACTAGGCTATAGCAGCATAACTAAGGTATGATGCATGGCAACCCAGCACCACTGCAGTCAGTAGCCTCAAAGTGATTCATCAGAACACTGCCCACATTTATGGAATGAAGTAGACTCATCAAAACACTGCCCACATTTATGTAATGAATTCCTTATTAATCCAAGTGGAAATAGCCATATAGCAGAGACACAACATAGCCCAGCCAGCCCAGCCCCGCCCCGCCCCAACCCTATAACTAGACTGGTATTTGTGTTTGCGGTACAATGGGACCTCAAAAAGAACTTTACCTCAGTGAAAATAGCAGATAATGTGACCACCTGAACATTCCACAGGCTGCAGGGTAAGCAGTCTTGAATGGACAGCATGGAAGCTTGCAATTTTACCAAAGGTTTGGGTGCTGGAAAAAACTTAGCAGACAGTCCACTGTGTGGGGATGAAGTTCAAAACACCAACGGCACAAGTTCATTTCATTCTTCTCAACCCTCATGATGAGCAGTAAGACACGCTCAGTTGCCCCCACACCATATTTTTATTATCTCTCTTGTCCCTCAGTAAGGGTTATGGAAGTGACAATTAAATTTCTAATTAGTGAAGAACAGAAGGCCTGTGCTTGTCTCCCAAAGCATGTTCTTGAACTTTGGACAGAAGCATGTATTAATGGTAAATAGGTTGACCTCGAATATTACCAGGTAGTTTACCAGCTAAAAGCAGAAGAGTGCATGGCACTCTTGAGATATATGAACTGGTGGAATAATGAATGATTTATTTTAACAGTAAGCCAGAAACTCAAAAGTAGTTACACTGAATGCAAGTCCTAATCAAATAAAACATAACAAATGAGATAACCAGACAACCCAAAACAAGAATAAACCAAGCATGTAAAGAAATAAAACAAACCCATAAGAGAGAGAGAGAAGTTAGTGTGTAGGGAGTAAAGAGAGATAGAGTGTAGAGGGAGAAAAGAAAAGGATCAGGGTCAGCTGGTCTATGCCAGTAAAAGGTTTGAATTCAAATAAGTATACAGACTACAATGTAGCTATTTGCATATAAATATGTACAGATACTTTTGATTGCCACAAAACAATGATCAGACTGCTGCCCACATTACAAGGATCACTTCAAGACCAAGATGACAAAATTACATTCAACCAATATATTTACAGATAACAACACAACACAACAAAGCAAAGTTCCTTTGTTTAGAGAAGGATCTCCAGGGAGGCAGCTCATGGTTGGCGTTGGCCGCCTATGGAGGGGCAAACATTAAGCCTTTTGTATGCTTGGCTTCAAGTTAGACCCAGGCCAGATGAAAATGTGGATTTCAGTCAATTTTGCCTCACACTAAATACAACACTCACAACTCTTTGATCAGAGCAGTGTTTTAGGTTTACCTGAAGTCATGATCGCGTATTTGTTTCATTCATGCTCGAAGCTACTACTGTAGTCTGTGTATGTAATGTTGTCTTTGACAGCGGACACAACTCTTCTATTATCTATTATAGATATCTATTATATATATATATTATATATATTATTATATCTATTATATAGATATCTATTATCTATTATACATCCTGAAGCTCCAAATGACAAGATTATCATTGACGGAGACGTGGTGAGCATGCAAGTAAAACCCATCCAAATTTAGGACCATTAAGATCAAATGGCCACGTGAACTGTGTTGTATGTACTTGTGTACCAGATTGTGTCAGTGTTTCATCCCTTGGTGTTGTCAGCGCAGAGGTCTGCTATTGTCTCAAGTCTAATTACAAGAGCAAAGGTGTAACATTTTTTATGACCGGCGCAGTGTAAGGCTCTAGCATGTTTTGTGTGTTTGGCAGTTGAACCTGATACAAAATGTCAAGTAGGTGTTTTAAAGCAGTGTTTTTAAGAGCTCACACTCACAGTTTGAACCACAGTAATAGATGTGAGAGGCCTGCAGTCCTGGTCAAAAGCTGCTCTGCCCTTCACCATCTATAAATCAGGCTTATTTTAATGAGTATTGACTGTTGAAATAGGAATGTTCTGATTCCCAAGGAAAATGACAAGAAATGTCCCTGGACCTCAGTATGGGCCTCAGATGGCACTGGTTTTATCAACCCAGGCCATTAGAATGTCCCTAGGTTCTATTGAGGGTGTAATAATAAAGCAAAGTGATCATTTTGAATGGTAGTTGATGTAAATTCCAATTCTAGAATAATGAAACTGTATACATTATGCCAATGCAAGGATACAAGGAAATCTTATGTTGACAATGTTCCACCAGTTAGATTTTCTTATATTTTTAGTGACAAGGGAAGGTTATGAATGCATACACCAAAAATTATATGTTGCAATTAGTTTTGGATGGGTGAATTATTCTAGTAGATGGACTATGCTTTTATTTGGAGAATAGCACATGATGCTAGTGACAGTGACAAGTGGAATATAACAATAAACGATGTCATAATGGTCATTACCATGGAAGAATCTATTTGTTGCATCCTGATCATCATCCTGATACAATCCTTATTTGCCAAGTGAGAAGTGGGAGAAGTAGCAGTGTATTTGGTTTGATGCTTGCAGATGGGTTTTTTGATGGTTGGAAATGTTTTGATTTACTGTTGAGGTTCCATACAGGTATGTTTTACACTTTTCTGAACTACACCTATTGGCCTGTTTGATAGGCCTACATATTTTACGTGCCAGGGTTTTAGGTGCAAATCTCCATTTTGGAGAACATACAAGAATGTCAAAGAAATAGAAGGGGAACACATATAACTCTTCAACTAGTCGCCCTTCTATGGATCCTTATCCTCCAGCTCGCCTATATGACAATTTCTGATTTTCCATTCTCTAAGAAAACTTAGAGAGAAGGCTAGACTAGAAGTAATGTCTGAATGTGTAATTAGAAATGTGAAATAGACCTATAACATGGGTTGAAGCAGGGATGTCAAACATACAGACTGTGCTGGTGATGGTCAGAAACCTTTTTTTACGTGATAGTTTGTGATAATGCATATAGACGAGGTATGCCGGTCCTGTGAGGAAAAGTGGAATGCTCATCATGTGACCCGTGATAGAAATGAGTTTGACACCCCTGGGTTAAATAAACAATCAATAGAATTAAGAGAATAGAATTTCATAGGCCCTGTCCATGGTCTGTTATTTCTAGTATTCTGAATATAAGATATCAGTTGTTGAAACAGGGGTATTTTATGGGGTTTTTTTGGTGAAAACTCTACCATGCAAAGATTAAGCTACATCATATTTAAGCATGAGCCTGAGGTGCCACGGTGATATTTGGGCCCAAGCTCAAAACTCTTCTGTGGTTGCAGAAAGAACAATCCAATTTGTTTTAGGGCTCAGTTCAAAAGCCAGCGTCTTTGATGATAAAGGGGTGGATTAGTGCTTTTAGTATGGGCAGCTTGCATTTATGAAGAGTCAGGATTAATATTGAATGATGTATACCGATACTTGTTCAGAGCAATATACACTGCCATTGAAACACCATATAAAATATTTACAAGAAAACTATGTCTAACTGCTTTTTCTGAATTCTCAAACATTTTAACAAGGTGGGCCACATGCAGCATCTCTCCGACAGCGACGAAGAGTCTAAAAACTCTTGTTGGGGATGCTGCATCAAAGGCTGTCTGCCGAGACACAATGGGAAAAAAGGCAGGAGGAAGAGAGGTGGTATGACCTCACAGAAGGAGTCTGGAAGAGGAGACACAAAAGGAGCAGCAGATGAAGATGGAAGCGCCCGATCGAGAAATGCATAGGAGACTGGACAAGGTAGCACGGAAATATGAGCTGATGAGACAAAAAGAGGAAGAGATGGAAAAAGAGGTGCAAAAAATTAAACAAGCAGTGCTGGAGGAGTGGGCCAGGACAACCAGTCAGCAGACTTGGAGACTGACTGAGGAAGAGGTTCAGGAGTTAAAGAGGCTCCAAAAGCAGGACGAGCTCTTCAACTCAAGATCCAGAGACTGGAAGCAAAAGAGGCTGAGACGTGGAGCAGCATGGAGAGTGAGGCCATGAGTCAGGATGTGGAAGATAGAATCGCTCACCTGGAGAAAGTGCGAGAGCTGGAGAGACAGAGAGACAACCTAAGATATGAAGAAAGGATGAGAGAGCTGGAAAGACAGAGAGACAATTTGAAATATGAGGAGGTGATAACAGAGATGGAGAGACTTGCTGATCTTGAGAGACACCTGATGAAAATGAGAGAGATGAGAAACTTCTCCGTAGCCGAGAGAAACCAGGTGAGAAGGAGAGACTTGGAGAGAATGAGCGAGACAGAGACAAGTGGAGAGAGCGATCTGGAGGAAGAATGGATCAGGCTGAAAGAGATAAAGAAGAAGGAAAAGGTAATGGATGAAATCGAAAGAGGATGGTACGAGAAACAGAAAGAAATGAAGAAACTTGAAGACAGAATAAGCCAAATGGAGTTGGAGAGGGAGAAAGGTGAGAAGAGACAGATGCGGAGGCAGTCTCAGCTGGAGATGCAGCTTAGAGATATGGAGGGAAAGTTTGCCAAGGAGAGAGAAATAGACCAAGAGAGGCACAAGGAAAGCCTGAGAGGTATTGAAAGTAAGTCTAAATTAGTGTCAGAGGCAAAAATACAAGAGATGGAGAGAAAGTTTGAGAAAGAAAGAATGCTCATTCAGAGAAGAGGTGAAAAATTATTACAACTATTTGAACAAATGCAGCTGCAATGTCAAGACGTGGGAATAGAGAAAGAAAGAGAGGTTTCTATGAGAGAGCAAGTGGAGAACACAGAGAGAAGGATGGAAAATGAGCGTGAGAATGAAATGCAAAGAGAACAAGAGAGGAAGCTTCAGATGGAGGAACAGCTGAAGGAGATGGAGCAAAAATTTCAAATGGAGAAAAGGAGACAAGAGGAAATATGGAGAGAAATTGAGGAGAAGCATCAGAAGGAATGGGAGGAGAGGATAAGACAGCTGGAGAGACAGCTTGAGGCACAACAAGAAGCAGCTCAGGAAAGGGAACAGGAGCTCTTGAAGCTGGGAAAAGAGCAGAAAGCAAAGATGGAAGAACTGGCTAACATGGAAAAACAGGAAGAGACAAAGAGGGAAGAAAAAATCTCAAGTGTGGTGGAGACAAGCAGGAAAACAACACTGGAGAAAGACACATCCAGAGGTAAAGAATGGATGAGAGAAATCAAGCAAAACCTAGAGATAAATAAAGATGCACAGATAGATTTGCAAGAGCGACAGATCAAGCGCAAGCAAAGACTAGTGACAGAGAAGAAAACTGGGAATGAGGAGAAAATGGCTGAAGAACAAACAAAACCAACCATTAGAGTGATGGAAGATTACTCTAAAATGAAAGAAAAAGGTGGAAAAAATAAAGATATCCGAATCAAGGAGGCCACGTACAGGAAATCTTATAGGGGAAAAAGGAGAACCTGAGAAAAAGCATGTGGCACAGGAGGATGACTGGTTTGGAGATTTGGGCCTAAAGAAAGGTGAGGACAAATGGAGTGAGATTAGGAAGAGACATCAAGAAAACAGAGAGAAGAGTAGACAAGAGCTTGAGAAACAGTTTGATAAAGGAGAACAGTCTGAAACAATCAAAAGCACTGTGGTGAAAGAAGGAAGAAGATGTGGTGTAAAGATAGATGCTGACAAAAAAAGCCTGATGGAGGTGAATAAACAGGAGATCAAAGAGGTAAAGATCCCTCAAGATCAGGGAACAGAGCTAGTGAGAAAGGCAGAGCATAGAGCCAAAGGAGGAGAGGTGTGGGACTGGAGGGAGGAAGAAAATGCAGTAGGAGACAAGAAACAGTGTGATAAAAAGGCACTGAACATCAAGAACCTCACAGAGACTCAGAGACAGAGTAAGGCCATGATGTCTAACAAGGAAGAAAGTGTGGTAGAGGGTCAAACTCACCTGAGGAATCTTGACATCCAGAAAGAGAGTGAAAGGCAGAGAGAGCTAGAGCAGAGACTGAAGAAGGTGTTAAATGTGAATGAAAAGAGAGAAAAGACATGTCAGCAAGATCACAACCAAAGACTCCAACAGCAACAGAGAGAGGCACAAGAGAGAGAAAAACAGGAAGAGAGACAAGCACAGTTTGAACTGGAAAAGCAACCTAAGTTGAGGCGACAAAGAGAGATGGAAAGAGAGAGAGATGGAAAGGCTGGAGATAGAGGCTGATAGGCAGATGGAGAGGGAGAGAGAGGCTGAGAGGCAGAGGAAAGAGAGACAGAAACAATCAGAAATGGAAAAACAACTTGAAATAAAGAAAAGAGAACTTGAAAGACAAAGGGAGATAGAGAGAGAGAAATGGCAGAAGCAAGAAAAACTGAGAAAAATAGAAATGGAAAGAAAGCTTGAAATTCAAAAGCAAAAAGATCTTGAAAGACAATGGGAGATGGAGTGGGAGAAAGAGGTTGAAAGGCAGAGGAAAGACAGACAGAAACAAACAGAAATGGAAAGACAGCTTGAAATTCAAAAGCAAAAAGATCTTGAAAGACAATGGGAGATGGAGAGAGAGAAAGAGGTTGAAAGGCAAAAAGAGCAAGACAAACAGAGAAAGATAGAAATGGAAAGACAACTTGAAATTCAAAATCAAAAGGAGTGTGAAATACAAAGGGAGATGGAGAGAAAGAAAGAGGCTGAAAAGGAGTTAGACAAAGAGAAGCAAAAAGAGATGGAAAAACAGCATGAAATCCAAAAGCAGAAGGAGATTGAAAGAGAAAAGACAGCTCCGTGGGGAAAAGAGTTTGACAAGCAGAAAGAGACACACAGACAGAATAACATAGAAAAACAGGACCTGGGCACCAAAAAGTGGCCGCAAAGACCCAAATTCAAGTAATCAATAAACCTACGGAGGTTACTAAGCAGAAATCAAATGTGAAAATTCCCAGAGAATTGTATCTGCCTGTTGTCCAGAGCACTAGAGATCAAAAGCCAAAACACCACCATCAGAAGTCAAACAATTATCAACGATCACCTAGGTCTCCACCTGTTATTGTTTCAACACCTACTACTGATGACCCAAAACCAATCCATCAGATACAAGATTCCGAGCAGGGTGACAACACTGTCACATCTGCTGCGTATGCCACAGTGAGTGAAAGAGTTGAACAAACCTCAGTAAAAAGTGGTAATGCAGGTCAGTGGTCACAGGCTGAGGAGGACAATGAGCTGCTATCCAAGGGCAGCAGAACTCCACAGAATCAGAGGGATGAGAAGGACCAGGCTGAGAACACTTCACTGTCCTCAGCCGATGAGGCTGCAGGTTCCACAGAGACAAATGACAATGCTGGACAGAAAGAGAGCGAAAGACAGAGAGAGCTAGAGCAGAGACTGAAGAAGGTGTTAAATGTGAATGAACAGAGAGAAAAGACATGTCAGCAAGATCACAACCAAAGACTCCAACAGCAACAGAGAGAGGCACAAGAGAGAGAAAAACAGGAAGAGAGACAAGCACAGTTTGAACTGGAAAAGCAACCCAAGTTGAGGCGACAAAGAGAGATGGAGAGAGAGAGAGAGATGGAAAGGCTGGAGATAGAGGGGGACAATGAGCTGCTATCCAAGGGCAGCAGAACTCCACAGAGTCAAAGGGATGAGAAGGACCAGGCTGAGAACACTTCACTGTCCTCAGCCGATGAGGCTGCAGGTTCCACAGAGACAAATGATGTTGGACAAGACAGTGCTGCTGTGAAAAAGGGCAAAAGTGTGGGGAGAAAAGTCCTGGGATGGATCAATAAAAAGGCCAAAAACTACTGTGAGAACAAAATTCAGAGGACATATGAGAGAGAGGAGGAAGAGGGGAACAGCAAGTATATGCGATGTAAGATTTCCAACATATTTATTTCACTTGTGCAGCCCTGATTATTTTTATGTAAAACACTGCAGTAACTTAAAGGGAAATTTTGGAGCATTTCAATCCATAGCCCTGTTGGTCAAGGTTACAAGTGCTGTCAGTAGGAAATACAGCAATACTTTTGGTGCAACATAGACCTAATAGCAAACTGACAGCAATCACTAACTGAAGGTGAGTTTCTGTCCCCTGTTCAGTTAGTGTTAGCCGGTTCATTATTCTATGCTGTGGTAGATTTTATCATTCTATTTCCTACCCACAGCCCTCAGTGATCAGGGCTCTGGGCTGAAATACTATGGAATTTTCCTTTATGAAAAATGTATTATTCTTTTGTAACTATAACCTGATTTTCTGTCTTTAGGGTACATGGATTACCCAATCTCCAGAGCAGAGAGAGAGCAGCAAAAAAAGGCAGAGACTGCTGAGGTACAGCATGTACGACAGCACTTGGAAGACTCCTGTAGACAATGGGAGGCTAAAAGGGCAGAGAAAAAGGAAATGAAAGGGCTAAAAAAAAAACTGAAACAAGAGGCAATTGACAGAATCCTACAACGGCATTTTTAGCATACTGTTGAACAAAGTGGCAAATGGGCTATAATTAATGAGCCTTATATAATAAGCTTTATATGCTGATATGGATGGAAATCTGCCTCCAAATGACTAAACCCCCCCCCCACTAAAACACACAAACAAACATACAATCATACAATACATACATAATACATACATTCATACATACATAAATAAATAAATAAACAAACAAACATTTGTTCCACTGTTTTATTCTCACAATTCAGTTTGCACTTTTGATTTGTGCATAACAGTGTTGATGTTCTTTGAATGTGATGTCCACTTTTCTCCATGCGAAGAAAAGATGTTTCTTTCGATGTTCTAGCACACTATAGTCGAAGCTCCTAGCTTGGGTTGGCTCGCCATCCAGTCTTTGTCCACGCGCTGGACGCGTGGGCTTCAAAAGTATTTTTTCTTTCCTTTTCTTTCTTTTCAAAAGTATAACTTTTCTTCTGCGAAACTCGACAATAATTAACAGTGAAAACGTTAAACAAAACCACAGTCTATCAGCATAGACAGAATGATAAAATAAACACAGAAGGAAAATAATCCGTCAATTACATTTCAAATCTCTGCTCTTTTAGTCAGATGCAAATATGACTTGACCCCAAAAAAATTCTGACAAAAGGTTTCTCAGTGGTTTACAGTAGTATCAGATGTACTTAAAAACATACTAAAAGTCTACCAAAGTTTGACTCCAAGAAAGGTCCCCTTTTTAAAATGTCAGGTCCGTAAAATGACCATTACTGCTATGTATTCCTCCTAGACCAGGAATACTGGTGCCTGATACATGTTTATTGTCATGTAATATTCTAATTGGCATATTTGCTTGATAGATAAGCGATTACAAGTACAATTGTATGTCAAGGCAAATGTTTACAAGCACAGTTATGTGAAAAGTAAAGTACAATTTCCCTTAAGTAACTGCATATTTCTCCTTTCTCATATCTTTTTGTCTAGTGTTGGTGGTTTCTGTGGTTCATTACTATTCTTTCGATTCCAATAAAGAATAAATTCATTAAAACTATGTGGTACTGTAAAATTAGTCTAAACAGGGCTGCCACGTGAAGGCTCAGTACCGCTAACCCCTTTTTTTTTTTTTTCATGTTTTATATATATATTTTTTTTATTGTGTTTTTGTATATATATATATATATATATATATATATTTTTTTTTTTTTTTCTTTTCAGTACTTTTTATATCTTTTTCTATTTTCTTCAATTCTTTCCTCTTATTCTGATTTTTTTTTTTTATACTTTTTTGCACTGTGACCTTCACTAGATTTGGCAGTCGTCACACTCTTCCTCCCATAGAGGTTGATTATAGTGATTCTCACAATTCCCAACTTGACATGGTCCACAAGCAGGCATGCATGGTAGTCCGTGCAACTACTTCTGGAGTGTACTAAAGCTAATTCAATAATATTGTCCTCTCTATAACACACTCACACTGTTGGCCTTTTTCATGCGAAATCTGTCCAATGTTCTCTTGACACTCTCATAAAATTACAGGAAGTAAATGTTTGAGAATAAGATATTTCTGCTGTAATATAGGAGTTCGGAATGTTGAGCTACCATGGAGACAGGGGGCCCCTCCTTTTGCCAGACTGCAGGAAAATAACTGCGGGAAAATAACTGTGTAATAGTGGTGGGATGGAGTGTGGTTTAAATAGTCAAGGATCAATTTTGTTTGATCAAAATGGTGTACACTGTTCTATGATTTAATGAGGCAATCGATATCAACTGTCAGTATTCTCTTCCACCATCCTCTGAGTTGCTGAAAACTGTGAATTTATTTTTGTTGGGTTTAGTATAATGCCACCTTTATACTACTAAAGTACTAAAACATCTAGAGGCATTACATTACATTTCATTGCATACGTATTACCTTATTCAAATTGAAATGTTTGTCATTTTAGAGGGTTCACAGTAGATGTGGGAATTGATTCATTATCAATATAGATGCCATTGTCAATTCTGCCTATCAATTCTTCCAATTTCTATTGGATTCCCTTATCAATCAAAAATCATATGATACCAACAAATCACTGTTTCTGAGTCTTAAAAAAAGTGTCCACAAAGTGAGCTAGCAAGCTAACGAACTAGCTCATTCAAGTGAACTGCAATAATTGGCAATGTACTTATACGCTAAAAGCTAACAATCAAATTAATAAACACACTTCCCTAAAACACATTGCTGTAATCCTTATAACTTTGTGTTGGTTGTCCACGTGGGCTTATGTCAGAAGTATTATCAAGGTTTGTTTCAGTGAATAACGTAACACTTCTCAGTTTAAAACATTGTTAGCCTAACTCGCTAGCATTAGCATGCTAACAACTGCATAACAAGTGGTAGCTGCCTGATCTGAAATAAAGTTAATTTTCTCCTAACAGTAACAACTTACACTATTAGGCTTGGAATGGTCACAAGTAGTTGTAGATTGTGATACAAGTTTTCTAAAAACCCTCAACAACTCCAGAAAGATGTTATGATCAATTTATTTTTAAAATTCCACGTGTCATTCATTTCAATGCAACGAGGGGGATTTTCATTCAAATCATGTATTCCATAAGTATGTACCGTAATCATGTCAGTGCAATTTATACAAGTCCAATGGATTCATAGACTCAGAAAACATAGGGGTACACACTAAGATTACTTGGCTAGGTGAAATAATGACAGAAAGAATATTTTAAGGGCTTCCTGCCCATCTTGGACGCCATCTTGAAAATGACACCTTTCTAGCGGTCAAACTTTGGTAAACTTTTAGTACGTTATTAAGGACACCCAATTCTATAAAAAAACAGCTGAGAACCCTTTTTGTTAGAATTTTTTAGGGTTGGGTGTTTGTTTTTGATAAATGCACCCGCCTAGTTCTTTCTTCTCGCGGAAGCTATACAAATACGTGGCTTCACTCTATCAATGCTCCCTCGGATCTGACGGAATTTCCCGGGAGAGAACGACTATCAGCGTTATGATTGGCTGACAGATATGACCTTTTTTAGACGTGTTTATATTACAACTGTAAATTATTTAAATGATGAATTCTGCTTAATATTTATTCTTATTCATTCAACGATTTATTAACCATTGGCTATTTTCACATGGGTTACATTAGCAAGCTAACAAGTCCTGACTGGTTGTTCTGTTAATCTTGACTGTTAATCTTGCAGCATCGTGGGCCATCAGCACAACCCACTGGCATGCGCTGGCGCTTCTGTCTAATGTCAGTCTGCTGAAAAACACCACTGTCAAGGAAAGTGAAACAGAATGTTGCCATAAAAAAAACCCAGTCAACAATTTGTTTGTTTTCTTGTTTACATAAAACACTGACCTGAGGTATAACATGGTGCTGCTTATATTGGGGAAATTAGGAAGTGCATCAAGTAATGTGTAAGCACGATTGTTTAGGTCACCAAATGTATAATGTTAAGGATGTTGAGAGAACATTAATACTGTATTATAAACTTTAAAATATGCATCCATGCCCACGTGCAGTGCATTAAAGAAATTAGATAATGACTGGTAAGGGAACTGAACAGAGAGTAGCATGCTAATTGTTTTTGTCAGGGTGATTTACATATAGCACATACACATTGTTTTCCATTTAATGAAAAGGTAAGTATAAACCTACCTAAAAAAATAAAATCATAATGAGCAAGTCAGACCTTTAATTTTAATTAGAAATAAATAATTGGTCAAGTCGATCACGGTTGGTGCATATCGATTAGGCAACGCTTTAAAACTTCCCCTATGTTCGCAGGCATGAACACCCCGATTGGGTATGACCTGGTCCCAGAGCCAAAGATCCTGGATTCAGCACTGAGGGCCTGTAGAAGGCTGAACTACCTGGCCAGCGCTATCCGCATCCTGGAGGCAGTCAAGGTCAGCAGTGTCCATAAGACTGATCTTACACACGTGTAAATGATGGCTGCGGTACTGATTCATTTGCAGTCACTCATTGGAAAATTCCTGAATGTTTGTATCATATTTGTTTCTTGCTTGTTTCTCCAGGACAAATCAGGCCCCCATAAAGGGATCTACCCCTACGTGATCCAAGAGCTGCAGCCTACACTGCAGGAGCTTGGTATCTCCACGCCTGAAGAGCTTGGCATTGATAAACTGTAATCAGTCATATATATTTTTTGGTAAGTTTTCACAATGGATGTGGTCTAAATTTAGTTATGTAATAGTAGAGTAGAGTTACTTTATTGATCCCCAAAGAAAATTAAGGTAATTTCCTTCAGGATCAATAAAGTAACTCTACTCTAGTATAATAGTCTGTAGTTGAGAGAATTGGCCTTGTTAGAGACTTCCTAAAACCTGGGAAGTGGCCTGGACGGGGTATGGAGATGTGTGTCAAATTATGTGTTTCAAATTAATTTGGAGATTTATGAAAAGCAGTGCTCTTAAACGTCTCAATGTCTTATCATACTTTTCCATGTTTTTACAGGTCTTGTGAAGTGTTAAACGAGGTCAAATCCTGCATTTGAAGACTCTGCCTTTAGTCCGGTTCTGGGATGTGATAGACTTAATACCCCCTCTGTCCTATGTGTGTAAAGGTTATGGACCTAATAAACAGAGCAATATTCACATTATTTGGCAAATGTGTTAATGAATATTAACCAAACAATAATACTGTGTTCATTTTTACTTGCCTCTGAAGAGAATGATATGTCTCTGTGCATGTTTTAAATGGGCATGCTCAAACTGAAAGGTTTTTGTTTACATTCCCATCCATGGGGATGCTAGCTTCACCAGGGGCCTATACTATGAAGTCAGGTTGCTGGTTAACATTGATAACTTTGGGAGTAACCACTGATGTCCACTGCAGTGAGCATCTGTTGTCTCTGAAGTGACTTCTTTGGAGTTTAGCAGTTACACCCAAAGCTATCTGGGCTAGCCAGTAACCTCGCTTCGTAGTGCATCCCCAGGTGCCTTGATCTGGGTTAACTATGATGATAAAGCCCCCTCTGGAAGGCACTGTTTGGATATCACATGTTCCCTGGCTAGACAAAAGTTGAATATGAATTGGAAATCAATTCAATTCAGTTTTATTTATACAGCGCCTTTTACAATAGTATTGTCTCGTGGCGCTTCACAGAAGGAGCACCCAAGAGCAACAGGGGCAAGGAAAAACTCCCTTATGTTCAGTTAATTTAGGAAGAAAACTTGGGCAGATCTACGACTCAAGGGGCTAACCCAACTGCCAGGGGTCATGCAGAAAAATTACAATCAGTAGTAACCATGACAGACTACAAGTTGCCTATGGTTTTAGCTAAGGTTCATAACAGTTCATAATAGAGTATTATCCCACTTTACATTACACGGTAGTCAGTTCATAGGTGGTTATCAGGAATTATGGCTGGACAATGTAGCAGCGGCAAGACATAGTGTCAAACTCAAAGGCGTGAGATGGGTCATGGGGGTAACAATAAGGGTCCATTTGACAGTGCCATTGTGAGGGTCAATCACAAACCCTCAAGGAAGGGGAGTCAGGCCTAGCATGGGCGTCCAGGAAGGGCCTCTATGATGGAGAGTCGGTCCTGACATGGGCCTCCTGTGGTGTTGGTTGTAGTCCACTCAGCAGGGGAGGGTGAGAGGAGTCCGCTGAAATGAGGCAGGGATGACACTCAGCAGAGATAATTGTGGACAGAGGAAGAAAGTGAATTAGGCCAGGCTCACACATTAGAGAGCAAACGTGTAATTTGGGCATACATACACACACACACACACACATATATATATATATATATATATATATATATATATATATATATATATATTGAGAGAGAGCTGAAAGAGCGAGAGAGGGTAAGAGAGAGAAAGAGAGTTGTACGGCATGACACATAAAGCTTTTGTGGTGGTACTAGGCTATAGCAGCATAACTAAGGTATGATGCATGGCAACCCAGCACCACTGCAGTCAGTAGCCTCAAAGTGATTCATCAGAACACTGCCCACATTTATGGAATGAAGTAGACTCATCAAAACACTGCCCACATTTATGTAATGAATTCCTTATTAATCCAAGTGGAAATAGCCATATAGCAGAGACACAACATAGCCCAGCCAGCCCAGCCCCGCCCCGCCCCAACCCTATAACTAGACTGGTATTTGTGTTTGCGGTACAATGGGACCTCAAAAAAGAACTTTACCTCAGTGAAAATAGCAGATAATGTGACCACCTGAACATTCCACAGGCTGCAGGGTAAGCAGTCTTGAATGGACAGCATGGAAGCTTGCAATTTTACCAAAGGTTTGGGTGCTGGAAAAAACTTAGCAGACAGTCACTGTGTGGGGATGAAGTTCAAAACACCAAACGGCACAAGTTCATTTCATTCTTCTCAACCCCTCATGATGAGCAGTAAGACACGCTCAGTTGCCCCCACACCATATTTTTTATTATCTCTCTTGTCCCTCAGTAAGGGTTATGGAAGTGACAATTAAATTTCTAATTTAGTGAAGAAACAGAAGGCCTGTGCCTTGTCTCCCAAAGGCATGTTCTTGAACTTTGGACAGAAGCATGTATTAATGGTAAATAGGTTGACCTCGAATATTACCAGGTAGTTTACCAGCTAAAAGCAGAAGAGTGGCATGGCACTCTTGAGATATATGAACTGGTGGAATAATGAATGATTTATTTTAACAGTAAGCCAGAAACTCAAAAGTAGTTAAACTGAATGCAAGTCCTAATCAAATAAAACATAAACAAATGAGATAACCAGACAACCCAAAACAAGAATAAACCAAGCATGTAAAGAAATAAAACAAACCCATAAGAGAGAGAGAGAAGTTAGTGTGTAGGGAGTAAAGAGAGATAGAGTGTAGAGGGAGAAAAGAAAAGGATCAGGGTCAGCTGGTCTATGCCAGTAAAAGGTTTGAATTCAAATTAGTATACAGACTACAATGTAGCTATTTGCATATAAATATGTACAGATACTTTTGATTGCCACAAAACAATGATCAGACTGCTGCCCACATTACAAGGATCACTTCAAGACCAAAGATGACAAAATTACATTCAACCAATATATTTACAGATAACAACACAACACAACAAAGCAAAGTTCCTTTGTTTAGAGAAGGATCTCCAGGGAGGCAGCTCATGGTTGGCGTTGGCCGCCTATGGAGGGGCAAACATTAAGCCTTTTGTATGCTTGGCTTCAAGTTTGACCCAGGCCAGATGAAAATGTGGATTTCAGTCAATTTTGCCTCACACTAAATACAACACTCACAACTCTTTGATCAGAGCAGTGTTTTAGGTTTACCTGAAGTCATGATCGCGTATTTGTTTCATTCATGCTCGAAGCTACTACTGTAGTCTGTGTATGTAATGTTGTCTTTGACAGCGGACACAACTCTTCTATTATCTATTATAGATATCTATTATATATATATATTATATATATTATATTATATCTATTATATAGATATCTATTATCTATTATACATCCTGAAGCTCCAAATGACAAGATTATCATTGACGGAGACGTGGTGAGCATGCAAGTAAAACCCATCCAAATTTAGGACCATTAAGATCAAATGGCCACGTGAACTGTGTTGTATGTACTTGTGTACCAGATTGTGTCAGTGTTTCATCCCTTGGTGTTGTCAGCGCAGAGGTCTGCTATTGTCTCAAGTCTAATTACAAGAGCAAAGGTGTAACATTTTTTATGACCGGCGCAGTGTAAGGCTCTAGCATGTTTTGTGTGTTTGGCAGTTGAACCTGATACAAAATGTCAAGTAGGTGTTTTAAAGCAGTGTTTTTAAGAGCTCACACTCACAGTTTGAACCACAGTAATAGATGTGAGAGGCCTGCAGTCCTGGTCAAAAGCTGCTCTGCCCTTCACCATCTATAAATCAGGCTTATTTTAATGAGTATTGACTGTTGAAATAGGAATGTTCCTGATTCCCAAGGAAAATGACAAGAAATGTCCCTGGACCTCAGTATGGGCCTCAGATGGCACTGGTTTTATCAACCCAGGCCATTAGAATGTCCCTAGGTTCTATTGAGGGTGTAATAATAAAGCAAAGTGATCATTTTGAATGGTAGTTGATGTAAATTCCAATTCTAGAATAATGAAACTGTATACATTATGCCAATGCAATGATACAAGGAAATCTTATGTTGACAATGTTCCACCAGTTAGATTTTCTTATATTTTTAGTGACAAGGGAAGGTTATGAATGCATACACCAAAAATTATATGTTGCAATTAGTTTTGGATGGGTGAATTATTCTAGTAGATGGACTATGCTTTTATTTGGAGAATAGCACATGATGCTAGTGACAGTGACAAGTGGAATATAACAATAAACGATGTCATAATGGTCATTACCATGGAAGAATCTATTTGTTGCATCCTGATCATCATCCTGATACAATCCTTATTTGCCAAGTGAGAAGTGGGAGAAGTAGCAGTGTATTTGGTTTGATGCTTGCAGATGGGTTTTTTGATGGTTGGAAATGTTTTGATTTACTGTTGAGGTTCCATACAGGTATGTTTTACACTTTTCTGAACTACACCTATTGGCCTGTTTGATAGGCCTACATATTTTACGTGCCAGGGTTTTAGGTGCAAATCTCCATTTTGGAGAACATACAAGAATGTCAAAGAAATAGAAGGGGAACACATATAACTCTTCAACTAGTCGCCCTTCTATGGATCCTTATCCTCCAGCTCGCCTATATGACAATTTCTGATTTTCCATTCTCTAAGAAAACTTAGAGAGAAGGCTAGACTAGAAGTAATGTCTGAATGTGTAATTAGAAATGTGAAATAGACCTATAACATGGGTTGAAGCAGGGATGTCAAACATACAGACTGTGCTGGTGATGGTCAGAAACCTTTTTTTACGTGATAGTTTGTGATAATGCATATAGACGAGGTATGCCGGTCCTGTGAGGAAAAGTGGAATGCTCATCATGTGACCCGTGATAGAAATGAGTTTGACACCCCTGGGTTAAATAAACAATCAATAGAATTAAGAGAATAGAATTTCATAGGCCCTGTCCATGGTCTGTTATTTCTAGTATTCTGAATATAAGATATCAGTTGTTGAAACAGGGGTATTTTATGGGGTTTTTTTGGTGAAAACTCTACCATGCAAAGATTAAGCTACATCATATTTAAGCATGAGCCTGAGGTGCCACGGTGATATTTGGGCCCAAGCTCAAAACTCTTCTGTGGTTGCAGAAAGAACAATCCAATTTGTTTTAGGGCTCAGTTCAAAAGCCAGCGTCTTTGATGATAAAGGGGTGGATTAGTGCTTTTAGTATGGGCAGCTTGCATTTATGAAGAGTCAGGATTAATATTGAATGATGTATACCGATACTTGTTCTGAGCAATATACACTGCCATTGAAACACCATATAAATATTTTACAAGAAAACTATGTCTAACTGCTTTTTCTGAATTCTCAAACATTTTAACAAGGTGGGCCACATGCAGCATCTCTCCGACAGCGACGAAGAGTCTAAAAACTCTTGTTGGGGATGCTGCATCAAAGGCTGTCTGCCGAGACACAATGGGAAAAAAAGGCAGGAGGAAGAGAGGTGGTATGACCTCATCAGAAGGAGTCTGGAAGAGGAGACACAAAAGGAGCAGCAGATGAAGATGGAAGCGCCCGATCGAGAAATGCATAGGAGACTGGACAAGGTAGCACGGAAATATGAGCTGATGAGACAAAAAGAGGAAGAGATGGAAAAAGAGGTGCAAAAAATTAAACAAGCAGTGCTGGAGGAGTGGGCCAGGACAACCAGTCAGCAGACTTGGAGACTGACTGAGGAAGAGGTTCAGGAGTTAAAGAGGCTCCAAAAGCAGGAACGAGCTCTTCAACTCAAGATCCAGAGACTGGAAGCAAAAGAGGCTGAGACGTGGAGCAACATGGAGAGTGAGGCCATGAGTCAGGATGTGGAAGATAGAATCGCTCACCTGGAGAAAGTGCGAGAGCTGGAGAGACAGAGAGACAACCTAAGATATGAAGAAAGGATGAGAGAGCTGGAAAGACAGAGAGACAATTTGAAATATGAGGAGGTGATAACAGAGATGGAGAGACTTGCTGATCTTGAGAGACACCTGATGAAAATGAGAGAGATGAGAAACTTCTCCGTAGCCGAGAGAAACCAGGTGAGAAGGAGAGACTTGGAGAGAATGAGCGAGACAGAGACAAGTGGAGAGAGCGATCTGGAGGAAGAATGGATCAGGCTGAAAGAGATAAAGAAGAAGGAAAAGGTAATGGATGAAATCGAAAGAGGATGGTACGAGAAACAGAAAGAAATGAAGAAACTTGAAGACAGAATAAGCCAAATGGAGTTGGAGAGGGAGAAAGGTGAGAAGAGACAGATGCGGAGGCAGTCTCAGCTGGAGATGCAGCTTAGAGATATGGAGGGAAAGTTTGCCAAGGAGAGAGAAATAGACCAAGAGAGGCACAAGGAAAGCCTGAGAGGTATTGAAAGTAAGTCTAAATTAGTGTCAGAGGCAAAAATACAAGAGATGGAGAGAAAGTTTGAGAAAGAAAGAATGCTCATTCAGAGAAGAGGTGAAAATTATTACAACTATTTGAACAAATGCAGCTGCAATGTCAAGACGTGGGAATAGAGAAAGAAAGAGAGGTTTCTATGAGAGAGCAAGTGGAGAACACAGAGAGAAGGATGGAAAATGAGAGTGAGAATGAAATGCAAAGAGAACAAGAGAGGAAGCTTCAGATGGAGGAACAGCTGAAGGAGATGGAGCAAAAATTTCAAATGGAGAAAAGGAGACAAGAGGAAATATGGAGAGAAATTGAGGAGAAGCATCAGAAGGAATGGGAGGAGAGGATAAGACAGCTGGAGAGACAGCTTGAGGCACAACAAGAAGCAGCTCAGGAAAGGGAACAGGAGCTCTTGAAGCTGGGAAAAGAGCAGAAAGCAAAGATGGAAGAACTGGCTAACATGGAAAAACAGGAAGAGACAAAGAGGGAAGAAAAAATCTCAAGTGTGGTGGAGACAAGCAGGAAAACAACACTGGAGAAAGACACATCCAGAGGTAAAGAATGGATGAGAGAAATCAAGCAAAACCTAGAGATAAATAAAGATGCACAGATAGATTTGCAAGAGCGACAGATCAAGCGCAAGCAAAGACTAGTGACAGAGAAGAAAACTGGGAATGAGGAGAAAATGGCTGAAGAACAAACAAAACCAACCATTAGAGTGATGGAAGATTACTCTAAAATGAAAGAAAAAGGTGGAAAAAATAAAGATATTGACCAATCAAGGAGGCCACGTACAGGAAATCTTATAGGGGAAAAAGGAGAACCTGAGAAAAAGCATGTGGCACAGGAGGATGACTGGTTTGGAGATTTGGGCCTAAAGAAAGGTGAGGACAAATGGAGTGAGATTAGGAAGAGACATCAAGAAAACAGAGAGAAGAGTAGACAAGAGCTTGAGAAACAGTTTGATAAAGGAGAACAGTCTGAAACAATCAAAAGCACTGTGGTGAAAGAAGGAAGAAGATGTGGTGTAAAGATAGATGCTGACAAAAAAAGCCTGATGGAGGTGAATAAACAGGAGATCAAAGAGGTAAAGATCCCTCAAGATCAGGGAACAGAGCTGGTGAGAAAGGCAGAGCATAGAGCCAAAGGAGGAGAGGTGTGGGACTGGAAGGAGGAAGAAAATGCAGTAGGAGACAAGAAACAGTGTGATAAAAAGGCACTGAACATCAAGAACCTCACAGAGACTCAGAGACAGAGTAAGGCCATGATGTCTAACAAGGAAGAAAGTGTGGTAGAGGGTCAAACTCACCTGAGGAATCTTGACATCCAGAAAGAGAGTGAAAGGCAGAGAGAGCTAGAGCAGAGACTGAAGAAGGTGTTAAATGTGAATGAAAAGAGAGAAAAGACATGTCAGCAAGATCACAACCAAAGACTCCAACAGCAACAGAGAGAGGCACAAGAGAGAGAAAAACAGGAAGAGAGACAAGCACAGTTTGAACTGGAAAAGCAACCTAAGTTGAGGCGACAAAGAGAGATGGAAAAAGAGAGAGAGATGGAAAGGCTGGAGATAGAGGCTGATAGGCAGATGGAGAGGGAGAGAGAGGCTGAGAGGCAGAGGAAAGAGAGACAGAAACAATCAGAAATGGAAAAACAACTTGAAATAGAAAAGAAAAGAGAACTTGAAAGACAAAGGGAGATAGAGAGAGAGAAATGGCAGAAGCAAGAAAAACTGAGAAAAATAGAAATGGAAAGAAAGCTTGAAATTCAAAAGCAAAAAGATCTTGAAAGACAATGGGAGATGGAGTGGGAGAAAGAGGTTGAAAGGCAGAGGAAAGACAGACAGAAACAAACAGAAATGGAAAGACAGCTTGAAATTCAAAAGCAAAAAGATCTTGAAAGACAATGGGAGATGGAGAGAGAGAAAGAGGTTGAAAGGCAAAAAGAGCAAGACAAACAGAGAAAGATAGAAATGGAAAGACAACTTGAAATTCAAAATCAAAAGGAGTGTGAAATACAAAGGGAGATGGAGAGAAAGAAAGAGGCTGAAAAGGAGTTAGACAAAGAGAAGCAAAAAGAGATGGAAAAACAGCATGAAATCCAAAAGCAGAAGGAGATTGAAAGAGAAAAGACAGCTCCGTGGGGAAAAGAGTTTGACAAGCAGAAAGAGACACACAGACAGAATAACATAGAAAAACAGGACCTGGGCACCAAAAAGTGGCCGCAAAGACCCAAATTCAAGTAATCAATAAACCTACGGAGGTTACTAAGCAGAAATCAAATGTGAAAATTCCCAGAGAATTGTATCTGCCTGTTGTCCAGAGCACTAGAGATCAAAAGCCAAAACACCACCATCAGAAGTCAAACAATTATCAACGATCACCTAGGTCTCCACCTGTTATTGTTTCGACACCTACTACTGATGACCCAAAACCAATCCATCAGATACAAGATTCCGAGCAGGGTGACAACACTGTCACATCTGCTGCGTATGCCACAGTGAGTGAAAGAGTTGAACAAACCTCAGTAAAAAGTGGTAATGCAGGTCAGTGGTCACAGGCTGAGGAGGACAATGAGCTGCTATCCAAGGGCAGCAGAACTCCACAGAATCAGAGGGATGAGAAGGACCAGGCTGAGAACACTTCACTGTCCTCAGCCGATGAGGCTGCAGGTTCCACAGAGACAAATGACAATGCTGGACAGAAAGAGAGCGAAAGACAGAGAGAGCTAGAGCAGAGATTGAAGAAGGTGTTAAATGTGAATGAACAGAGAGAAAAGACATGTCAGCAAGATCACAACCAAAGACTCCAACAGCAACAGAGAGAGGCACAAGAGAGAGAAAAACAGGAAGAGAGACAAGCACAGTTTGAACTGGAAAAGCAACCCAAGTTGAGGCGACAAAGAGAGATGGAGAGAGAGCGCGAGATGGAAAGGCTGGAGATAGAGGGGGACAATGAGCTGCTATCCAAGGGCAGCAGAACTCCACAGAGTCAAAGGGATGAGAAGGACCAGGCTGACAACACTTCACTGTCCTCTGCCGATGAGGCTGCAGGTTCCACAGAGACAAATGATGTTGGACAAGACAGTGCTGCTGTGAAAAAGGGCAAAAGTGTGGGGAGAAAAGTCCTGGGATGGATCAATAAAAAGGCCAAAAACTACTGTGAGAACAAAATTCAGAGGACATATGAGAGAGAGGAGGAAGAGGGGAACAGCAAGTATATGCGATGTAAGATTTCCAACATATTTATTTCACTTGTGCAGCCCTGATTATTTTTATGTAAAACTGCAGTAACTTAAAGGGAAATTTTGGAGCATTTCAATCCATAGCCCTGTTGGTCAAGGTTACAAGTGCTGTCAATAGGAAATACAGCAATACTTTTGGTGCAACATAGACCTAATAGCAAACTGACAGCAATCACTAACTGAAGGTGAGTTTCTGTCCCCTGTTCAGTTAGTGTTAGCCGGTTCATTATTCTATGCTGTGGTAGATTTTATCATTCTATTTCCTACCCACAGCCCTCAGTGATCAGGGCTCTGGGCTGAAATACTCTGGAATTTTCCTTTATGAAAAATGTATTATTCTTTTGTAACTATAACCTGATTTTCTGTCTTTAGGGTACATGGATTACCCAATCTCCAGAGCAGAGAGAGAGCAGCAAAAAAGGCAGAGACTGCTGAGGGTACAGCATGTACGACAGCACTTGGAAGACTCCTGTAGACAATGGGAGGCTAAAAGGGCAGAGAAAAAGGAAAACGAAAGGGCTAAAAAAAAACTGAAACGAGAGGCAATTGACAGAATCCTACAACGGCATTTTTAGCATACTGTTGAACAAAGTGGCAAATGGGCTATAATGAATGAGCCTTATATAATAAGCTTTATATGCTGATATGGATGGAAATCTGCCTCCAAATGACTAAATCCTCCCCCACTAAAACACACAAACAAACATACAATCATACAATACATACATAATACATACATTCATACATACATAAATAAATAAATAAACAAACAAACAAACAAACATTTGTTCCACTGTTTTATTCTCACAAATTCAGTTTGCACTTCTGATTTGTGCATAACAGTGTTGATGTTGATGCAATGTGTCTGGAGGCTCTGAATATATATGCGAGCAACTTTTTTAATTCTTGGCTGCATTGGTCATTTCTTTATGGTTTCCTGTGCCCCCTAAAGCCCCTTTGGATTGCAGAAGCGTTGTCAGTGTTTAGGCAACAGGCTGCAGTAACAGCAATATTAGCGCTATTCATCTTTTCACAAGAGAGTATGGTTTTCTCATCCTTTGGCTCCAGCATGCTGCTGTGTATGCGTTTAATGCAGAATTCTTTGCACTTTTCTGACTTGACGACGGTAGTTGTACTGTGTTTGAAGAGAGAGAGTATATTATGACAAGATGGCATTATCACCCTCTATGCCAAATTAGACAGGATACTAGCTGTCACTGGTAATTAGACTTGATTTATTATGAGTTTTCTTTTCCTGTTGGTACAAAGGATAGGGAAGTTGCATTGATACAAGCAGACGGTGTCGTACACATTCTTTCTGTTCTTTATGCTTTCTCACAGGGCTGATACTACGATCTTGTAGACTCTCCTGTTGAGAATGATGTAGGGTGAATTCGGGTAGTGTGGGACATTGGGTAATCTTGGACATTTAAGCTTCAGCGTATATATCTCATATTCTAACTGTAGTCAACGAGACTTTTGCTATGAGGTTATCACAAATGCCTGGTAAATGAAATTGTATGATTTCATGGAAGAGATATCTCAAAAAGAAACAGGGCAAAGGTTAATCACAAGCCCTCCATGAAGAGCATGGCAAGCTCTGTGCCATAATATTCTCGCGAGATCAATGTTAAGGGTGTAAATTTATCATTAATAAATAAGGATGTCGAAGTTATAGTGTTAATGGTACGTTACCGCAATCTAATTTCTTCGCGATTAAGGAAAATGTCGCCGTTAAGACAGGACATTTACAACACTAAACACATCTTAACTTAAACTGTCAAAACTGCAGATCCTGTTTCAACAAATCAGTCTCTTTCGTCCCGAAAATTTATTTTGCGAGTGGGAGAGACACAGCGAGAGAGAGAGAATGACGGAGGGCAATGTTGATTGACCTGTTTGGTGTTTTGCGCAGACGTACCTTTACAGTCGACCTCTATCTCTCTCTCTCACTAGGCTATTAATCAGTCATAATGAAAGTTTCTTGCAGCTCAAACAGTCTTTTAAAAAGTTACAGGCCAACGCATTTCGCCCTGTGTGGTCACATCGCAGTGTAATGCAAATAGGCAAAAACAGCTACCCTAGATTTCCACTGCCTGGGGCAGGTTTAATGAAATTTAACCTTTAACTCTTCAAGGTTTTTCAAAATTAGTGTTATTTTTGCACGTTAGGATGTCTAATTGTCTTTTTGGAGGAATTATTTCCAGTTCATAATGCAGGAAATGAATAAAACTGTATTGAGCCCACACAAAAATGCAGCATGTTGGACAAGATATAGTTGGATAAGTTTTTACTGTAGGCCTGTACTTTGCGCCATAACTAAGGGTAGGCTACAGAATATGTAAATCTACTGAAATTCTGTGAAATGTATGCCAACCTAACCTAGACTGATTGATATTACACCTATGATGATTTGTTAAGTAATGTGGTGGTAGATTGAATATTCTTTTTGTTAAATACCAGCTACAAACTTTTTTTCCTTCTGATTTGATTAGAATATCATGAGTTGATGTCATGTTTTAGACAGGTAAAACAAGGTGCTGAAGTCACCAAATTGCAAAAATTGTCCCAGATAACCCAAATTAACCAGAATTCAGCACACATCTATGTAGCTGGGGCCCATTGTGGTTGTGACCATTGAGGTAACTTTGATGAAAGACATTCCATCTCAATAAAACACCCACTCACTCCTCTGACTAAGCTGAGAGAATGAGCAACATTCGCCTTGCGCAAGCTGCCTCTTGATTCTCAGAGCCGTAGTTTATGATCTAACAGAGCCACCTAGTGGACATCTGTGAGACATTCTGTGATCTTAGAGGCAACCCGTTGCAATTGCAGCTCTCACTGCTCTCCGTAGCGTCAACTGCTTCGGTATGATGGACAAATGCTTTCCTATGTGGCACTTTCAAATACAGACTGAATGATTTGCCAAACATCCAAACATTTGCCAAACATATTTTGCTTTATGAATGCTGGGATTATAGAGAGTGTTACCAGAATATTTTATGGTCAATAGAAGGTTGTTTTTTTTTTAGTCAGTTGTCAGCTGTAGCCTTTTTACAGTGTGTTTTATCCCAACATTGTTATGCTTTCTGATACTGTTGTTCTGGGTTTGAAAGAAAATATGTTGCACCCTGAGTTGCATTGTTAGAGACTCCATTGGTGTAAAATAATTTCTCAAGAATGAGTTAATATTGTAGCCACTGTACACTCAATATAGACTCAATGTAGACTCAAAAGAGTCAAATGATGTCTGTGATGTGCATTTTAACTTAAAATTTGGACTCATAGGCCTACACTGAAGACAGCGCTAAATGTAGTCTTACATAGTATCATAATACATGTCCAATCTGCTGTGTGGATGTCAAGAGGGATCACACCAAGCTTTGACCAAAGGATACACAACCCCAATGAATCATTCATCTATTCTATGCTGTCCTTCAGTCCAGCTGTCAGTACTGACGTTGTTTGGATTAGAGTAGCAGTCCATGTTGAGACAATCACTTCTGTCTCATTACTGACAACAACGAAAACTCTTATTTTCAGAGTGCTGCCTGTGGTAATACATTAGGAACAGAGACTTGAAAAGACTTGGAGGAGAAAATTGTCCTTGCAGGGGAGAGCATGCAAGGGATAGTCAACAGACCTCATCTTTATTATTCTCACACGTCTTTGAGGGCTGGATGAGCTCCTCCACGTCTGTGGTTACACCAGCAGTAAAGACACTCGAAAGGCACTATAAGTACATCACACTATGAACACAATAGGCATAACCCTCAAGAAATGGACACAATTGTATTACTAGGACAGATATCAAAATAATTCTGAGGCTGAGAGGGGAGAAAAGAAAAGAGATAGGTAGAGAATAAGAAAAGCAAATGGAAGTGATTTTCAATAGCCTCCATACCACAGAGCCACTGCCCAAGCTTTCCATTCTCTCTTCTCAACACAAATTCATGTTAATGAATATGGTATGGACCAATGGTTATTCGTGCCACACATTCCAGCTGTTTTTCAGACATTACTATGCATGCATTTTACACACACACACACACATATATAAATGCACATGAAAAAATGTCATCGTCTGTCTTTTGATCCCCCCCTCAGTATGCAATCCTTGATTAACGCCTCAACCCTCTCTGGTTGTAATCAACCTTTTGGGTCAGTCTCAGTACATGGCTTGGTCAAGGTCCAGGTAAACTAGATGACCTCCCTTTACCCTGTGATACCCATAACTCCTTATGTAATATTCTCCAGTTTCATCTGACTCAGCAGTGGCAGTGGTGGACCTTAGCTGTAAATTGCCATGTCTCGTTGGCTAGTTCATTTGGAGCACTGATTATATGAATGAGGGTTCTCATGATTCAGTGATTCTACAAAAGCCAAAACAGGATAGAATGCGTCGGTATGCTGCTTGACAACGACAGATTGAACTAACGACCAACTTTTGATCATAGCAACGATTTATTCCCGTAAGTTTTGAATAAGTCGATGTGTGGCAGAAAGAAGTAGTTCTGCAAACAACCCTTAGAGTTAGCTATCAAAATGTGTGCGGTTAATATTGCACTTCTCGAGGTGTAAAGGCCACTCCGCTCTGCGTCAGGGCCTTACCACCACCTCAAACATGCAAAATTAACCAATATATGCACGCTGTGCCATGTCAATGGCCCGTTATATTCTGACAGTCATTTCCTATGCATATAGACTTGAAAATAATCTGACTATCCATTCATCTGTTCTTACATACATTAAAAAAGGAGATTCCTTCAAAATGGAGAGAACAGGAAAGACCTGCTGTCGAGATCTTTGTTTTTGTGAGCAACAGGCTGCAGGGTAAGCAGTCTTGAGTGGATGGCTTATTTGGTTTGGGAGGATTCATGTTTGTGTCAGGGTCACAATGTGATCTGTGTCTCCTGAGGAGGAGTAGGGAGATGAGCTGTGGCTTCACTTGTCCCACAGCCATATATTTAACTCCAATAACTGCTAGGCTGCACAAGGCCTGGTGGCGGCCTATTTCATTTTTCAAGAGGCCGGCTTGGAAATGAACATTAAATATTGATCTCAGGTTGTATCACAGGGTCAAGCCCTCCAGCCAATCTATGAAAGTGTGTTTGTGTGTGCATGTTCCTTCTCTGTATGTTTTATATGAAAAAACAAAGAGTTGAATGATGAATTCCCTTGTAAGGATCTAGCACTGTACACCCAGTCTACTGACTTCATCAGCTATATTGAAGATTTATGCAAATAACAGAATGCACTGAGGCCAGTGTCATTTTCAAATCAGAGGATTAAATCTCCAGCTCCTTCCTTGCTCCAATCTCCCAGTCTAACTTATTACAGTGGTGCATGTTTCTGCTAATAATCTACCATAGATTTAGGAGTGTAATGGAGTTTGGAGGGCATGAAGGAACCTTGAACATGGGGGAGGGCAAAATGGCCATATATTTTTCATTACGTTTGGGACAAATCTGTTGCTCCTTTCTTAATTAGCAGTAGTCAAGTAACTGAGGCTTTTCTTATATTCTGTGATTCTCTTGTCAGATCGTCTTGCCAGAGACCAGTTCAAAATATATGTAAATAAAGTATAATATAAAGAATAAAGTTCAAAATGTTTGTCATGTGAAAATGTGTGTGTGTTACTATTGGTACGACCACTGCAAAATAATTTCGGACACATTAAGTATTACTAACTTACTTACTAGCAAGCAGAGATCGTGTGGGTAGCAAAAAGTAGCCTGTATTCATTAAAAAATCAACATTCATCCGTTCTTCTAACGGAATCCGAATAACGCCAACAGTCAACTCAGTCAACACTTCCGAGTCATTCTCCTGCAAACAGCAAGAGATTCAGGGAAAACTCGTTCAAACGACCTCCGATGTAGTATCAGCTGATTTTGATCAGCTGACGCAGCTGTCACATGATTCAGTTCATGCGATCAAGATGGCCGCTAGTCAGAGGTGAGTTGTCAAGTTCTTCCAGCCAAATCTTTTTTCATTCGTTCACTATATATTTAATATGGATAGTAATTGATTATGTGACTAGGTCGTGTTAATATTTAGCTTACTGATACAGCTGCATGGATGAAATTTTATTTCTTGTCGTGACGGTAAAAGTGCAAATGCAAAATGAACTTGTCAAAGCAGAAGCTGACGAAAGTTTGGCTTCTGTAGCCAAGCAGCAAACAGATGTGCTGCTGAAGAGACCGTTTTTAAGATAATTACAATCGTAATTTCTTTTGGTGTTCTCCATGTTGTAAATACATTTAACGAGTTAGTAGATTTGCTATCTGTAATTCCATCCTTTTGTCTGTGGGATATTCTTTTTGTGTAGAACCTTGGCGATTGATTGCTGGCTTTCTGAGTGTCATATTACTCATATCTGGATTTTTTGTGGTTTGGACCAAACAAGCAGTCTAACGTTTGAAAACCACATGAACCGATAAATGGAAGGGTGGGAATTTAATTGATTACTGTTTTCATCCCTTTTTTTATTTTTAAGTTTGCTGTGCCAATGTGTACTATGCTAATGTAGGTTAAATAGCCTACATGTACGCAGGCTTTAATTTCTTCATAAAACCTTGCAGGTTGCACACTTATTATTGGAGTATGTTTTGAGTATGCTCTGAGTATGCTTCTCTCTGAATACCTTCTCCTCAATAAAATGTGAGTGGTACAGGGTGTGGAGTTACCCTTTGATCACAGGTTGTGTTAAGCACAAATCAGTGCACATACTGCATCTCTTTATCTCTGAACAGAGATTATGATACTTTGTTATCCACAAATGATCATAGTCTGGTTTCAGATAGTGTTTTTGGAGTTCTCACAGACTCAGAGGTCAAATTGGCCAGGCCTTGCACAGGGATGTTATCTGATCTGCAGTTTGTTTTAAACTGTCCACAGGATGACATTCCTCATTGTTTGTCTAACTTTAACACTTGTGGCAAAACAAGTCACTGCTAAGGTGTTGTTAGGTTAATGACCCTACAGCAAAATAAGGCATTTGACTGCGGTGGGTCAAGAAAGCCCAAATTAATTCTATTTTGGGGGGTGTTGTAGATAAATTTTAAGTCAGCAGTGATAAAAGAAAGTGGGAACATCACATGACACTTTGGTTTAAACTCTAAAGATTGCGTCACAAATGCAGAAATCCACAACTAGGCTGACCTTGCATGATGTTGACCAAAAGATGTCACATGATCCCCATATGCAGTCTAGTTTTTGAATTGATTTGTCACAAAAATCCTCACTGTGCATACTATAAAGCAGCTTTGAAGAAAGACACTTTAAAGACACTATGCAACTTTTCACCTCTTTGTGAGGCCTTTTATCAAACAATTAATTTTGGAACCGTCTCCAAATTAATTTGGAGGGCATAGTCATATGAAGGCCTTTAAGAGGAAGGCTGGGCTGCAGGCTGTTTGTTAGTTAGTTTGTTTGTTCATTCCTTCTACATTAAAGGAAAAAAAAATCTGGAATTAACAACCTGTTCAGATAAGAGCATGAAAATTAGTTACATGAGAGAAAATTCAAAGTTAGGTGTAGATGTTGCCCTTGAGAACCTCTCTGACAGAACGGATCAATACCATTAAAACATGGAGTAAGTTAGTGCTTAATTAAAACTAATACAAGTAACAGCAAACAGATGAATTTTAATCTAAGATGGCTATGAGTCATGTATCCTAACAAGTTTCTGATATAATCTAAATAAAATCTAGACTGATGATGTCTGATAAATAATTCAAGTAGGTAAGGCTACATTACCTGTTGCATGTTAGGCTAATTAAACTCGTATTGATCATGGCTGTTGGCAACCTAGAGGGGCAGCCATAAGTATGTGTCTTCTAATCAAATGACTTGCATTTTACTGCTGATGATGTTGTATGCAATGCATAATCCTTAGATATAATGGATAATGTGCTCTGTGCTTGTAAGCTTTTAGTTTAGTCCCTGAGCCTCAAAATTCTGACTCCACATGAGATAACCCTTAACTCTTTTCAGGCATGTAAAAATGTTTACTATTTAATTCTGCTGTTGGTGACCTAAGTATATCTTTACATGCCCTTTACAGCTTCAGTGTTGCATGATATGAAAAGTTAAATACCAGAAAGTTGTATATATCAGTTGGTTAAATAAGTACCAGATTTGGTAGCAATTGGATGAAAGTAACCATCAAAAACACATTTTGATATAATGTACATGGTGTAAATGTAACATATTATTGAACATGGCTGGTCAAAACTGGTCTGTGTTATTCTCTCTTATCACTGGTACGAATAACTCAAGAAAACTATGTACAAAGTTTTGCTTCCACTGAATCTCAGTTGCTTTCATTGGTTGCCTGCTTTGAATTGTGGGAATTGCTGTTGATGTTAACACAAAGATTATACTCAATCAGTGAAAATATATGTAACATAATGCAGTATGTAAAAATTTGTGTGATTGGCTTAGATACCTTTGACATTCAGAGACATTTTGTGTGTTTTTTAAGAGAGAAAGGGCAGAACTATTCAGTTATGTCATCAGTATGTACATACTGATTTCTCTATGAGTGGTCTGGTCTGGAAAGAGTGACTTTTTGTGCGAAATAATTGATTTTTGCATTTTCATCATTTTTTTTTAGTTATACAACCAGACCTACCATTAAATATTTTAATGGAACCTTATGAACAAATTTAAGAAAATTCTTAAGAAGATATTGATATAAGAGTGCTTGATGTCGGGCATCATTGTGTTGGAATTATATAGGTTCTGATCCTGAATGAACATTGAACTGAACGATACGTCCCTTATGGTTCAATACACAGATGTGAATCAGGGTATTTTGGCACATCATGAAAATATTATTCTGTTATGTAGATATCCAAAGCTTGCTCAATTATGCAGCAAGCCTTTACAAATGGTTTCTGACATGTCGGGAACTCTGCATTTCCTTTCGACCAATCAGGTTGCTGGCGAGAGAGAGCGAAAGAAGCTCAGCTCAGCTGACAGTGAGGGAAAGATGGGCCTATCGTTACCGATGACAGGGACAGAGATGCGCTCGGAAAGGAACTACGTTAGCCCAGGCTGCTACAGCTGCTGCTGTAAGACTTTGCTTTTGTGTCAACTGAAGACCGTTTACACAAACGAAGCATCATATACTGCCGACTGGCGTAAAAGGCGTTTAGCATGAGGCATGATGTCAGAAATCCCCAGTCCCGGGAGCTCTCAGAGAGTCTCTTATATTTAGATAGCAGTTCCCTATTCACATAAATGTGTTCTATGTACGCCTGCGAGTAACAGAAGTTGTGCAAATATCTTTTCCGAGGAGTTCTAATAACTGTCAGTAGCGGGTGAGAGTGACAGTGAGAGACAGTGAACGAGGGAGAGTGTGAGTAAGTGACATGCTGAGCATCAGTTCAGTGTAGTATTTTTGCAGACAACCTCTGTCTCTTTCATTAGGCTATTCTGTCATTAACAATAATGAAAGCTTCTCTGCAGCGCTATAATAGTAATAGAAGTCAAAGACATGTTTTCTGACAACACATTTCCTGAAGTTAGTGAGAGTGAAACCACGTCTGCTTCAAAATGAGCCTTTATTTTGAAAAGCAGTTAATACTAGAACACTTCTAGAGTATAATGAACTATACTATACTACTGTGTGCTGGCTCAGGATATTTTAGCACATTGTGGGAAAATTAATGTACCGTAATTTCCGGCCTAAAAGACGCACTGGCGTAAAAGCCGCACCCACCGTTCTTTAAAAAAAATCAGTAACAGTACACGCATTGGCCGCACCGCCTCACAAGCCGCAGACAGTCAATGTTACAATGTTTTCAATGTTTTCAACTTCTAACAATGTAGCTAATTAGTTCGTGTTAAAAAAAACCGCAATGTTTCAACAGTAGCCTACGGGATTCCCTTCAAACTTATCATCAATTCCTCTCAGCTCGCCTCCTAAACACACAGCCATTCACAATTCATCCATTCATTATTGGTATGACGCCATCTATATTAACCAGCTCACGCTTCAAATGCTCTCAACACATAACCAGCATTTTAACAGGCGTACAAACGTATCGACCTAAAATCACATTGAGAAACTTTAACAGAAACTTTCACAAGCACACAGCCATTCACACAGGCTAGTTTAACAGTTAGCCTACCAGACGCTATCGTCCTCGTTCTCAGAGGCACTGAAACCATTACACGCAGGGGGGGACCGCCTGGCACAGGCAGCCGGTAAAAATCCATAAATTGGCCGCATCGTCGTAATAGCCGCAGGGGGCAAAACGTGTGACAAAAGTAGCGACTTATAGACCGGAAATTACGGTAATTTTTGTTTTTAATAAGTTTTCTTTCACCTCCAGCATATAGGCAGCAGAAATTTTAAATTTTATTAAATATCAATGAAAGAAATTTGAATCAAATCTGCAGACACCTCATCCCTAACTGATAGTTGGTAATGTAGTAGACTTACAGAGACCAGGCCTAGCCATTAAAAACCCATTTTATAACCTCACCTTTTTTTTTTTTTTTTTTGGAGAATGCCGAAACCATACCATTACTATGGCCCAAAAAATCTGAGTGACATGCCTCCTTGTGCTTCCTTGTGTCCATAGAGCAATTTACTGGCTGGGGAAGGACACTCTGAGGGTGTCTGCTGCCCTATTTGCAGAGAACCGTCGACGCCTCTGCAAGGCCCTGAAGGATGCTGCTGGACTGCAGCTTAAGTCAGTGGTGCTGCTACAGGGAGGGGAACAGAAGCAGAGATACTGCACAGACACTGATGTCATCTTCAGACAGGTAAGTGACTGTAATACATTATAGTCCCTTTACATTGATGCTTTGTCCCTCAATATGCAGTATATAGGGAAGTTGAAGTAATTTGGCAACAAAGTGTTTATTTTACATCCACCAGGGGTGCTTTAGTATCCGTTTTAAAGCTTGAAGTCCTAAGCGTACAGAAGACACATTCATTGGTCAAACTGTTTGCAACTTCCAAACAGTGTCTTTTTTTCCATCTGTAGCTAACACCGCTATTGTCTATTTCAATTCATTTGAATATTTCACTTCACAAAGGGATCAAGCATATTTCTACAGTGCATTTTGTTCACATATATTACCATCCAAAAGATAGGGCTTTTTCTTTTGGAAATGTTCTTGTTTTCAGAGAAACACAAATGAAATCAGTGTGTAGGAAAAATAACAAAATAACAGGACACTTTTGCACTTTTGCCCTCCATACTTCCAGAATCATCTCCCGCAAGATAGATTGGTTTGATGAACTCCTCCATCATATCACACAGTCAGGCTGCTCTCACAGCAGTTACATAATGTACAGATACAGAAACTGTGCTGGCCACTCAATTCAGAATTCCGTCAGCTGTCAGAATTCTGACTGCTTGTTCTTAAAATGATGCTGGCATATAGTTTAGAGTTATGCTATCAACAGGGTATGACATGGCCTAGCAAGATCTTATGATGGACTTCCTTCCTCAATTGCATTTCAGTCTGTACAAATCTCCCATATTGATGCCTCCAAAATACCCCGAGACCATCATACTACCTCCACCATGCTTGACTGATGGCATTAAGTTCTATTCTGTTAATTTAAGCTCTTGCATCTTTTCATTTGTATTGCATCCCACAAATGAGATCTGCTTGTTTGTATCTAATATCTACAAAAGTTGGCATTTGTCTGGAGAACAAGTTCATAATTTCGAATAAAATCATTTATTCTCTAACAAGGACTGCCTGTCCTGTTTATATGCTATATTCACTATTGACACTTATTTAATGTGTGTATATGTATGTTAATGTTTTCCATAGAAAACAAGTAAATTTCCAAGTGAACGCAAACTTTGGATGATAGTATACTTACTTTGGACAGTAGTGGAGTGTCACAATCTGACTGTTGTTTCACTGCATGGGGTTATTAAAGCACAGTCTTTTTATGAGAGATCTCCATGCTTATTTCACCCACTTCTATCAAACTTGCAGTGGTTAGTCAGGACTTCATCTATAAGATATCAGACACACTCCTCTACACAGATTTAGCTGCATAATCTCTCATGAAACTTTAATTGATGGAGATAAATTAATAACTAACTGTGTGTGTGTGAGTGTGAGTGAGAGCCTCACACACACACACACACACACACACACACACACACACACACACTACTCCTTAGAAATTATGCTGTTCTACCCTGCACCCCCTCACTATCAAAGTCTGCACCACTAGCAGAGGCCCCCCCAGAGAGGCTGAATCATGACCTCTTAGCCACCCTCTCCAAGCCTCTCTTCTCCCTGATCATCCATCTTCCTGTCCTCAGGCTATGGACGTGCAAGCTGCAGCAATGAACACAATCCCCACATTCATCAGATTTAGATAGTGCACCTCTGTGTTTTTGTATGTGTGCCATGCACATGGGGTTAAGTGTGAGCTGCGGTGTGTTTGTGTGTACATGTGGGTGAAATCTAGTGAAGCAAATACTGATATGTCAGAGTGAATGGTTACTCTTCTTCTGATAAGATGCTCGAAGTTTCTCGACAGGTACCTGTTTTCTAGAAATATTTTCTTAGCTGTAGTTTCATTAGTTTTATTCTCTCCATTTCTTTCAGGTCAGCTTTTACAGATCTGCTCAAGCACCCCTAAAAATGTTCTTAGCACCCCTAAAAATAAGAAGCGTGATTAAAATTTTGATTCTGGGAAGTCATCTAGTTCTCAAATCTTAAATATATCAAGCTTATTTTTTTAGATAGATGATGAAATGGCTCAAATGGACCAGTACAATCTGATTCCCTGCAAGAATTAGCTATTCCCCTGCAGGATGTTACTGATAAGTGCAACTGTGCAACAGGCAGGCAGGGGTGGTTAAAACAGTATGGAACGAAATATCATCCTACAGATGCATAGCGTACTCGCTTATGCTATGACATTTTATCTACAGGCCCATATGCTTTCTCCGACGCATATATCTGTAGTTTTTGAGGATGGAAATTCATACATTCAAGCAAGGGGCTAAGTACCCCCTATCTCTCAATCTTACAATCGCTCCTAAGTGGGAGTAATTCTTTGGATACTTTGGATCTCAGATGCTAGCCTTAGGGAAGCAGCTTTGAGGAGTTTCCTGGGGGCTAAATAAGATCTGACATGAAGACCGACTCAAAGTTGGACCAGTGCTGAGTCATGACTGTCTGTCTGTATCTGCTGCTCTGGTCTATAGGAGTCCTTCTTCCACTGGGCTTTCGGGGTGACTGAGGCCGACTGCTATGGAGCCATCGATGTGGACTCGGGGAGATCGCTGCTCTTCGTCCCCAAGCTGCCCGAAAGCTATGCCACCTGGATGGGAGAGTGAGTTTGCTCTTCTGTTACTCAGCTTTGGGAAAATGGATTATTATTATTATTATTATTATTATTTTAAAATAACTAGGTGTCTGAAGAGCACTTTTGCTTCGGTTGTGATCTTTCTTTCAATATGCTGTTTCTGTAAAGCTTTTTAAAACCCCCAGATGTTTTACACAATTCTTGAGCCCTCAGAAAATATTCATAGCACAAATGATGGGGCTGAGACATTTTAGTTTTGATGCTCTCCTGTATTTTTTAACATTTTTGTCAGGGTCATTTTCATCAGCATAGCTTTGAAATCAGGTGCTCAAGTAGTCATTATTTCTCCTCGCTAATGGCCCAGCGCTTCGGTAGTCTATGTTAAGTATTAACATTTTCCAGTCAGGTAGTTTTTCCTCTCTCACTAGGACTGAAATGGTGGTGAGCAAGCCTTTCAGTTTTTATGAAATGTCTACCTCCAATCCTTTGAGAGGTTTCTCTCAATGACCCACTGCTGAGAATAGGGATTGTAAAAGGGCTTTACTTCAAGGTAATGGGGAATCAGCATTAGAGCTGTCAAGCTCTTTGATCTTGGCTTTTCATTTTATTGCATTCAAAGGTATCAATTGTGGAGGCAGCTTTTTGCTCCTGCATTATTCACACACCTCTCACCCAGCTATATAATCCCCAATATTGAAAGCACTAATTCCATTTCTGCAATTTTGTAATTGTCTCGAAAGTTGACATGCATGGAGAAACATGGTTAATGAAGTTGGAACTTGTGCTCTCTCCCTTTCACCTCTGAACAGTGGAAATGCATTAGTCAAAATTGGAATTATTTAACATTATAGAGATCAGCTATGGGCATATGCAGATTCTGAGCATATAGTGTTGGGGTAATTTCATTTTATTTTTAGAGTACTAGAACTCTATGGAGTATTGCAGTCTTTTAGATTCATTCAACATTCCATAAGCCCCAAAGGTAAGCTCACTAGTTTAAAACAGATCCAGTTTAATGCAGTTTAAAAGCGCTTTCAACATCTCATTAAAAACTCTCTCTCTAATATCTATTGACAGGATCTATCCACGAGAGCACTTCAAGGAGAAATATGATGTTGATGAAGTGCACTATGTCTGTGATGTGAGTATAGGAGATCTTTCATTTGTAACCATATCCCCAGCTCTGAGCCCAAATCCTCACCAGAGCAGCACTGAAAAAAAAATGCTGAAAAGTGGGAAGAGGGTTGCTATGCAGTGGACTGTTTTTATGTTTTTTATTTTTTTGAGGGTGGGGGTCAGTCAGACATTTGTGAATAATGAGTTTCAGTCACCAGATTAAATAGACACACTAGGTGGGTCATTTTTTAATGCAGGGAAGTCCTCCAACCTCTGTGGATAGTACTTGAATATTGTTAAACAGTAGATGGTGTCTTGAGCCTCTTTTTCTATAAAATGCTAATATATTTTGTGAAAAATAGCACCCTTGTTTTGTTCTGTGCTTATCAAAACAATATGAGGGTATATTTGTGTGTAATTCCTGAATGCCCATTTATTCCTGTCACAGTGTTCGCTAACTGCTAATTAGCTGTGTTGAGATGAAAGCCCATCAGCCCTCCCTGCTCAACCTATATTTTTCAGAGATTTGAATGAGCCACTGAAAGCCTAATTGATGTTGAACAGCATTAACCACGACTCTGAAACCAAGGCCAGGCACTGCTACATGGGCAAATTCAAGCCAAGTTCTCCATGTATTTTCATACTTTGTGCCACATGCACACATTTTCACTGGGTGTAGTAACTGTCATGGGCAATAAAGTAAAACCATAAACAACAGCACAGTACTGCTGTACAAATGTGATGTGTTTGAAATTATGTCCACTAGTCTTCCATCCATCAGTTTAATTGCAGACACGTCCTCGATCATTGTCGTTCTCCCTCAGTAGTTTACTATCTGTATGAAAATGGTTAGCTAAAGGCCTCTAGGCTTGGGAATGTTTGTTTAAGTGAGTATGCAGAATGTGGAGCTTTGCAAAAATCCTTTTGCAAACTGAAGTTGTTTCTGTTTAAAAGAAACACAAATACTTGCCAGCCTCGCTGTTTACCCTGTTCACACAAACCTTCCCAGAGAAATACATGGCAGACCTGCTGTGAGTGCTGCCTGTATTTGGCAGGGTTGTGCTGTGGTTTATTTTGAATGAGTAGGTTGAATTATTCTGAGGTAACCCAGCATGGATATAAGCACTATGATTTTTTTGTCCTCAGTATCAAAATGCTTTGTATTATACAGTATTGGTCCAAATGTAAAACGATCCTGAACATAAAACAACCTCCCGTTTCCAGACTCAAATTATTTTATTTGAAAATGCTGGTAAAAACTTATTGAAAAATATTTAAAAGTTAGCCAATTGTTTTTAATGTCATTACCATGAATTAAAGTATGATATCAAGTTAATTAATCTTCTGGAAAAGTTTGTTACATTTAGATTGAATGAATAGTACCATATTAATGAATATTTTCCATGAAAATGCAAAAAAAAAGCTGTAAGCTATCTACCAGGCACAAAACCATGTGCATTAGCCATAGAAGTCTGACTGTCTGACTGGGGTAGGCTACAGCCATGCATATCAAAGCGGAGAGTTGGCCAGGACTGCATGACAGTCAAAACATAACGGTCATTCGCTTCTCTCATTTCCACAGTAACTAATTTTCGACCCTTTCTTTGCAATAGGGAGGTGTTGGCATGTATCAAAACACTGACGTTTGATCAGCATTGCCTGTCTGATCGAGGAGGTACAAGTGAGTTTTCCTTAGTTTGAGCATAGGCTACTGCCGAAAATACAATTTCTCCTCAAAGTCTGTGCAAGCACTAGACAAGACTCATTCAGTCACACAGTGACAGTGACAGCCGCTTCAGAGAGTAGCCTGTGCACTTCTGTACCCTGAATATGATCGAATAAGAAGTGTCCCATCTTTTTGCACCTTTAAACATCATATCTCAAATGTTATCAACACCGGGTCATGGGATACTGAAGTGCATGTAAACCCTTCTTCTGTCTTTTACAACACTAATTTTTAGTTTGTTCAAGACAATCTCTCAATTGTGTGTGGTAGTTGAAGGCCTAAGAGACGCTGCTGGTTCGTTTAACACAAAAAATGTTTTTGCCATCCTCCAGATTTTTCTCCTATTTTTGTCTAGCCCACGAATATAAGATGAGGCCCCTTTTTTCTGAGGTATTTACAGGAAAAAACCCTTTGTCTTAAATTAAGGCCAGTACGGTATATCATCTAATTTACTGAATTATTGTGGGGAGGGACAGAATAAGTGCTCCTGTGCCCTATTTGTCAAACCAAGGCCAGTTTGTGAGTTTGCATATATACTGTGTGGATGGCACGTTATGCTTGCATTCATCCAGATAAGACTTTTCTTATCCTCAGCATCAAAGCACCTTGTCTTGAAATGGTTTTAGCACAAAAGAATGAGAATGACGCAACTCCAGTGGCCATTTTTGCCTCTTTGAAGAAGTTCCGACTAAGCCAGTTTCCAGGGAAACCTAACTGATAGCTGGTTCCTTCCTCATGCTGAGCATGTGGTCAGAGGGATCACCTGTGTGATTGGATCTGGGACCGGTGTTCTTGACCCGTGATGTCAGGTAGCTGTGGAAACTAACCCATGTTCACTCACCAGAGAAGCATCCTCAGATTGCCTCATAAATGCTAAATGCCACTGGGCATCCCAAAAAGTCAGGCCATCTCTCTTGTCCCCATGCAATTTGTGAAAAATAGTGAGGGAGTTCTAGTTTGTTCATTTTCACTCAAGCGTCAATTTTCCATTAGCTGTCTCCTCTGGATAGGTGAGATTAAATAATCTCCCAGAAGAAACATGAAAGCTTAATATAAGGTATGGCACAAATCACTTTCATGGTGCCAGGTTTATATTGTACAGCTCAATAAAATAACTTTAGAAAGGTTCACAATACCCATGTCCATTTTGAATTTACAGACAGAGAAGGCCTACTGTGTAATTTGTACTTTGTAAGATTATTATTATTTTTCCAGATATTGTTGCTGTTTATAACTGGATGAATTTGATTCCACCTTGGTCCATCAGAGTTCTCACATCTGTGTGGTGTGACAGATGCATTCCTCTGAGAAGCCTTTTTAAAATATGTAAAACTTGTGTTACATGTTTTTGTTTTCGAAGTAAAGGATTACCGTATAGCTTATCTGGGAGTGCAGAAAGTATGAGAAAGCTTCAAAGTCTCAGTGTGACACATCCTCCTGATGTATTACACAGCTAAATGAGGGTAAAGTTTCATGGTCTTTATTTCATTTACAGCTTGTTTATAATTTATTGGTTTTGGAACATTAAGTATCGTATGGATCATCATACGCCTTGGTGCCATTAATTAGAGGCTGTGTCTGCACTTGTTAATACTGAACATTGAGATGAAAGCCTCTTCGGGCTCCATTTGCTTTCATGTCGAGCCCTTTCTCTTTCATTTATTACTGTGTGAGGCATGGATTAGAAAGTAAAGGCAAACAGCCATGATGTCTCTACTCTGATTTCCAGTTTAGAGCATGAAAAAAGCAACTGCCATAGTTTGCAAGTGAGCAGTTAGTAAGACATCGAGCAGAAATGTTTAGATGGATAGTTGCAGCAGGGGATGAAGGGATTTTATGGAGGAGCTTTCAGCATCAATTTTAGTATTTGAGTTGTGTGTGTGTGTGTGTGTGTGTGTGTGTGTGTGTGTGTGTCCATCATGGCTTATTCAGAGAGCTCAGGTGTGTGCGTGTGTGTGCGTGTGCATGTACGCACTGAATCCCTTGGCTCATTAAAATCTTTGAGCTGCTGTGAGCCATTGTCTCATTGTAAGGCATAAGCAGGCTACAGAGCTTTAATAAAAGTCTACTGGATTCATCTGAGTTTTGTCATTTCCTGTTCTCTCCATCAAGGCTGCTGTGGCTTGTGTGCTGATGAGCTGATGATGCCTTCCTGTCCACAGCGCAGGATAATGAGGCAAAGAGCTCAGAATCCCTGATGCTTCATGTCTGTCTCTCTCTGATCTCTGTGCTGCTCTGCTCTGCTTTGCTTTACAGGTTGCCAGTGTCCTGGCCAAACTGAGTCCATCAGTTCTTCTGACCCTGGTAATGTTCACTGCTACCTTAACGTCCTGAGATGGTTTATCCTGTCTAGTTGAACTGCTCACATTTCCACCAGTTTTAAAGGGAATCTAGAATGTGTCATACACAGGATGTTTGTTGTGCAGATGTGTATAATGTGATACATCTATATGTGATGCATATCACTGTTGTTGTTTGCTGGGTCTCACTGGGTTTTTTAGTGCGAATCAGAATAAGTTCATTTGGTATCCCATGTAGACAGACAGCTATCTGTTTTGTATCTTTGCATGAACTTGAAAGTCTCCTCTGAAATATTTTTTGTTTGTTTGTTTTTTCTCTGCTTCCTTTTCCCCTCGTCTACAGCGTGGTGTGAATACTGACAGTGGGAGTACCTGTCGTGAAGCCTCCTTTGAAGGAATCAGCCAGTAGGTTGCATCATCATCAAATATTCATTTGTCCAATCATCAATTGTTCTGCAAGGTCATTTACTCTCATATTAGCAGCATCAGTGTGAATGCTGAGCTGTAGAATGGGAATTGTAATTTATGTAACTGGAATGCTGAGCTGTAGAATGGGAATAATAGAATGGGAGTAATTCAGTTTTAGCAGAAAGAACATTATCCACTGAAGGAGACTATTCTCTATTTTCTGCATTAACCTATCTCAGAAAGCTCATGTTTGACACGTTTTTTTTACCTAGCTTTATGATTATCAGAATTAAGTACACATTCTCATTGAAATCAGATCTTGAGAAAAGGCTGTTGGTGGTAGAGGTGCATTTCTCTCTACTTCTGCATTGGTTGTATCTGCAGTCGTGTGAATCTGTGCTTGTTATTGTGCTCCAATTCCAAGCAACTTATAACAGAATGCATGCAATTATAGAGGGAGCATGAGGTGTTCTGTTCAAAATGTGTAACAGAAAGAATCCTTATCATGGTACATTTTACATAAGGATTTAACATTTACAGATTCAATGTGAACAACACCCTTCTGCACCCTGTCATCGTGGAATGGTAAGTAGGCTTTTGTTTTTCTGAAAATAATGATGGACAGATGTTATATTAGAGATGGCTTCTAAACGATTTTTGGTTGGATGCCCCTATGTGTTTAGTGCAACATTTAGACATTAGGTGATCTGTATGATTTGTCCGACATGGGCCATGGGCCATCGGCCATCTTAAACACTGTATTTGGATCGAATGGCAAGCATCGCAGATCTCTCAATTTAAACCTGAGTAAATCTATTTGGATTCGGGACATGGGCATGGTGAATAATGATGGAGTTTTCATAATAATCTGAATTATTTAAAAATGTTCCTGTTTTCTTTCATTGGGGGGTGGGGGTGGGGAGTGGATAAGGTTTCTTTAAAGAAATGACTAATTAGCCTTCATTATTCACCAATTTGTAGCTCATTTATATCTTTTGGATTTCATTTATCTGCTTTGATTTAAGATCAGATGGGTTAATTAATACTATTTGAAACGGCTACTGAAAGTTGCGTTTGTACAGCTGCAAGTGCACTTTACAAGGCCTCAGTCAGTAGTGCATATCACTCTTTGCTTCACATTTCATATGTTTACAAGCTCGTGATCAAAAAGGGTTTATTGCCCTGGCACCTTCTGCATCTATTCAACAAGTCATGATGGGTCATTGAAGTCTTACTGACCAGTTAGGAGGATGATTCTACCCTCTGCAAGCTTTAAATGGAACTGATAACACATTAAAGTGGGCTGGGTTCAGTGGCTGCCTGTTATCAGAAGAGTGCTGTTTTCAAAAGCCTCAGACATCAAACCCTTCTATAGGATATTGTAATGGCAATCTGATATATCAGTGTGAGTGTGATCAAAGGCCAGTGAAATCCTTGAAAGCAAACACACTCATACACCCCACTCACATACACATGCACACACACACACACACACACACACACACATACACACACACTGGTATGAGCTTGAGTGGGTTTCGCTTCAGTCTCTCTCCTGGTCTCTCGGCTGGGTGCTAGTGTGGCTCTATCACAGCAGAGATCGTCTGACATTCACCCTCCTTGTTCTCTGCTGTAGCCCCTCTCTCAGCAGATCTAGCTGTCTGATTGGAGCTGCGACTCTGTTTGGGGCAGATGCAATATATTAATGCTGTCACTTTAAGATGACTGTGTCGAGTGGGGAGGCACTTTGGGATCACCCCAAAGAGTACTGGAGGCAGTGTCTGTAAAATAGGATGTCCACTGAAGAAGAAACTGTAGGTTAGATTAGATTTCTTTGTCATTGAAGTCGTGTAGTATAGTGTTTTCCCATCTGGACACAGTGCCTACTAAGTGTGTGTGTTTGTGTGTGTGTGTAGGAGTCCAAATATATTGTTTCAGTAAAAGACCCATCTTAGTATCCCTATCTTCAAGCAGCAACTTGGAATTTATTCAAAGCTGTCAGTGGTCTCCACAGAGAGCTGTGAGCCGCTGCCTCAACATCAGAGTGTGCTTTAGAAAAGCAGCATAGCGTCTGCAGAGCAGACAGGAGTTCAGTCCCAGTGGTCCATCAGGTCTGTTCCCAGCATCTGCCCAGAGATGAGGCTCTGACTGCTAACTGACTGCTAACTCAGAGTATTCACCGCTAGAGGTGGTACTCTCTTTTGCAGAGGATTTAAGCCTCAAGCTTGAATTGAAACTTAGTTGGCAGAAAAAAGATGTGGTTGACTTTGTCAGACAATAGTTATGCAATAAGACTGTAGCAAATAGTGACTATATGACTTGCCTCTCAGTAGAAAATGTATTGATGGTAATGGGGCAAATATTCCTTTGCTCTGTCCTTCTTTGCTCTGTTCCTCTGTCCTGTCATCGTTATAACATGTAAAACCAGCTCCACTGCAGAATAGGGAGATACTGATGCATATGTGGAGATATGTGGAGACCCCAGACTCCCAATCTACACTCAGCCCTAAGTCCTGAAGCCTCAAAAGCCTAACTTGCATGAATCAACTTCTTGCTTGGCTGCTTCATGCCAGTTAAGTATTCGAGGGTTCAGGGCTTATGGTTAGGAGGGGGCATTGGGATTCAGCTTTTGTCATTTCTGGACATTTAGCAGAATAAATTAAAAATGGTCCAGGACAGCTGTGTATACGCCCAGTCATGGGGGCTTTTCTCTGAACTGTCTCCCACTGTGTGTGTGTGTGTGTGTGTGTGTGTGTGTGTGTGTGTGTGTGTGTGTGTGTGTGTGTGTGTGTGTGTGTGTGTGTGTGTGTTTTGAGGACCTCCCAGGCAGAGCCATAAGCCAGCCTGCTCAGCTAGAATAGTCTTCGTGCTCGCCTGGCTGCCCCTGGTATTAGACTCTGGCTCTTATTACAGCCTCTTGAAGCCGTTTCATTATGGACTCTCATCAGCCTTCTGCAAACTTTACGTGTCCTTTTCCCCTTCCATGCCTATTACCCAGCAATATGCACAAGGGTTCAAGGGCCATTCCAACTAGATGAACAAACCTCTTGCAAACATGAAAGCCTGTCTTACATTCTCAAGTCGGGACCATAAAATGTGATTATCACCAGTAAACAGTCAGCAGTCAGATAGTCAGATGCAGTCCGATTTTTCTTTTGTATACATCTGTAAACAATGCAGATCCCTATAGAAGCAAAATGAGTTGCATTGTCTCATGTCCCTGAGAGATTTAGATTTTTTTTCTTTAACACCTTTAAAAGCATATCTTTCACAGTTTGCCAGTGAGTCGTTCAACTAATTGAGATGGAGTGAATGTGCACTGAGAGTTGACCAAAAATAGACAACAAGAAGTCCACCTTGCTAATGAGATCTCTGACAGATTCGATCCATGTGTGCGAGAGGAAGAAAACAAGTTTGTGTTGGGGATCAACGAGAGAGAGAGAGAGGTTTATTCCCCCTACCAATTGTCAGATAGCAGTGACTGAAAGTCAGTGTTATTATGCTCCATGCACCTGCCTGCACTGTGAGTCATTCATCCCGAAAGGTGTTTATTGGAATTTCACAGGTATTGCAGTCACACTGCCGGATGCTATTTATGGACAGCCTCACAACATGCATCAGTGAAGAGAGAGATGTTTCTGTTCCTCTCTTTATTACAGACCTGTGAGGTTGTTTGTGTGCTGTCTTGTTGGGAATGTTTTTTGTGGGTATATGAGTGTTTAGGGTGTGTAGGGAGCAAGCAAAGACTGTGTGTGGGTGTGTGTGTGTGTGCATGTGTGTGTGTGCGTGTGTAGTTGTGGTTGTGGGGTGTGAAAACATATCTCTCTAATGAGCAAAAGCTTTTTCCTCTTTCCTTTTCCCTCCTGCAGTGTCAAGCAATGGGCAAATGGACATTCATGCAGCATCTGCAAAACAACTCTGACTGCACACATGTGATGGCATAACATGTGATATTTATTTATTTTTGATAAAGTTAATCAGAGAACAAGGTACAATGGTCCATTCATCCATTGTATGTCCTTTTAAGTTATTCAGAGCAGTCAGTTGGATTAGTCAGCTGTGAATAAAGAGGGCTGGCATTACTTTGGATACAGATGGCATAGACTGCATAATGAGCTGTCCTGTCTCTACTGAGTGAGGCATTTGAAGGAGGATCAGTAGTCCTTATTAATGTTTTTTGTTTTTGTCTTTTTTTGTCTTTCCTCAAAGCCGTCTGCTGAAGACCGACATGGAGCTAGAGGTTCTTCGCTATACGAACCGCATCTCCAGTGATGCCCACAAAGAGGTGTGTTTTTGTGTACTTTTTACATGCATATACTTTGTGTGTGTGTGTGTGTGTGTGTGTCTGTGTCTGTTTGCTAACACATGGCTTGTGTGCATTGCTATCCCAGTCTCTCTAGGACAATCTGAAGTCCTAATTGAGTAGCTTCCTTTATACTTTCATAGACACTTCAGAAACTGGAATATCAGGATGTTTACAGGCTACTACCACTACTAATGGCATGGGCCATTTAATGGCATCCAACCTTAAATACCCATGAGCACAAACTGTAATTGTGTCAGTTTTACAGGAATTGTGCAAACACAAACACACACTATAGGCAGCCCTGCCCTGCCTGGCTATGTTCTGTACAAATTTGTCTCAGTGAATATTTAAAGAGGTATGAGTAAAACTTCTTACCTGAAACAAAACACTTGATTGTAGCTGCTTGACCAACTTTAAAAACTCAAAAATAAATAGTCTCCTGAGAGCCCAAACTAAAGACCTTTTAGCAGGTTCTCGACAAACAGATGAGTGATGATCCCAGCCTCTCTTTGCTCCAGTGTTGCTGTTTCTGCTGAGTCATCTTCAGCAGCTCTGTCCCAGAGGTTCAGCTCAGTGCAGCAGACTGGTCTCTGATCCCTCCATCCCCCTCCCTCCTTTCTGGGTCGAGTGCTGGAGACTTAGGTCGGCTCTGGCTGCAGTCAGTAGTGCTGTTTCTGCCATGGAAAGCTGGAGCCCACGCCAGCGAGGCAGCAGCCTGGGGCTGAGGGGGCATGTGCCACGTTCTCAGGGGCCCCAGAGAGGAGCCAGTCAGGGCCACTGGCACAGGAACGTAACAGGCCTCAGAGTCCTGCTGTAATGGAGCCAGATTATCCTGTCAGAGTGTCGCCTACTTCACCTGCCTGGCCTATTTAAAAACCACAGACAGACAAACACACACACACGCGTTTTTTACACTTAAAGCCTTGTTTTCTGATCGTTTATGATGAAAAACAATGGTTAAGATTAAAATTTTGTTCTGTTCTGAGAATTTTCAGTTGTTGCGGTAGCATCCCCCCACCTACTGAATGGATGCATAGGTGCCCTACAATCTCTACTAAAACACATTAAACTTTTGTTTTTAAAGATTTTAAAGATGTTAAACTCATCGAGCGGTCAGTAATTTTCACTGATAAGCTGACATAAAAATCATTGCAAAGTGTTACTTCCAGCAGGTTTTTTTGCTTCAAACTCCTAGGTGGAAGTTTACAGATTGGTGTGATGGGTTTGAAAAAATAGGTCCACAATTGAGAATGAATGGTGGAAAACCTGCTGTAAACCATACTTTGCAGCAATTTTTGTGTTGGCTTATCAGTGATTCATTATTGGTCAGAGGCATTCATCAAAATTTTTACCTTAACCACTGTATTTCATCATAAATGATCAGAAAACAAGGCTTTAAGTTTAAAAGACTGAACCTACCCTTTAAGATATTTTGCAAAATCAGTACATAATTAATATATAGTTAATTATCTGAAAATTATGCTAGTGGAGTTTGCTTTATTTGAGCTGGTATTCAAAAATGCTAAAAAGAAGTGCAAGCAGCTTCTCTACTCTGCATCTGTATTTTGTTCTCCTGATGTACACATCATGGTTTCTCTAAAACCCCTTTGTTTGGGCTGACAGTCAAGCACTAAGAATGAAATAAGCACGTAAGGCCTCACCTTAACTAACTGACCGATGGATACAGTGAGTGTAACACAAAAAATATCTTCGCGTTAATGAAGTAATGATGAAAGGTAGGTGAAATCACAGGCATTGTTTTAGTTTTTAGTGTGTCCCTTCCCATCTACACATGAAAAAATAGGAACTTTTTTTTAAGATAACCCTGTGATGATTAAAGAAAAACATACATAAACCATCCTGCATAGAGTATTTAGCAATTATATCACACCTGTACCCAGATTTATGTAAATTGTAGAATACAAGTTTGAAATTCACTTATGTGAATGTCCTGTAAGGCATGTAGCCTTCCTCTCCAGCAGCTTACAGAATGAAGAGAGGGATTATTCTACTGTGGCCGTTGCCAGAAGGGCAAATTGCCTCCTTAGGATCTGTCCAAATTCAGAGAGCATGCAGATCTACTCTGAGCTCATTTTCTGCAACAGAGGCGCTGACGTATATTAAGTGACATAAGTCTCCATAACTGCCAGATTCACCAAGGGCTGATCAAGACAAACAGTGCTGCCTTCTTGCCCCTGCACACTCTCCTCTTTTATTATTGGATATTCATTCTGAGGGGTACAGGCCTCTGGAGGCTACAATGAAGCCAAAACAAATGGCCTCAGAATTCAGCAGAGGAGGGAAATCCAATAGTTAGTGGGTTCACTTCAGGGCCACACGAACTCCATACTAGAGGCCAGAGAGGCGGATGAGAGTAGGTCAAGAGAGTTAATATGTTTTCATAAATGATTATCAATCTAACTACAGAAGTATTAGCAAAACAGTGAGGTTTAAGAGGTCACTGGTTTGCCAGTATGCCCAAGCAATCTTTTTTCAAAGTATTTTTTTTTTTTTTTTAATTTAATGAAGTTTAACAAAATCTGTTATTTTCAATGTGTGTAGATGTAGCCTGAATAATTGTATAAGCCATAAATCTCAGAACTCTTGTATTTCTGACTGGCTGACTGACTGTGTCTGTGAGACTGCATTAGACACTGTCTAATTCAGCAACAAAATAGTTTTTACATTGTTGGTTCATTTTTAGTTTTGCTGCCATAGTCATTACACCAATGTACAGTATTTCTGGCAGTATTAATGATAATTGGTCGTGTTTTGCAAAATTGGTGTTGTGGAAACCTTGCTGGATTGAAGTTGCTGCTTGACATTAAGAACAGTGTTCCAGTCCTAGACAGTAAGAAAATAAATTCTTTGTGCTGTAAAGCAGTCAGAAGAAAAAGAAAACGGTATCGGCCTAAATCGTTATCAGCAGGTCAAGCTGCATTATAAATCGTAAATTGGTATCGGCTCTGAAGATTGCAGTCGGTGCATCTCTAGTTGATCCATCATCTGCCTTTAAAGAGGTTAGCAGGTCATGTCTAGCATTTTCCTTCTCTGCATTTAGCCACAACATGTCATAACTTTCTTAATGTGGTAGTGCTAGTGCTAGGGAGTGTTCCTAATTAAAATAACATTAAGGTTGAAATATAACAAAAGATCGGATGAGCATGATGGTGGTATTCAGTGCACAAGTATATTATTTTGCACCCCAGTGCCCTGCTGTGTCATCCTTTTCTCTCTTTCTTGTGTATCACAGCTTTTTACTCTCCCTCTCTCTCTCTCTCTCTCTCTCTCTCTCTCTCTCTCTCTCTCTCTCTCTCTGTCTAATTTCTTTTCTGTTAGACAGCCAGCAGCTCAGTGAGTTCAACTGCATGACACTTATATCATCTGATGGATAAAATAGTGTGTAATTTGAAGATAATTTCCCCTAATTTTCCAATCGTCTACTCATACTCAAACATTACCCCTTTCTGTGAGCTCCCTGTATCTCTATGAGATATGAGCATGTGTCATTAGCCTGCAGCTAAAACACGAATGACTCATACCAGACAGGCCGTACTAACATGGAGCGGGCAAAATAAGAATAGTTTCCTATTATTCTGAATAACTAGACCCAGGTTCTTCCCCGCAGGTTATGAAGCATGTGAGGCCCGGGCAGAAGGAATATGAAATGGAGAGGTATGTTGCTTTTAATTTATTTTTAATGATCGTTTTTTTTTTTTTTTTTTTCATTTTTTTTTTTGCATTTTTGCATTTTTTAACATCTTGCATGAAGTCCATCTGTGACAAGTCTTCCCTATTGTCCCCATATGCCTGTGAGATAATCTCTTCAGTAAGCTCTGCAAGCCAAAGCACAGCATCTCTCCTATCTCTGAGTGTGTGTGTGATCCTGTATCTGTTCTACACTGGAGCTACAGCTGATAACACACCCTGCCACTCATTCTGCCCAGCAGCCTTCAAGCAGTTCACTGCCACCCATTCTCTGCTTCAAACAAAGCTGGAGATAAGCCGTGGCTTTCCAACGAGTCTCTCCTTTTTTTTCCCCAAATGGACAAATTTTGTCCAAATTTTTCCCCAAATTTTCATGTAGTCTTGAGTAGAGTGCTGTAACAGTCTGTGTGGCAGTACGATAATTAGAGAGTTCATACAGAGACCTCTTGCCATTATAGCCCACTGCAGTCAAATGAACAAAATTTAAGCAGTATTACTTGTAGCTCCGATGTGGAGTGTGGCTGTTTGCCTGTAGGGGGTGCTGCTGGTGAGGGAGAGAACTGGTAGAGGAGGAGAGCAGGAGCAGGTAGGAGTGGGTCTGAGTGCAGGGCTGGAGGGCTGGAGGCTGGAGGGGAGGCCACACAAGGCTGCTGTTTACTGGCTGTGAGGAATGCAAGGGCCTGAGTATAGACATGCACATACATACACACATAGACACATACATACATACACACATGGACACACACACACACATACACACGTGGACAGGCACATACATACACACACGGACACGCACATACATACACACACAGACACACAAATAGGCAGACAATCTTTTGCCTTAGATATCCTTTATCCACCCACCTAAACGCGTAACACATTTAAACATGCCTGCTCATAAGCAGTGTCACATACACACCTACTTATATAACTCATATACCATGACACCCTGTTTCTGTCATATAGCACTTTCCTCGCAGACACACACACACACACACACACGCACACACACACATCACAGTTTTTGGCAGCTGCACGCCTTTTCTACTCAGTCACCTAGTCAAACATAGTGCTTTGAAAACTCTCTGTCCTCGCCATCTGTCCAGCAGAAATAGCCAGGAGCACTGTAGTGAGATCATCATTAATTATCCAGGAACATTTCTTCAGCTCCGTTTACTCCTCACCAATGTCTCTGTGTTTAATCATTGTGAGCTCACACTGTGCCCACCTCTGAATAATGAAAGATGAGATTCATATTAGAAGCTTCTGGCCGTACTGATTATAAACTTTCATGATAACAACAACACACACACACTGTAATGTGTCAGCAGCTGGAAGGAGGTAAGGAACCAATTCCAGCACCTTGGAGAGTGTCCGTATGTTAGGCGCTGACCACAAGGGCGGTGCTGAGGAACTTTTTCTTTCAACTGAGATCAGCACCATGGGAAGCCCATACAACTGCACCTCTTTGAACACAGCAAACTCATATTAGCCTCTTGCTGTGCAGGTCTCATACATGCACACATGCAGTCACGCACACATTTGCAGGCCATGCCATCCTTTGAGATTCAGTGTGCTCGGATGTGCTCTTAATGTGTTTTCAATTAATACAGGAAGGTCCAAGGGAGCGATGATGGTTAGAATCAGTGAGTGTGCTGCAATACTGGAAATGCACTCATTTGGAAAGTCATTATTTTATTTAAATTTGCTCTGTTCTGCAGGGCATTTGCCATGATATGTGTTTTTTTTTTTTCTTTCTTTTTAGTGAGCTTGACTGAAATGACTCATTTGTTTGCTGATCATTCGTTTCATACAAACCTGTCATTTTTGAGTTTTGAACAGGGCTGAGTATATATGAGTATTTGTGTTAATCAGGGTAGGTTTAGAATAATCAGTGTAGTTTAATCAGTTTTCAGCTCCAGGTACATGTGACACCCTTTTTGAATTATATGTTTTATCATCTGATGATGATTCTCTCATCATGCAAAAATGAGGCCAATGACTTTGAAAATAAACATCTTAACTGTCAGAATAAACATCAGATGCAAAAGCAAGTCAAAAACAGTGATGTGGGGCACATATACATACAGTAGCTTGAATTGGCCTGCTGTTGTGGCGTTTCGTATTCTTTAGCAGGGTTTTTCTGTCTGAACAATGATTCCCTTTTTCTTCCTAACTCTAAGTCCTGTGCGCTCAGACACTCACCTGGCATGAATCAGTCTGTCAAAGCTGGGAAAGCTAAGATGAAGCTAATCTAGGTAGTACACAACGTGGTCCACTACAGGGAGCAACAGCGGCGTCAATATGTCCTTCACTTGACCGTGGATCATCACAATGAATCCGAAGATGATAACATTAATTTCTCATGAGAAAGGAGAACATGTCTAAACAGCGGTCAAGTTTCTGCTTAGCGTTATTTTAATAAACCATTCTCTGACTTCTGCGAGTGTCCTTACAAACTCTAAACTAACTTTGGCTAATATGTCATGAGCCTTACAGCTGACAAAGCATGTTTCCTCACAACAAAAGAACACTGCTGACTTATCACCCACCCCATCATGCCAGTACGCTAACACGCTTTGAAGATGACATTTATCTTCCCTGTGAGACAAATTGTGTTAAATTGACTCATACCTACCACACTGACAGGGTGGGCAGATGGTTGTGCATTTAAAAAGCAGCTTGATGGCTGCTGTTTGCTGAGTGGCTGCACTGCAGTTTAGACTTGGAGTGTGAGCTGTAGCTTTATAAAGGGACTTTTGCACAAGCAGGTTGAGATCTCCAGGAATAGGAGTGTCATCGCTCATGTTTTAAATTGCTTTGATTTTTCCCAGGAGAGGAACACGAATGACAATCTTAATGTTCTCAGCTCAATTAGTTTAATTTAATGAAGCTTTTATTTTCATCATCTCATTTCTCAAACTTGTCATGTAGCAAACTTTAAATTAGTTTCTCAGCCAGAGATATGGCTATTTTTGCCTTGAAAGAAAATAAACTGCATTTCTGTAAAAAAAAACAAGCCAACAAGCTCCAGGCTTTCCCTCTAGATATACGTGGAGAGTTTGGATTTGTCAATTGGTGGACAAACCAGTAAACTAGCTCATTATATCCACTGAGAAAAGTAAGCATGTTACAGTTCAGTGGACCGGTTTGGTTTTTAAAACGTGTGAAGATCTGTTGAGAGTGGATTATAATTACTGTTAATAAGTAGATGCAAAGTTAAATAAATAAACCACGAGAACAACCGTCGCTGGCAGTGGTGCTGTCTCCCCAGGCTGTACCTTCTGGAAACATCCATAAATATGAGAAATGAGCCCAGTAGCCTCTGCACGAGCTGCTTTAATTAAAACAGGTCATGCTGCAGTTTGCTTGTTTGCAAGTTCACAGAGACTGTGTAAATAGACTATCAAAGACAGAAAGCCATTCCATGTTGAAAAGAATTGAATATTTAGACGCAGACATTTATCTTAATGATGCTTTAAATATGCCTTCTTTTTTCTGTCTTTAAGAAATTTTGCAGACACTATGCAGTCTTAACCATTACAGCACACATTGCTCCAGGACTCCCTGCTTAGTAATCCTGATGAGATGTCAAATTACTTTTATTCAAGATTAGAGAGTTTGTGGAATAATAGGATTCTGATCGCTCTTAATCCAGATGGATTGCACCACAAAAGCATATTTGCTTATTTATTATTTCCGGGGTTGTAAAGTGCAGGCCAGAATCTGTTCTATGCTGCCCTCATATCAGGGAGGCCCTCACAGCCCTTGATCCAGCTGATGTGGAGCAGAACTTGGGGTCAGTTTCACAGTCAGTTATTTCACCTCTCCATCTGCAAGCTGTTAGTGATGTTTGCCTCCATGGTCTTACACAGAGGAGGTGAAGTATCCAGTTTTAGCTCTCCATCTCTCTTTTTTGTCCAGTGATTCAATCCAGATCCTTTCATTCACCTCCTCCCACCCACAGTTTTCAGTTTCCAGCCTCAGAGCTGCTGAATTAAAAGGCATCCCATTGCATAGGAGTTCTGTGATTCAGGACATTAAAATAAATTCTGCCATGAGTAGGTGAGTAGGTATTTGTGTGCACAATTGTTGTGTACGTGTGAAGGCTCTGTAACCAAGCTTAGGGAAGAACAAGTTTCTGCAAAGAGCAAAGCCCAAGCAGTGACAGAGATCCTCCAGCATTATTCAAGGAATACGGCAGTTGTTATGGTTACAAAGTTATAAATAGTCTTGTGGTGCGCAGGTGACAGGGGAGCTGAGCAAAGAGGATGAAAGACTGTGCTGAAATCCTTCCCAGAATCCTCCACTGCTGCAGCAGCTCTGTGGGGAGAGAAATCATTCACAGGGAAACATGCCCACGATGAGTTGTTTTACTTGCCTTTAAAGCCCCCATTAAAATGGAGGAACACCACATGTTACGCACTTCTGTGTGACTCAGTTACCCAGCTTTATTAATTAGGTTCATTACCCTTGCCCCCAGTGCATTTCATCACTAATCCTTGGCCTTACACACAGTGACACAGCTCTTTGTCTCTTCTAAAAATATTAGTCATTAGTTAGAAAATATCAAAACAGCTGTCATCTTTACTTTTCTCGCAACACCCCCCAAACACACACGCACTCGCACATGCACACACATACACACACACACACAATATTGTTAGTGATAATTTATCCCTGTGTTGTTTTGCCCCTGTGCTTCTCTGCGTCCCCTGTCTCTCCTTGGTGTTGTCATGGACGTCAGGCTCATTTTTCCTCCTGTGCCCCCCGCCCCCTCACCTCCTCACCCCCCACCAAGGATGGCATGAGACCGCCAGTAATTACAAACAGTGCTGGGATTTAATGAGGACAAACACACACACACACACACACACTCACACACTTTTATACTCACTTTCAACACACACACACACACATACACACACACACACACACTGTGTATCAAAGCCACTGATATGACGCTGCAGTACTGGGGGCCACAGAAGACAAAGAGTAGCCAGGCTAGCGCCACCTGGTGCTTCCGCTCAATTTCTCATTTAGCTCCACCACTGCGTCAGGGATCTGTCTGACCAATCAGCAAACAGAGAGAGGGCTGAAAGCGATGATGTTGAACTCAAACGGCGCATTCCAGCATGTAACATACGTCACGACCAATTAGTAGGGACCGGTTGAAGCAGAAAGGATCTTCCCACCATGGAGCAAATGTATGCCAATAGATAGGTTTCAGATGCTTAGCACAAAGGGAAATGATGTGAAAGCGTTTGATGCATCAGGCTAGAAAAAGAGAGTAGCAGCAGGAGGAGGAGGAGAGGAGGCACCAGAGGAAGATTGAAGTACACTCTTCAGGCCTTCACCTGCTCCTGTGACTCCTAATCTGGGAGAGAGCTGAAGGTTGGATATGTTAATGGCATATCAGGCTGAAGTGTTGGCATGGACCCATTTGAGTGGGTATTAGGGCATCATCACCAAGTCAGACAGTTTTTGAGTGGGTTTGTTGAACCTGGCATGCTGTGGTTATTCACCCTCCTGTGAAGGTCTCCACAGAAATGGGCTTGGGTTGGAGTATGTGGTTCACTGGATGCTGGTGATTTAAGTGGTGTCTTGCCATGTCCAGTAAACTGAATCCAGTCCAAAACTAAATCATTCCTGACCTATGAACATTATTATTGGTTAACCTACTTTGAAACCTCACACACATTAGAGATGTGTGTGTGTGTGTGTGCAAGGGGTAGGGTTCTTCCTCTGACAATCCTCTCTCTGCTCTATGTGTCACCCCAATGTACTTTATTCATATTTGAAGTACATCTCCTGGTATAAAAGGACATTAGAAAGATGGTGGGATCTCCTCTGCATTTCGTTTGCACAAGTTGGCGTGTTGTGGGTCACTGGGAGAATTGGTTAGCTGTGTAAATTTGCGCTTCATTTGTTGTTTGCGAGAGAGAGAGCAGTCATTCTATGTGCCTCTGAAGGTCAAGGTCTTTTTCTCCACTCTGTGAGTCACAGCATTCCCTAATGCCAAATGAATCAGACCAGCTGTTGTGTTTGTACATCAGAGCTCTGAATGCATGGTGCTCATCAGAAGAAATTATATGAAAGGATTCATTACTAAATGTCAGTTCATTCATTTCAAATGTTCATCAGTCTTTTGATCAGTGTTTCCTTGAAGAACTACCTGGACAGATGTAAGGACTTTGGTTTACAGCCTTCCTATTTCTTTTGCATTTTTCTCGTAAATTATAGTAACTTGTTTGTTTATTTAATGGAGAAAAGTTCTTTTCATGATTATCTGACAACTAAAGCTACTATAGATATAGTTCTCATGGAATACTTTTTGGTGTGGTCTTTTTTTGGTGTATTGAATGCATCTTTGCATTAATTTGCTTTGTGTTTAATACAACAGGCACACATGGTACTGACAGTACTTAATTTGCATGTTAACTTCAGAGGATATTTGAACAACATGGTGCTTAGGTGTTTTGTGTATTTTTCAACATTATGTCTGTACGGTTGTGTCTTTAAATTATGTGGCTGTTTCTTAGTCATTATTAGTTGTTTTGACCTGAAATTACTAGCCTGGGAACCCAGATGCAGCTGGTTAGTCTAACTGTAAGCCTTTGGGGCTCATTAGCTGCATCAAATGCAGCAAATCTCTACTCATCTTCACCGATGTCCTTTTGGTTACTACACACACTGTAACTCCTTTTAAAGAGCTTCACATTTAACCTGAATGTGGTAACGGTGTAGCATTTACTCAGATGCAGAGAGGTGTTGGCCTGTGGATGTGAATGTAGAAGTGTGTATGGCGCAGAGCCCCTCTAGTCCAGTGCCTCTCCCCTGTATGCTACTCTGAGGCCGATGCCTTTGATAAATTTGCTGTCTAGTTCCATAGCTGCCCAGTACAGGATAGGTTGCAGAGGAGCAGTTCTGGGCAGGCGCAGACCTGGGTCTTGCTGGAGCGGGCCAGAGGCATTAATCAAAAGCTTGTCCTGACGCTTGTTACCACGGCAGCAGGACGGGACAGGCCCCTGTGGAGGATGCAAGGTCATTCACGCCGCCCTCAAGGTCGTGCGGCTGCCTGAGCACAGCCATGTTTGTCAGGCACAGTCAGCAGCAAGGCTCTCTGGGATAGCAAAAACACGTCCAGCGGCCGGCTGTGGAAAATCCATCTCCAGGCTTGGCATCTGTGCAGGCAGGGGGGAGTAGAGCAGGCACACGTGGCAGTGGTGCCACCAGTGGAAGTGCCTATGAGGACCCCTCAGGAGAGATGGGCCTGGGCCTCTGTGGCAGAATGAAAGCAGTTTGAAGGGAGAGCATGCTGAGGGTTTGAGGGAAAGGCGCACTAAGAGCTCAGCTCAGTACAGCTGAGTGATCTGCTTCTGTATGTGGGTTTGTTTGACTGTGAGTCTGTGAGTGCTGTCTGTTATCATTCTCATTGTGTTTATGGCACATCATCATGCTCCACTGCTTACATCTGGTCTCCTTGAATGCAAGATGCATGATCATCTGCTCATGCATTATTATCTCCGTCTACATGAGCCTGTTGAATATGAGGTTGGAGAATTGGAATTCTGACACTGACATAATTAATTTGATGACAGCTGACCGTGCGACAGTGAAATATTCCTTAATTGCTGAACACGGCAGGCAGGCTTGTTCTCCCAGATCAGCCTGAATTTCTCTCTGAGGATTTATGTCCTGGGAGGCAGCCTTGGGTAAGCACTGGGGTTAATCTGTCTGCTGTCGGGGAAGTACAACATCACTCGTGGCACTGGCGAGGGAGACGGGGGAGTCTGAGGTCTTAATTATCTCTTGTTTGCATTATAAACGGCTTTCATCACCAAAGCAGAGCTGCAAATAGACTGCTTGCTTGTCCATTCTAATAAGGCTGTCATAAATGTGTGAAGACTTCTCCATATTATAAGATGCCTATATGAAGAGACTAGGGGAGTACATTTGTTGTACACAGACATATCTGTGCATGAGAGCATCAGTTTCTCATCTTGGTTTGAGAATCTGCATTACAATTCAGTTGGGGTCACATGCATTACAAGTGTACAAGTCTGCCAATTAAAACTCACTGTGACCTTTTTATTGTGACAGGTGCCCACAGTGAACTTTTTAGCTGCAGCATTTGAGTGAGATCTTTCTGATACTGACAAAAACTGGATTAATTGCCCTTTTATCCTGCATAGATCTCACAGTCTGCCCTTGTTAAAATGAGAGCAATTAAAACCATCCATTTTGATAACATTCAAAAAAGTAAGTATAAAAAAGTATTTCTGAGATGTGAAGATCACAAGTAATTAGGGTTCTGCTGGAGAAACAGTGATGGTGTTTCTCTGCTGTCTTGGAGATCAGAGGAGAGGATGATGACTCATGGATCATTAGGCATAAATATTTCTATTTCTTGGTTCTTTCTTGTAAATGTAAAGCAATAAAGTCAGTAAAGTCATTTTTTTCTGAATAATTTTAAGTATAATGGCTAGAATCTTTACAAGGTTATTCACATGATATGGCATCCACAGAATCACAAAGGTCAACACAATGATGGTCGCCATTTTGGTCAGTATCTGGTTGCTGAAGATCTGGTATCTCATGACTTTCTTATGGAGGCAGTAATAAGAGCTTGCAATGGTGGAGAGCAGAGGAACAAACCCCAGCCAAGTCTCACACATAAGGATGGCCAGTCTCATGATCCAGCTCAGAGATTCTCTGGGAGGAGTGCTTTTGTCCTTCCTTTCCTATGTCTCCTTTGGTAGTTGCAGGGATGGTGAGACTATATGTAAGTGTCCACAGACAGAAGGGCAATACTTTTTCCCCTTTCCTGCCCAGCTGGGCTCACTGGTTGTGATGAACACTTACCAGATGCATATAGACACTCAACAGAGTCACAGTCAACAATCTGCAGTACATACTGGTGAAGGCAAGAAAGAAAGGAGCTTGCAGAAAGCTTGGCTGAATATCCAACCAACGTTGAAGTAGTAGATCCACACAGGAGATGGGATCAAACATAAAATGTCATGTACATGGTGAAGTTAGCTTTTTGGAAGTGGCGAAGGATGACCACCTCAACTCCAGTGTTTCCAGAATGCCTAGCAGAAAACAGAAGCTCAGCAACACAGTGCTAACCTGTTCTCTACTCACACGCTGCTAATGCTTGTATGGTTTAGAGCCTCCATGCTGTCTACGTGTGAGCTATGCAGAGAGAGAGAGAGTGTTTAAAGTTGTTGGTAAGGAATTGTGAGAGCAAGCAAGGTAAATAAGGCTTGATTTATATGACATCCTGTTTATTCGCACCTTAGTAATTCCCTCGTCTTCATTGTCACCAGCTCACCATCTGCCCAATTGAGCCCCTGCACTTTTGCACAGAATGACGCTTCCTCTCATTCACTGGGGGAGAAGTGAGGCTGACTCACTCTGCCTGACTATTATCCCTCCTTTCTCTCTTGCATAGCTCATGCATACACACAATCATTTTGTCAACCTAAACCTAATCTGAGCCTACAGTCATAGATCTCGAACTTCCAATTTTTCAGTGTGGATTTTGTATATGTGTTTCATAAAGTCTGATGATGTAATCCCTGCTAGACATTGATAAATGATGGTAGAAGAACTATTTGCTCTTAATAGCTTTGTTTTTTCAAATGTTTGCACATTATACCACTGTTTGACGAACTAGCACACAACACCTAAAATAATACTAACATTTTTTATGCTCACTTTTTGTTGATAACATGACTCTCGGCTTCCGAGTCTAATCTGTTTGTTCAGTCAGTGTTGATGAGCTGAGATGGCGTCCCATAGCTGCTAATGAACTGGGTGTGCCAACAGAAATGAAGTCTCTGCTCACTCAGTTCAGGAAGTTTCAAACGAGAGCCCTGAGGTGTCTGAACTGCAGTGTGTGAGTGTGTGCATCTGTGTGAGTGTGTGCATCTGTGTTTCTATGCTGCAGTCTGTTCCAGCACTACTGCTACTCTCGCGGGGGAATGCGACAGGTCTCCTACACATGCATCTGTGGAAGGTAAGGCTTCATCCTCCTCAACCCTTCTGGGAGAGATACAGACACACATTCAGCTCCCGTCAGCACTGTGGGAGTGGGCATGGGGACTGTTCCTATTGATGTCAGGCTTTAAGTGAGCATAGCACTTACATGGCAGTGGTTCAGCCTCTTTGAAATCAGCTCCTCATTTCTCACAACTGCAAGACTCATCAGAAATGTGCTTTGGGTCTTCCTCTGAGCAAGTTTCCCCAGTTCAAAGCCCTGCCTTTCAAGTGTATCCCCACAACATGCAGCTGGCTTCACTGATAAACTTTGAGCCGCTGGAATTTGTGTTTGTCTTTGACCTCTATCACAAGTGACAGACCAGCTCATGTCATCTAATTTGCCCTTTTTATATGCCACACCATTACTGGCATTGTAATTGCCACTCAATAGGGCTTACTGCAGAGATACAGTGTGCTCGGATGTGCTCCTTAATGTGTTTTCAATTAATACAGGAAGGTCCAAGGGAGCGATGATGGTTAGAATCAGTGAGTGTGCTGCAATACTGGAAATGCACTCATTTGGAAAGTCATTATTTTATTTAAATTTGCTCTGTTCTGCAGGGCATTTGCCATGATATGTGTTTTTTTTTTCTTTCTTTTTAGTGAGCTTGACTGAAATGACTCATTTGTTTGCTGATCATTCGTTTCATACAAACCTGTCATTTTTGAGTTTTGAACAGGGCTGAGTATATATGAGTATTTGTGTTAATCAGGGTAGGTTTAGAATAATCAGTGTAGTTTAATCAGTTTTCAGCTCCAGGTACATGTGACACCCTTTTTGAATTATATGTTTTATCATCTGATGATGATTCTCTCATCATGCAAAAATGAGGCCAATGACTTTGAAAATAAACATCTTAACTGTCAGAATAAACATCAGATGCAAAAGCAAGTCAAAAACAGTGATGTGGGGCACATATACATACAGTAGCTTGAATTGGCCTGCTGTTGTGGCGTTTCGTATTCTTTAGCAGGGTTTTTCTGTCTGAACAATGATTCCCTTTTTCTTCCTAACTCTAAGTCCTGTGCGCTCAGACACTCACCTGGCATGAATCAGTCTGTCAAAGCTGGGAAAGCTAAGATGAAGCTAATCTAGGTAGTACACAACGTGGTCCACTACAGGGAGCAACAGCGGCGTCAATATGTCCTTCACTTGACCGTGGATCATCACAATGAATCCGAAGATGATAACATTAATTTCTCATGAGAAAGGAGAACATGTCTAAACAGCGGTCAAGTTTCTGCTTAGCGTTATTTTAATAAACCATTCTCTGACTTCTGCGAGTGTCCTTACAAACTCTAAACTAACTTTGGCTAATATGTCATGAGCCTTACAGCTGACAAAGCATGTTTCCTCACAACAAAAGAACACTGCTGACTTATCACCCACCCCATCATGCCAGTACGCTAACACGCTTTGAAGATGACATTTATCTTCCCTGTGAGACAAATTGTGTTAAATTGACTCATACCTACCACACTGACAGGGTGGGCAGATGGTTGTGCATTTAAAAAGCAGCTTGATGGCTGCTGTTTGCTGAGTGGCTGCACTGCAGTTTAGACTTGGAGTGTGAGCTGTAGCTTTATAAAGGGACTTTTGCACAAGCAGGTTGAGATCTCCAGGAATAGGAGTGTCATCGCTCATGTTTTAAATTGCTTTGATTTTTCCCAGGAGAGGAACACGAATGACAATCTTAATGTTCTCAGCTCAATTAGTTTAATTTAATGAAGCTTTTATTTTCATCATCTCATTTCTCAAACTTGTCATGTAGCAAACTTTAAATTAGTTTCTCAGCCAGAGATATGGCTATTTTTGCCTTGAAAGAAAATAAACTGCATTTCTGTAAAAAAAAACAAGCCAACAAGCTCCAGGCTTTCCCTCTAGATATACGTGGAGAGTTTGGATTTGTCAATTGGTGGACAAACCAGTAAACTAGCTCATTATATCCACTGAGAAAAGTAAGCATGTTACAGTTCAGTGGACCGGTTTGGTTTTTAAAACGTGTGAAGATCTGTTGAGAGTGGATTATAATTACTGTTAATAAGTAAATGCAAAGTTAAATAAATAAACCACGAGAACAACCGTCGCTGGCAGTGGTGCTGTCTCCCCAGGCTGTACCTTCTGGAAACATCCATAAATATGAGAAATGAGCCCAGTAGCCTCTGCACGAGCTGCTTTAATTAAAACAGGTCATGCTGCAGTTTGCTTGTTTGCAAGTTCACAGAGACTGTGTAAATAGACTATCAAAGACAGAAAGCCATTCCATGTTGAAAAGAATTGAATATTTAGACGCAGACATTTATCTTAATGATGCTTTAAATATGCCTTCTTTTTTCTGTCTTTAAGAAATTTTGCAGACACTATGCAGTCTTAACCATTACAGCACACATTGCTCCAGGACTCCCTGCTTAGTAATCCTGATGAGATGTCAAATTACTTTTATTCAAGATTAGAGAGTTTGTGGAATAATAGGATTCTGATCGCTCTTAATCCAGATGGATTGCACCACAAAAGCATATTTGCTTATTTATTATTTCCGGGGGTTGTAAAGTGCAGGCCAGAATCTGTTCTATGCTGCCCTCATATCAGGGAGGCCCTCACAGCCCTTGATCCAGCTGATGTGGAGCAGAACTTGGGGTCAGTTTCACAGTCAGTTATTTCACCTCTCCATCTGCAAGCTGTTAGTGATGTTTGCCTCCATGGTCTTACACAGAGGAGGTGAAGTATCCAGTTTTAGCTCTCCATCTCTCTTTTTTGTCCAGTGATTCAATCCAGATCCTTTCATTCACCTCCTCCCACCCACAGTTTTCAGTTTCCAGCCTCAGAGCTGCTGAATTAAAAGGCATCCCATTGCATAGGAGTTCTGTGATTCAGGACATTAAAATAAATTCTGCCATGAGTAGGTGAGTAGGTATTTGTGTGCACAATTGTTGTGTACGTGTGAAGGCTCTGTAACCAAGCTTAGGGAAGAACAAGTTTCTGCAAAGAGCAAAGCCCAAGCAGTGACAGAGATCCTCCAGCATTATTCAAGGAATACGGCAGTTGTTATGGTTACAAAGTTATAAATAGTCTTGTGGTGCGCAGGTGACAGGGGAGCTGAGCAAAGAGGATGAAAGACTGTGCTGAAATCCTTCCCAGAATCCTCCATTGCTGCAGCAGCTCTGTGGGGAGAGAAATCATTCACAGGGAAACATGCCCACGATGAGTTGTTTTACTTGCCTTTAAAGCCCCCATTAAAATGGAGGAACACCACATGTTACGCACTTCTGTGTGACTCAGTTACCCAGCTTTATTAATTAGGTTCATTACCCTTGCCCCCAGTGCATTTCATCACTAATCCTTGGCCTTACACACAGTGACACAGCTCTTTGTCTCTTCTAAAAATATTAGTCATTTGTTAGAAAATATCAAAACAGCTGTCATCTTTACTTTTCTCACAACACCCCCAAACACACACGCACTCGCACATGCACACACATACACACACACACACAATATTGTTAGTGATAATTTATCCCTGTGTTGTTTTGCCCCTGCTCTTCTCTGTGTCCCCTGTCTCTCCTTGGTGTTGTAATGGACGTCAGGCTCATTTTTCCTCCTGTGCCCCCGCCCCCTCACCTCCTCACCCCCACCAAGGATGGCATGAGACCGCCAGTAATTACAAACAGTGCTGGGATTTAATGAGGACAAACACACACACACACACACTCACACACTTTTATACTCACTTTCAACACACACATACACACACACACACACACACACACTGTGTATCAAAGCCACTGATATGACGCTGCAGTACTGGGGGCCACAGAAGACAAAGAGTAGCCAGGCTAGCGCCACCTGGTGCTTCCGCTCAATTTCTCATTTAGCTCCACCACTGCGTCAGGGATCTGTCTGACCAATCAGCAAACAGAGAGAGGGCTGAAAGCGATGATGTTGAACTCAAACGGCGCATTCCAGCATGTAACATACGTCACGACCAATTAGTAGGGACCGGTTGAAGCAGAAAGGATCTTCCCACCATGGAGCAAATGTATGCCAATAGATAGGTTTCAGATGCTTAGCACAAAGGGAAATGATGTGAAAGCGTTTGATGGATCAGGCTAGAAAAAGAGAGTAGCAGCAGGAGGAGGAGGAGAGGAGGCACCAGAGGAAGATTGAAGTACACTCTTCAGGCCTTCACCTGCTCCTGTGACTCCTAATCTGGGAGAGAGCTGAAGGTTGGATATGGTAATGGCATATCAGGCTGAAGTGTTGGCATGGACCCATTTGAGTGGGTATTAGGGCATCATCACCAAGTCAGACAGTTTTTGAGTGGGTTTGTTGAACCTGGCATGCTGTGGTTATTCACCCTCCTGTGAAGGTCTCCACAGAAATGGGCTTGGGTTGGAGTATGTGGTTCACTGGATGCTGGTGATTTAAGTGGTGTCTTGCCATGTCCAGTAAACTGAATCTAGTCCAAAACTAAATCATTCCTGACCTATGAACATTATTATTGGTTAACCTACTTTGAAACCTCACACACATTAGAGATGTGTGTGTGTGTGTGTGTGCAAGGGGTAGGGGTTCTTCCTCTGACAATCCTCTCTCTGCTCTATGTGTCACCCCAATGTACTTTATTCATATTTGAAGTACATCTCCTGGTATAAAAGGACATTAGAAGATGGTGGGATCTCCTCTGCATTTCGTTTGCACAAGTTGGCGTGTTGTGGGTCACTGAGAGAATTGGTTAGCTGTGTAAATTTGCTTCATTTGTTGTTTGCGAGAGAGAGAGCAGTCATTCTATGTGCCTCTGAAGGTCAAGGTCTTTTTCTCCACTCTGTGAGTCACAGCATTCCCTAATGCCAAATGAATCAGACCAGCTGTTGTGTTTGTACATCAGAGCTCTGAATGCATGGTGCTCATCAGAAGAAATTATATGAAAGGATTCATTACTAAATGTCAGTTCATTCATTTCAAATGTTCATCAGTCTTTTGATCAGTGTTTCCTTGAAGAACTACCTGGACAGATGTAAGGACTTTGGTTTACAGCCTTCCTATTTCTTTTGCATTTTTCTCGTAAATTATAGTAACTTGTTTGTTTATTTAATGGAGAAAAGTTCTTTTCATGATTATCTGACAACTAAAGCTACTATAGATATAGTTCTCATGGAATACTTTTTGGTGTGGTCTTTTTTTGGTGTATTGAATGCATCTTTGCATTAATTTGCTTTGTGTTTAATACAACAGGCACACATGGTACTGACAGTACTTAATTTGCATGTTAACTTCAGAGGATATTTGAACAACATGGTGCTTAGGTGTTTTGTGTATTTTTCAACATTATGTCTGTACGGTTGTGTCTTTAAATTATGTGGCTGTTTCTTAGTCATTATTAGTTGTTTTGACCTGAAATTACTAGCCTGGGAACCCAGATGCAGCTGGTTAGTCTAACTGTAAGCCTTTGGGGCTCATTAGCTGCATCAAATGCAGCAAATCTCTACTCATCTTCACCGATGTCCTTTTGGTTACTACACACACTGTAACTCCTTTTAAAGAGCTTCACATTTAACCTGAATGTGGTAACGGTGTAGCATTTACTCAGATGCAGAGAGGTGTTGGCCTGTGGATGTGAATGTAGAAGTGTGTATGGCGCAGAGCCCCTCTAGTCCAGTGCCTCTCCCCTGTATGCTACTCTGAGGCCGATGCCTTTGATAAATTTGCTGTCTAGTTCCATAGCTGCCCAGTACAGGATAGGTTGCAGAGGAGCAGTTCTGGGCAGGCGCAGACCTGGGTCTTGCTGGAGCGGGCCAGAGGCATTAATCAAAAGCTTGTCCTGACGCTTGTTACCACGGCAGCAGGACGGGACAGGCCCCTGTGGAGGATGCAAGGTCATTCACGCCGCCCTCAAGGTCGTGCGGCTGCCTGAGCACAGCCATGTTTGTCAGGCACAGTCAGCAGCAAGGCTCTCTGGGATAGCAAAAACACGTCCCAGCGGCCGGCTGTGGAAAATCCATCTCCAGGCTTGGCATCTGTGCAGGCAGGGGGGAGTAGAGCAGGCACACGTGGCAGTGGTGCCACCAGTGGAAGTGCCTATGAGGACCCCTCAGGAGAGATGGGCCTGGGCCTCTGTGGCAGAATGAAAGCAGTTTGAAGGGAGAGCATGCTGAGGGTTTGAGGGAAAGGCGCACTAAGAGCTCAGCTCAGTACAGCTGAGTGATCTGCTTCTGTATGTGGGTTTGTTTGACTGTGAGTCTGTGAGTGCTGTCTGTTATCATTCTCATTGTGTTTATGGCACATCATCATGCTCCACTGCTTACATCTGGTCTCCTTGAATGCAAGATGCATGATCATCTGCTCATGCATTATTATCTCCGTCTACATGAGCCTGTTGAATATGAGGTTGGAGAATTGGAATTCTGACACTGACATAATTAATTTGATGACAGCTGACCGTGCGACAGGTGAAATATTCCTTAATTGCTGAACACGGCAGGCAGGCTTGTTCTCCCAGATCAGCCTGAATTTCTCTCTGAGGATTTATGTCCTGGGAGGCAGCCTTGGGTAAGCACTGGGGTTAATCTGTCTGCTGTCGGGGAAGTACAACCATCACTCGTGGCACTGGCGGAGGGAGACGGGGGAGTCTGAGGTCTTAATTATCTCTTGTTTGCATTATAAACGGCTTTCATCACCAAAGCAGAGCTGCAAATAGACTGCTTGCTTGTCCATTCTAATAAGGCTGTCATAAATGTGTGAAGACTTCTCCATATTATAAGATGCCTATATGAAGAGACTAGGGGTACATTTGTTGTACACAGACATATCTGTGCATGAGAGCATCAGTTTCTCATCTTGGTTTGAGAATCTGCATTACAATTCAGTTGGGGTCACATGCATTACAAGTGTACAAGTCTGCCAATTAAAACTCACTGTGACCTTTTTATTGTGACAGGTGCCCACAGTGAACTTTTTAGCTGCAGCATTTGAGTGAGATCTTTCTGATACTGACAAAAACTGGATTAATTGCCCTTTTATCCTGCATAGATCTCACAGTCTGCCCTTGTTAAAATGAGAGCAATTAAAACCATCCATTTTGATAACATTCAAAAAGTAAGTATAAAAAAGTATTTCTGAGATGTGAAGATCACAAGTAATTAGGGTTCTGCTGGAGAAACAGTGATGGTGTTTCTCTGCTGTCTTGGAGATCAGAGGAGAGGATGATGACTCATGGATCATTAGGCATAAATATTTCTATTTCTTGGTTCTTTCTTGTAAATGTAAAGCAATAAAGTCAGTAAAGTCATTTTTTTCTGAATAATTTTAAGTATAATGGCTAGAATCTTTACAAGGTTATTCACATGATATGGCATCCACAGAATCACAAAGGTCAACACAATGATGGTCGCCATTTTGGTCAGTATCTGGTTGCTGAAGATCTGGTATCTCATGACTTTCTTATGGAGGCAGTAATAAGAGCTTGCAATGGTGGAGAGCAGAGGAACAAACCCCAGCCAAGTCTCACACATAAGGATGGCCAGTCTCATGATCCAGCTCAGAGATTCTCTGGGAGGAGTGCTTTTGTCCTTCCTTTCCTATGTCTCCTTTGGTAGTTGCAGGGATGGTGAGACTATATGTAAGTGTCCACAGACAGAAGGGCAATACTTTTTCCCCTTTCCTGCCCAGCTGGGCTCACTGGTTGTGATGAAGCACTACCAGATGCATATAGACACTCAACAGAGTCACAGTCAACAATCTGCAGTACATACTGGTGAAGGCAAGAAAGAAAAGGAGCTTGCAGAAAGCTTGGCTGAATATCCAACCAACGTTGAAGTAGTAGATCCACACAGGAGATGGGATCAAACATAAAATGTCATGTACATGGTGAAGTTAGCTTTTTGGAAGTGGCGAAGGATGACCACCTCAACTCCAGTGTTTCCAGGAATGCCTAGCAGAAAACAGAAGCTCAGCAACACAGTGCTAACCTGTTCTCTACTCACACGCTGCTAATGCTTGTATGGTTTAGAGCCTCCATGCTGTCTACGTGTGAGCTATGCAACGAATGAGAGAGAGAGTGTTTTAAAAGTTGTTGGTAAGGAATTGTGAGCAAGCAAGGTAAATAAGGCTTGATTTAAATGACATCCTGTTTATTCGCACCTTAGTAATTCCCTCGTCTTCATTGTCACCAGCTCACCATCTGCCCAATTGAGCCCCTGCACTTTTGCACAGAATGACGCTTCCTCTCATTCACTGGGGGAGAAGTGAGGCTGACTCACTCTGCCTGACTATTATCCCTCCTTTCTCTCTTGCATAGCTCATGCATACACACAATCATTTTGTCAACCTAAACCTAATCTGAGCCTACAGTCATAGATCTCGAACTTCCAATTTTTCAGTGTGGATTTTGTATATGTGTTTCATAAAGTCTGATGATGTAATCCCTGCTAGACATTGATAAATGATGGTAGAAGAACTATTTGCTCTTAATAGCTTTGTTTTTTCAAATGTTTGCACATTATACCACTGTTTGACGAACTAGCACACAACACCTAAAATAATACTAACATTTTTTATGCTCACTTTTTGTTGATAACATGACTCTCGGCTTCCGAGTCTAATCTGTTTGTTCAGTCAGTGTTGATGAGCTGAGATGGCGTCCCATAGCTGCTAATGAACTGGGTGTGCCAACAGAAATGAAGTCTCTGCTCACTCAGTTCAGGAAGTTTCAAACGAGAGCCCTGAGGTGTCTGAACTGCAGTGTGTGAGTGTGTGCATCTGTGTGAGTGTGTGCATCTGTGTTTCTATGCTGCAGTCTGTTCCAGCACTACTGCTACTCTCGCGGGGGAATGCGACAGGTCTCCTACACATGCATCTGTGGAAGGTAAGGCTTCATCCTCCTCAACCCTTCTGGGAGAGATACAGACACACATTCAGCTCCCGTCAGCACTGTGGGAGTGGGCATGGGGACTGTTCCTATTGATGTCAGGCTTTAAGTGAGCATAGCACTTACATGGCAGTGGTTCAGCCTCTTTGAAATCAGCTCCTCATTTCTCACAACTGCAAGACTCATCAGAAATGTGCTTTGGGTCTTCCTCTGAGCAAGTTTCCCCAGTTCAAAGCCCTGCCTTTCAAGTGTATCCCCACAACATGCAGCTGGCTTCACTGATAAACTTTGAGCCGCTGGAATTTGTGTTTGTCTTTGACCTCTATCACAAGTGACAGACCAGCTCATGTCATCTAATTTGCCCTTTTTATATGCCACACCATTACTGGCATTGTAATTGCCACTCAATAGGGCTTACTGCAGAGATACAGTGTGCTCGGATGTGCTCTTAATGTGTTTTCAATTAATACAGGAAGGTCCAAGGGAGCGATGATGGTTAGAATCAGTGAGTGTGCTGCAATACTGGAAATGCACTCATTTGGAAAGTCATTATTTTATTTAAATTTGCTCTGTTCTGCAGGGCATTTGCCATGATATGTGTTTTTTTTTTTCTTTCTTTTTAGTGAGCTTGACTGAAATGACTCATTTGTTTGCTGATCATTCGTTTCATACAAACCTGTCATTTTTGAGTTTTGAACAGGGCTGAGTATATATGAGTATTTGTGTTAATCAGGGTAGGTTTAGAATAATCAGTGTAGTTTAATCAGTTTTCAGCTCCAGGTACATGTGACACCCTTTTTGAATTATATGTTTTATCATCTGATGATGATTCTCTCATCATGCAAAAATGAGGCCAATGACTTTGAAAATAAACATCTTAACTGTCAGAATAAACATCAGATGCAAAAGCAAGTCAAAAACAGTGATGTGGGGCACATATACATACAGTAGCTTGAATTGGCCTGCTGTTGTGGCGTTTCGTATTCTTTAGCAGGGTTTTTCTGTCTGAACAATGATTCCCTTTTTCTTCCTAACTCTAAGTCCTGTGCGCTCAGACACTCACCTGGCATGAATCAGTCTGTCAAAGCTGGGAAAGCTAAGATGAAGCTAATCTAGGTAGTACACAACGTGGTCCACTACAGGGAGCAACAGCGGCGTCAATATGTCCTTCACTTGACCGTGGATCATCACAATGAATCCGAAGATGATAACATTAATTTCTCATGAGAAAGGAGAACATGTCTAAACAGCGGTCAAGTTTCTGCTTAGCGTTATTTTAATAAACCATTCTCTGACTTCTGCGAGTGTCCTTACAAACTCTAAACTAACTTTGGCTAATATGTCATGAGCCTTACAGCTGACAAAGCATGTTTCCTCACAACAAAAGAACACTGCTGACTTATCACCCACCCCATCATGCCAGTACGCTAACACGCTTTGAAGATGACATTTATCTTCCCTGTGAGACAAATTGTGTTAAATTGACTCATACCTACCACACTGACAGGGTGGGCAGATGGTTGTGCATTTAAAAAGCAGCTTGATGGCTGCTGTTTGCTGAGTGGCTGCACTGCAGTTTAGACTTGGAGTGTGAGCTGTAGCTTTATAAAGGGACTTTGCACAAGCAGGTTGAGATCTCCAGGAATAGGAGTGTCATCGCTCATGTTTAAATTGCTTTGATTTTTCCCAGGAGAGGAACACGAATGACAATCTTAATGTTCTCAGCTCAATTAGTTTAATTTAATGAAGCTTTTATTTTCATCATCTCATTTCTCAAACTTGTCATGTAGCAAACTTTAATTAGTTTCTCAGCCAGAGATATGGCTATTTTTGCCTTGAAAGAAAATAAACTGCATTTCTGTAAAAAAAAACAAGCCAACAAGCTCCAGGCTTTCCCTCTAGATATACGTGGAGAGTTTGGATTGTCAATTGGTGGACAAACCAGTAAACTAGCTCATTATATCCACTGAGAAAAGTAAGCATGTTACAGTTCAGTGGACCGGTTTGGTTTTTAAAACGTGTGAAGATCTGTTGAGAGTGGATTATAATTACTGTTAATAAGTAAATGCAAAGTTAAATAAATAAACCACGAGAACAACCGTCGCTGGCAGTGGTGCTGTCTCCCCAGGCTGTACCTTCTGGAAACATCCATAAATATGAGAAATGAGCCCAGTAGCCTCTGCACGAGCTGCTTTAATTAAAACAGGTCATGCTGCAGTTTGCTTGTTTGCAAGTTCACAGAGACTGTGTAAATAGACTATCAAAGACAGAAAGCCATTCCATGTTGAAAAGAATTGAATATTTAGACGCAGACATTTATCTTAATGATGCTTTAAATATGCCTTCTTTTTTCTGTCTTTAAGAAATTTTGCAGACACTATGCAGTCTTAACCATTACAGCACACATTGCTCCAGGACTCCCTGCTTAGTAATCCTGATGAGATGTCAAATTACTTTTATTCAAGATTAGAGAGTTTGTGGAATAATAGGATTCTGATCGCTCTTAATCCAGATGGATTGCACCACAAAAGCATATTTGCTTATTTATTATTTCCGGGGGTTGTAAAGTGCAGGCCAGAATCTGTTCTATGCTGCCCTCATATCAGGGAGGCCCTCACAGCCCTTGATCCAGCTGATGTGGAGCAGAACTTGGGGTCAGTTTCACAGTCAGTTATTTCACCTCTCCATCTGCAAGCTGTTAGTGATGTTTGCCTCCATGGTCTTACACAGAGGAGGTGAAGTATCCAGTTTTAGCTCTCCATCTCTCTTTTTTGTCCAGTGATTCAATCCAGATCCTTTCATTCACCTCCTCCCACCCACAGTTTTCAGTTTCCAGCCTCAGAGCTGCTGAATTAAAAGGCATCCCATTGCATAGGAGTTCTGTGATTCAGGACATTAAAATAAATTCTGCCATGAGTAGGTGAGTAGGTATTTGTGTGCACAATTGTTGTGTACGTGTGAAGGCTCTGTAACCAAGCTTAGGGAAGAACAAGTTTCTGCAAAGAGCAAAGCCCAAGCAGTGACAGAGATCCTCCAGCATTATTCAAGGAATACGGCAGTTGTTATGGTTACAAAGTTATAAATAGTCTTGTGGTGCGCAGGTGACAGGGGAGCTGAGCAAAGAGGATGAAAGACTGTGCTGAAATCCTTCCCAGAATCCTCCATTGCTGCAGCAGCTCTGTGGGGAGAGAAATCATTCACAGGGAAACATGCCCACGATGAGTTGTTTTACTTGCCTTTAAAGCCCCCATTAAAATGGAGGAACACCACATGTTACGCACTTCTGTGTGACTCAGTTACCCAGCTTTATTAATTAGGTTCATTACCCTTGCCCCCAGTGCATTTCATCACTAATCCTTGGCCTTACACACAGTGACACAGCTCTTTGTCTCTTCTAAAAATATTAGTCATTTGTTAGAAAATATCAAAACAGCTGTCATCTTTACTTTTCTCACAACACCCCCAAACACACACGCACTCGCACATGCACACACATACACACACACACACAATATTGTTAGTGATAATTTATCCCTGTGTTGTTTTGCCCCTGCTCTTCTCTGTGTCCCTGTCTCTCCTTGGTGTTGTATGGACGTCAGGCTCATTTTTCCTCCTGTGCCCCCCGCCCCCTCACCTCCTCACCCCCCACCAAGGATGGCATGAGACCGCCAGTAATTACAAACAGTGCTGGGATTTAATGAGGACAAACACACACACACACACACTCACACACTTTTATACTCACTTTCAACACACCATACACACACACACACACACACACACTGTGTATCAAAGCCACTGATATGACGCTGCAGTACTGGGGGCCACAGAAGACAAAGAGTAGCCAGGCTAGCGCCAACCTGGTGCTTCCGCTCAATTTCTCATTTAGCTCCACCACTGCGTCAGGGATCTGTCTGACCAATCAGCAAACAGAGAGAGGGCTGAAAGCGATGATGTTGAACTCAAACGGCGCATTCCAGCATGTAACATACGTCACGACCAATTAGTAGGGACCGGTTGAAGCAGAAAGGATCTTCCCACCATGGAGCAAATGTATGCCAATAGATAGGTTTCAGATGCTTAGCACAAAGGGAAATGATGTGAAAGCGTTTGATGGATCAGGCTAGAAAAAGAGAGTAGCAGCAGGAGGAGGAGGAGAGGAGGCACCAGAGGAAGATTGAAGTACACTCTTCAGGCCTTCACCTGCTCCTGTGACTCCTAATCTGGGAGAGAGCTGAAGGTTGGATATGGTAATGGCATATCAGGCTGAAGTGTTGGCATGGACCCATTTGAGTGGGTATTAGGGCATCATCACCAAGTCAGACAGTTTTTGAGTGGGTTTGTTGAACCTGGCATGCTGTGGTTATTCACCCTCCTGTGAAGGTCTCCACAGAAATGGGCTTGGGTTGGAGTATGTGGTTCACTGGATGCTGGTGATTTAAGTGGTGTCTTGCCATGTCCAGTAAACTGAATCTAGTCCAAAACTAAATCATTCCTGACCTATGAACATTATTATTGGTTAACCTACTTTGAAACCTCACACACATTAGAGATGTGTGTGTGTGTGTGTGTGCAAGGGGTAGGGGTTCTTCCTCTGACAATCCTCTCTCTGCTCTATGTGTCACCCCAATGTACCTTTATTCATATTTGAAGTACATCTCCTGGTATAAAAGGACATTAGAAAGATGGTGGGATCTCCTCTGCATTTCGTTTGCACAAGTTGGCGTGTTGTGGGTCACTGAGAGAATTGGTTAGCTGTGTAAATTTGTGCTTCATTTGTTGTTTGCGAGAGAGAGAGCAGTCATTCTATGTGCCTCTGAAGGTCAAGGTCTTTTTTCTCCACTCTGTGAGTCACAGCATTCCCTAATGCCAAATGAATCAGACCAGCTGTTGTGTTTGTACATCAGAGCTCTGAATGCATGGTGCTCATCAGAAGAAATTATATGAAAGGATTCATTACTAAATGTCAGTTCATTCATTTCAAATGTTCATCAGTCTTTTGATCAGTGTTTCCTTGAAGAACTACCTGGACAGATGTAAGGACTTTGGTTTACAGCCTTCCTATTTCTTTTGCATTTTTCTCGTAAATTATAGTAACTTGTTTGTTTATTTAATGGAGAAAGTTCTTTTCATGATTATCTGACAACTAAAGCTACTATAGATATAGTTCTCATGGAATACTTTTTGGTGTGGTCTTTTTTTGGTGTATTGAATGCATCTTTGCATTAATTTGCTTTGTGTTTAATACAACAGGCACACATGGTACTGACAGTACTTAATTTGCATGTTAACTTCAGAGGATATTTGAACAACATGGTGCTTAGGTGTTTTGTGTATTTTTCAACATTATGTCTGTACGGTTGTGTCTTTAAATTATGTGGCTGTTTCTTAGTCATTATTAGTTGTTTTGACCTGAAATTACTAGCCTGGGAACCCAGATGCAGCTGGTTAGTCTAACTGTAAGCCTTTGGGGCTCATTAGCTGCATCAAATGCAGGCAAATCTCTACTCATCTTCACCGATGTCCTTTTGGTTACTACACACACTGTAACTCCTTTTAAAGAGCTTCACATTTAACCTGAATGTGGTAACGGTGTAGCATTTACTCAGATGCAGAGAGGTGTTGGCCTGTGGATGTGAATGTAGAAGTGTGTATGGCGCAGAGCCCCTCTAGTCCAGTGCCTCTCCCCTGTATGCTACTCTGAGGCCGATGCCTTTGATAAATTTGCTGTCTAGTTCCATAGCTGCCCAGTACAGGATAGGTTGCAGAGGAGCAGTTCTGGGCAGGCGCAGACCTGGGTCTTGCTGGAGCGGGCCAGAGGCATTAATCAAAAGCTTGTCCTGACGCTTGTTACCACGGCAGCAGGACGGGACAGGCCCCTGTGGAGGATGCAAGGTCATTCACGCCGCCCTCAAGGGTCGTGCGGCTGCCTGAGCACAGCCATGTTTGTCAGGCACAGTCAGCAGCAAGGCTCTCTGGGATAGCAAAAACACGTCCCAGCGGCCGGCTGTGGAAAATCCATCTCCAGGCTTGGCATCTGTGCAGGCAGGGGGGAGTAGAGCAGGCACACGTGGCAGTGGTGCCACCAGTGGAAGTGCCTATGAGGACCCCTCAGGAGAGATGGGCCTGGGCCTCTGTGGCAGAATGAAAGCAGTTTGAAGGGAGAGCATGCTGAGGGTTTGAGGGAAAGGCGCACTAAGAGCTCAGCTCAGTACAGCTGAGTGATCTGCTTCTGTATGTGGGTTTGTTTGACTGTGAGTCTGTGAGTGCTGTCTGTTATCATTCTCATTGTGTTTATGGCACATCATCATGCTCCACTGCTTACATCTGGTCTCCTTGAATGCAAGATGCATGATCATCTGCTCATGCATTATTATCTCCGTCTACATGAGCCTGTTGAATATGAGGTTGGAGAATTGGAATTCTGACACTGACATAATTAATTTGATGACAGCTGACCGTGCGACAGGTGAAATATTCCTTAATTGCTGAACACGGCAGGCAGGCTTGTTCTCCCAGATCAGCCTGAATTTCTCTCTGAGGATTTATGTCCTGGGAGGCAGCCTTGGGTAAGCACTGGGGTTAATCTGTCTGCTGTCGGGGAAGTACAACCATCACTCGTGGCACTGGCGGAGGGAGACGGGGGAGTCTGAGGTCTTAATTATCTCTTGTTTGCATTATAAACGGCTTTCATCACCAAAGCAGAGCTGCAAATAGACTGCTTGCTTGTCCATTCTAATAAGGCTGTCATAAATGTGTGAAGACTTCTCCATATTATAAGATGCCTATATGAAGAGACTAGGGGAGTACATTTGTTGTACACAGACATATCTGTGCATGAGAGCATCAGTTTCTCATCTTGGTTTGAGAATCTGCATTACAATTCAGTTGGGGTCACATGCATTACAAGTGTACAAGTCTGCCAATTAAAACTCACTGTGACCTTTTTATTGTGACAGGTGCCCACAGTGAACTTTTTAGCTGCAGCATTTGAGTGAGATCTTTCTGATACTGACAAAAACTGGATTAATTGCCCTTTTATCCTGCATAGATCTCACAGTCTGCCCTTGTTAAAATGAGAGCAATTAAAACCATCCATTTTGATAACATTCAAAAAGTAAGTATAAAAAAAGTATTTCTGAGATGTGAAGATCACAAGTAATTAGGGTTCTGCTGGAGAAACAGTGATGGTGTTTCTCTGCTGTCTTGGAGATCAGAGGAGAGGATGATGACTCATGGATCATTAGGCATAAATATTTCTATTTCTTGGTTCTTTCTTGTAAATGTAAAGCAATAAAGTCAGTAAAGTCATTTTTTTCTGAATAATTTTAAGTATAATGGCTAGAATCTTTACAAGGTTATTCACATGATATGGCATCCACAGAATCACAAAGGTCAACACAATGATGGTCGCCATTTTGGTCAGTATCTGGTTGCTGAAGATCTGGTATCTCATGACTTTCTTATGGAGGCAGTAATAAGAGCTTGCAATGGTGGAGAGCAGAGGAACAAACCCCAGCCAAGTCTCACACATAAGGATGGCCAGTCTCATGATCCAGCTCAGAGATTCTCTGGGAGGAGTGCTTTTGTCCTTCCTTTCCTATGTCTCCTTTGGTAGTTGCAGGGATGGTGAGACTATATGTAAGTGTCCACAGACAGAAGGGCAATACTTTTTCCCCTTTCCTGCCCAGCTGGGCTCACTGGTTGTGATGAAGCACTACCAGATGCATATAGACACTCAACAGAGTCACAGTCAACAATCTGCAGTACATACTGGTGAAGGCAAGAAAGAAAAGGAGCTTGCAGAAAGCTTGGCTGAATATCCAACCAACGTTGAAGTAGTAGATCCACACAGGAGATGGGATCAAACATAAAATGTCATGTACATGGTGAAGTTAGCTTTTTGGAAGTGGCGAAGGATGACCACCTCAACTCCAGTGTTTCCAGGAATGCCTAGCAGAAAACAGAAGCTCAGCAACACAGTGCTAACCTGTTCTCTACTCACACGCTGCTAATGCTTGTATGGTTTAGAGCCTCCATGCTGTCTACGTGTGAGCTATGCAACGAATGAGAGAGAGAGTGTTTTAAAAGTTGTTGGTAAGGAATTGTGAGCAAGCAAGGTAAATAAGGCTTGATTTAAATGACATCCTGTTTATTCGCACCTTAGTAATTCCCTCGTCTTCATTGTCACCAGCTCACCATCTGCCCAATTGAGCCCCTGCACTTTTGCACAGAATGACGCTTCCTCTCATTCACTGGGGGAGAAGTGAGGCTGACTCACTCTGCCTGACTATTATCCCTCCTTTCTCTCTTGCATAGCTCATGCATACACACAATCATTTTGTCAACCTAAACCTAATCTGAGCCTACAGTCATAGATCTCGAACTTCCAATTTTCAGTGTGGATTTTGTATATGTGTTTCATAAAGTCTGATGATGTAATCCCTGCTAGACATTGATAAATGATGGTAGAAGAACTATTTGCTCTTAATAGCTTTGTTTTTTCAAATGTTTGCACATTATACCACTGTTTGACGAACTAGCACACAACACCTAAAATAATACTAACATTTTTTATGCTCACTTTTTGTTGATAACATGACTCTCGGCTTCCGAGTCTAATCTGTTTGTTCAGTCAGTGTTGATGAGCTGAGATGGCGTCCCATAGCTGCTAATGAACTGGGTGTGCCAACAGAAATGAAGTCTCTGCTCACTCAGTTCAGGAAGTTTCAAACGAGAGCCCTGAGGTGTCTGAACTGCAGTGTGTGAGTGTGTGCATCTGTGTGAGTGTGTGCATCTGTGTTTCTATGCTGCAGTCTGTTCCAGCACTACTGCTACTCTCGCGGGGGAATGCGACAGGTCTCCTACACATGCATCTGTGGAAGGTAAGGCTTCATCCTCCTCAACCCTTCTGGGAGAGATACAGACACACATTCAGCTCCCGTCAGCACTGTGGGAGTGGGCATGGGGACTGTTCCTATTGATGTCAGGCTTTAAGTGAGCATAGCACTTACATGGCAGTGGTTCAGCCTCTTTGAAATCAGCTCCTCATTTCTCACAACTGCAAGACTCATCAGAAATGTGCTTTGGGTCTTCCTCTGAGCAAGTTTCCCCAGTTCAAAGCCCTGCCTTTCAAGTGTATCCCCACAACATGCAGCTGGCTTCACTGATAAACTTTGAGCCGCTGGAATTTGTGTTTGTCTTTGACCTCTATCACAAGTGACAGACCAGCTCATGTCATCTAATTTGCCCTTTTTATATGCCACACCATTACTGGCATTGTAATTGCCACTCAATAGGGCTTACTGCAGAGATACAGTGTGCTCGGATGTGCTCTTAATGTGTTTTCAATTAATACAGGAAGGTCCAAGGGAGCGATGATGGTTAGAATCAGTGAGTGTGCTGCAATACTGGAAATGCACTCATTTGGAAAGTCATTATTTTATTTAAATTTGCTCTGTTCTGCAGGGCATTTGCCATGATATGTGTTTTTTTTTTTTCTTTCTTTTTAGTGAGCTTGACTGAAATGACTCATTTGTTTGCTGATCATTCGTTTCATACAAACCTGTCATTTTTGAGTTTTGAACAGGGCTGAGTATATATGAGTATTTGTGTTAATCAGGGTAGGTTTAGAATAATCAGTGTAGTTTAATCAGTTTTCAGCTCCAGGTACATGTGACACCCTTTTTGAATTATATGTTTTATCATCTGATGATGATTCTCTCATCATGCAAAAATGAGGCCAATGACTTTGAAAATAAACATCTTAACTGTCAGAATAAACATCAGATGCAAAAGCAAGTCAAAAACAGTGATGTGGGGCACATATACATACAGTAGCTTGAATTGGCCTGCTGTTGTGGCGTTTCGTATTCTTTAGCAGGGTTTTTCTGTCTGAACAATGATTCCCTTTTTCTTCCTAACTCTAAGTCCTGTGCGCTCAGACACTCACCTGGCATGAATCAGTCTGTCAAAGCTGGGAAAGCTAAGATGAAGCTAATCTAGGTAGTACACAACGTGGTCCACTACAGGGAGCAACAGCGGCGTCAATATGTCCTTCACTTGACCGTGGATCATCACAATGAATCCGAAGATGATAACATTAATTTCTCATGAGAAAGGAGAACATGTCTAAACAGCGGTCAAGTTTCTGCTTAGCGTTATTTTAATAAACCATTCTCTGACTTCTGCGAGTGTCCTTACAAACTCTAAACTAACTTTGGCTAATATGTCATGAGCCTTACAGCTGACAAAGCATGTTTCCTCACAACAAAAGAACACTGCTGACTTACACCCACCCCATCATGCCAGTACGCTAACACGCTTTGAAGATGACATTTATCTTCCCTGTGAGACAAATTGTGTTAAATTGACTCATACCTACCACACTGACAGGGTGGGCAGATGGTTGTGCATTTAAAAAGCAGCTTGATGGCTGCTGTTTGCTGAGTGGCTGCACTGCAGTTTAGACTTGGAGTGTGAGCTGTAGCTTTATAAAGGGACTTTTGCACAAGCAGGTTGAGATCTCCAGGAATAGGAGTGTCATCGCTCATGTTTTAAATTGCTTTGATTTTTCCCAGGAGAGGAACACGAATGACAATCTTAATGTTCTCAGCTCAATTAGTTTAATTTAATGAAGCTTTTATTTTCATCATCTCATTTCTCAAACTTGTCATGTAGCAAACTTTAAATTAGTTTCTCAGCCAGAGATATGGCTATTTTTGCCTTGAAAGAAAATAAACTGCATTTCTGTAAAAAAAACAAGCCAACAAGCTCCAGGCTTTCCCTCTAGATATACGTGGAGAGTTTGGATTTGTCAATTGGTGGACAAACCAGTAAACTAGCTCATTATATCCACTGAGAAAAGTAAGCATGTTACAGTTCAGTGGACCGGTTTGGTTTTTTAAAACGTGTGAAGATCTGTTGAGAGTGGATTATAATTACTGTTAATAAGTAAATGCAAAGTTAAATAAATAAACCACGAGAACAACCGTCGCTGGCAGTGGTGCTGTCTCCCCAGGCTGTACCTTCTGGAAACATCCATAAATATGAGAAATGAGCCCAGTAGCCTCTGCACGAGCTGCTTTAATTAAAACAGGTCATGCTGCAGTTTGCTTGTTTGCAAGTTCACAGAGACTGTGTAAATAGACTATCAAAGACAGAAAGCCATTCCATGTTGAAAAGAATTGAATATTTAGACGCAGACATTTATCTTAATGATGCTTTAAATATGCCTTCTTTTTTCTGTCTTTAAGAAATTTTGCAGACACTATGCAGTCTTAACCATTACAGCACACATTGCTCCAGGACTCCCTGCTTAGTAATCCTGATGAGATGTCAAATTACTTTTATTCAAGATTAGAGAGTTTGTGGAATAATAGGATTCTGATCGCTCTTAATCCAGATGGATTGCACCACAAAAGCATATTTGCTTATTTATTATTTCCGGGGGTTGTAAAGTGCAGGCCAGAATCTGTTCTATGCTGCCCTCATATCAGGGAGGCCCTCACAGCCCTTGATCCAGCTGATGTGGAGCAGAACTTGGGGTCAGTTTCACAGTCAGTTATTTCACCTCTCCATCTGCAAGCTGTTAGTGATGTTTGCCTCCATGGTCTTACACAGAGGAGGTGAAGTATCCAGTTTTAGCTCTCCATCTCTCTTTTTTGTCCAGTGATTCAATCCAGATCCTTTCATTCACCTCCTCCCACCCACAGTTTTCAGTTTCCAGCCTCAGAGCTGCTGAATTAAAAGGCATCCCATTGCATAGGAGTTCTGTGATTCAGGACATTAAAATAAATTCTGCCATGAGTAGGTGAGTAGGTATTTGTGTGCACAATTGTTGTGTACGTGTGAAGGCTCTGTAACCAAGCTTAGGGAAGAACAAGTTTCTGCAAAGAGCAAAGCCCAAGCAGTGACAGAGATCCTCCAGCATTATTCAAGGAATACGGCAGTTGTTATGGTTACAAAGTTATAAATAGTCTTGTGGTGCGCAGGTGACAGGGGAGCTGAGCAAAGAGGATGAAAGACTGTGCTGAAATCCTTCCCAGAATCCTCCATTGCTGCAGCAGCTCTGTGGGGAGAGAAATCATTCACAGGGAAACATGCCCACGATGAGTTGTTTTACTTGCCTTTAAAGCCCCCATTAAAATGGAGGAACACCACATGTTACGCACTTCTGTGTGACTCAGTTACCCAGCTTTATTAATTAGGTTCATTACCCTTGCCCCCAGTGCATTTCATCACTAATCCTTGGCCTTACACACAGTGACACAGCTCTTTGTCTCTTCTAAAAATATTAGTCATTTGTTAGAAAATATCAAAACAGCTGTCATCTTTACTTTTCTCACAACACCCCCCAAACACACACGCACTCGCACATGCACACACATACACACACACACACAATATTGTTAGTGATAATTTATCCCTGTGTTGTTTTGCCCCTGCTCTTCTCTGTGTCCCCTGTCTCTCCTTGGTGTTGTAATGGACGTCAGGCTCATTTTTCCTCCTGTGCCCCCCGCCCCCTCACCTCCTCACCCCCCACCAAGGATGGCATGAGACCGCCAGTAATTACAAACAGTGCTGGGATTTAATGAGGACAAACACACACACACACACACTCACACACTTTTATACTCACTTTCAACACACACATACACACACACACACACACACACACTGTGTATCAAAGCCCACTGATATGACGCTGCAGTACTGGGGGCCACAGAAGACAAAGAGTAGCCAGGCTAGCGCCACCTGGTGCTTCCGCTCAATTTCTCATTTAGCTCCACCACTGCGTCAGGGATCTGTCTGACCAATCAGCAAACAGAGAGAGGGCTGAAAGCGATGATGTTGAACTCAAACGGCGCATTCCAGCATGTAACATACGTCACGACCAATTAGTAGGGACCGGTTGAAGCAGAAAGGATCTTCCCACCATGGAGCAAATGTATGCCAATAGATAGGTTTCAGATGCTTAGCACAAAGGGAAATGATGTGAAAGCGTTTGATGGATCAGGCTAGAAAAAGAGAGTAGCAGCAGGAGGAGGAGGAGAGGAGGCACCAGAGGAAGATTGAAGTACACTCTTCAGGCCTTCACCTGCTCCTGTGACTCCTAATCTGGGAGAGAGCTGAAGGTTGGATATGGTAATGGCATATCAGGCTGAAGTGTTGGCATGGACCCATTTGAGTGGGTATTAGGGCATCATCACCAAGTCAGACAGTTTTTGAGTGGGTTTGTTGAACCTGGCATGCTGTGGTTATTCACCCTCCTGTGAAGGTCTCCACAGAAATGGGCTTGGGTTGGAGTATGTGGTTCACTGGATGCTGGTGATTTAAGTGGTGTCTTGCCATGTCCAGTAAACTGAATCTAGTCCAAAACTAAATCATTCCTGACCTATGAACATTATTATTGGTTAACCTACTTTGAAACCTCACACACATTAGAGATGTGTGTGTGTGTGTGCAAGGGGTAGGGGTTCTTCCTCTGACAATCCTCTCTCTGCTCTATGTGTCACCCCAATGTACTTTATTCATATTTGAAGTACATCTCCTGGTATAAAAGGACATTAGAAAGATGGTGGGATCTCCTCTGCATTTCGTTTGCACAAGTTGGCGTGTTGTGGGTCACTGGGAGAATTGGTTAGCTGTGTAAATTTGCGCTTCATTTGTTGTTTGCGAGAGAGAGAGCAGTCATTCTATGTGCCTCTGAAGGTCAAGGTCTTTTTCTCCACTCTGTGAGTCACAGCATTCCCTAATGCCAAATGAATCAGACCAGCTGTTGTGTTTGTACATCAGAGCTCTGAATGCATGGTGCTCATCAGAAGAAATTATATGAAAGGATTCATTACTAAATGTCAGTTCATTCATTTCAAATGTTCATCAGTCTTTTGATCAGTGTTTCCTTGAAGAACTACCTGGACAGATGTAAGGACTTTGGTTTACAGCCTTCCTATTTCTTTTGCATTTTTCTCGTAAATTATAGTAACTTGTTTGTTTATTTAATGGAGAAAAGTTCTTTTCATGATTATCTGACAACTAAAGCTACTATAGATATAGTTCTCATGGAATACTTTTTGGTGTGGTCTTTTTTTGGTGTATTGAATGCATCTTTGCATTAATTTGCTTTGTGTTTAATACAACAGGCACACATGGTACTGACAGTACTTAATTTGCATGTTAACTTCAGAGGATATTTGAACAACATGGTGCTTAGGTGTTTTGTGTATTTTTCAACATTATGTCTGTACGGTTGTGTCTTTAAATTATGTGGCTGTTTCTTAGTCATTATTAGTTGTTTTGACCTGAAATTACTAGCCTGGGAACCCAGATGCAGCTGGTTAGTCTAACTGTAAGCCTTTGGGGCTCATTAGCTGCATCAAATGCAGCAAATCTCTACTCATCTTCACCGATGTCCTTTTGGTTACTACACACACTGTAACTCCTTTTAAAGAGCTTCACATTTAACCTGAATGTGGTAACGGTGTAGCATTTACTCAGATGCAGAGAGGTGTTGGCCTGTGGATGTGAATGTAGAAGTGTGTATGGCGCAGAGCCCCTCTAGTCCAGTGCCTCTCCCCTGTATGCTACTCTGAGGCCGATGCCTTTGATAAATTTGCTGTCTAGTTCCATAGCTGCCCAGTACAGGATAGGTTGCAGAGGAGCAGTTCTGGGCAGGCGCAGACCTGGGTCTTGCTGGAGCGGGCCAGAGGCATTAATCAAAAGCTTGTCCTGACGCTTGTTACCACGGCAGCAGGACGGGACAGGCCCCTGTGGAGGATGCAAGGTCATTCACGCCGCCCTCAAGGTCGTGCGGCTGCCTGAGCACAGCCATGTTTGTCAGGCACAGTCAGCAGCAAGGCTCTCTGGGATAGCAAAAACACGTCCCAGCGGCCGGCTGTGGAAAATCCATCTCCAGGCTTGGCATCTGTGCAGGCAGGGGGGAGTAGAGCAGGCACACGTGGCAGTGGTGCCACCAGTGGAAGTGCCTATGAGGACCCCTCAGGAGAGATGGGCCTGGGCCTCTGTGGCAGAATGAAAGCAGTTTGAAGGGAGAGCATGCTGAGGGTTTGAGGGAAAGGCGCACTAAGAGCTCAGCTCAGTACAGCTGAGTGATCTGCTTCTGTATGTGGGTTTGTTTGACTGTGAGTCTGTGAGTGCTGTCTGTTATCATTCTCATTGTGTTTATGGCACATCATCATGCTCCACTGCTTACATCTGGTCTCCTTGAATGCAAGATGCATGATCATCTGCTCATGCATTATTATCTCCGTCTACATGAGCCTGTTGAATATGAGGTTGGAGAATTGGAATTCTGACACTGACATAATTAATTTGATGACAGCTGACCGTGCGACAGGTGAAATATTCCTTAATTGCTGAACACGGCAGGCAGGCTTGTTCTCCCAGATCAGCCTGAATTTCTCTCTGAGGATTTATGTCCTGGGAGGCAGCCTTGGGTAAGCACTGGGGTTAATCTGTCTGCTGTCGGGGAAGTACAACCATCACTCGTGGCACTGGCGGAGGGAGACGGGGGAGTCTGAGGTCTTAATTATCTCTTGTTTGCATTATAAACGGCTTTCATCACCAAAGCAGAGCTGCAAATAGACTGCTTGCTTGTCCATTCTAATAAGGCTGTCATAAATGTGTGAAGACTTCTCCATATTATAAGATGCCTATATGAAGAGACTAGGGAGTACATTTGTTGTACACAGACATATCTGTGCATGAGAGCATCAGTTTCTCATCTTGGTTTGAGAATCTGCATTACAATTCAGTTGGGGTCACATGCATTACAAGTGTACAAGTCTGCCAATTAAAACTCACTGTGACCTTTTTATTGTGACAGGTGCCCACAGTGAACTTTTTAGCTGCAGCATTTGAGTGAGATCTTTCTGATACTGACAAAAACTGGATTAATTGCCCTTTTATCCTGCATAGATCTCACAGTCTGCCCTTGTTAAAATGAGAGCAATTAAAACCATCCATTTTGATAACATTCAAAAAGTAAGTATAAAAAAGTATTTCTGAGATGTGAAGATCACAAGTAATTAGGGTTCTGCTGGAGAAACAGTGATGGTGTTTCTCTGCTGTCTTGGAGATCAGAGGAGAGGATGATGACTCATGGATCATTAGGCATAAATATTTCTATTTCTTGGTTCTTTCTTGTAAATGTAAAGCAATAAAGTCAGTAAAGTCATTTTTTTCTGAATAATTTTAAGTATAATGGCTAGAATCTTTACAAGGTTATTCACATGATATGGCATCCACAGAATCACAAAGGTCAACACAATGATGGTCGCCATTTTGGTCAGTATCTGGTTGCTGAAGATCTGGTATCTCATGACTTTCTTATGGAGGCAGTAATAAGAGCTTGCAATGGTGGAGAGCAGAGGAACAAACCCCAGCCAAGTCTCACACATAAGGATGGCCAGTCTCATGATCCAGCTCAGAGATTCTCTGGGAGGAGTGCTTTTGTCCTTCCTTTCCTATGTCTCCTTTGGTAGTTGCAGGGATGGTGAGACTATATGTAAGTGTCCACAGACAGAAGGGCAATACTTTTTCCCCTTTCCTGCCCAGCTGGGCTCACTGGTTGTGATGAAGCACTACCAGATGCATATAGACACTCAACAGAGTCACAGTCAACAATCTGCAGTACATACTGGTGAAGGCAAGAAAGAAAAGGAGCTTGCAGAAAGCTTGGCTGAATATCCAACCAACGTTGAAGTAGTAGATCCACACAGGAGATGGGATCAAACATAAAATGTCATGTGCATGGTGAAGTTAGCTTTTTGGAAGTGGCGAAGGATGACCACCTCAACTCCAGTGTTTCCAGGAATGCCTAGCAGAAAACAGAAGCTCAGCAACACAGTGCTAACCTGTTCTCTACTCACACGCTGCTAATGCTTGTATGGTTTAGAGCCTCCATGCTGTCTACGTGTGAGCTATGCAACGAATGAGAGAGAGAGTGTTTTAAAAGTTGTTGGTAAGGAATTGTGAGCAAGCAAGGTAAATAAGGCTTGATTTAAATGACATCCTGTTTATTCGCACCTTAGTAATTCCCTCGTCTTCATTGTCACCAGCTCACCATCTGCCCAATTGAGCCCCTGCACTTTTGCACAGAATGACGCTTCCTCTCATTCACTGGGGGAGAAGTGAGGCTGACTCACTCTGCCTGACTATTATCCCTCCTTTCTCTCTTGCATAGCTCATGCATACACACAATCATTTTGTCAACCTAAACCTAATCTGAGCCTACAGTCATAGATCTCGAACTTCCAATTTTTCAGTGTGGATTTTGTATATGTGTTTCATAAAGTCTGATGATGTAATCCCTGCTAGACATTGATAAATGATGGTAGAAGAACTATTTGCTCTTAATAGCTTTGTTTTTTCAAATGTTTGCACATTATACCACTGTTTGACGAACTAGCACACAACACCTAAAATAATACTAACATTTTTTATGCTCACTTTTTGTTGATAACATGACTCTCGGCTTCCGAGTCTAATCTGTTTGTTCAGTCAGTGTTGATGAGCTGAGATGGCGTCCCATAGCTGCTAATGAACTGGGTGTGCCAACAGAAATGAAGTCTCTGCTCACTCAGTTCAGGAAGTTTCAAACGAGAGCCCTGAGGTGTCTGAACTGCAGTGTGTGAGTGTGTGCATCTGTGTGAGTGTGTGCATCTGTGTTTCTATGCTGCAGTCTGTTCCAGCACTACTGCTACTCTCGCGGGGGAATGCGACAGGTCTCCTACACATGCATCTGTGGAAGGTAAGGCTTCATCCTCCTCAACCCTTCTGGGAGAGATACAGACACACATTCAGCTCCCGTCAGCACTGTGGGAGTGGGCATGGGGACTGTTCCTATTGATGTCAGGCTTTAAGTGAGCATAGCACTTACATGGCAGTGGTTCAGCCTCTTTGAAATCAGCTCCTCATTTCTCACAACTGCAAGACTCATCAGAAATGTGCTTTGGGTCTTCCTCTGAGCAAGTTTCCCCAGTTCAAAGCCCTGCCTTTCAAGTGTATCCCCACAACATGCAGCTGGCTTCACTGATAAACTTTGAGCCGCTGGAATTTGTGTTTGTCTTTGACCTCTATCACAAGTGACAGACCAGCTCATGTCATCTAATTTGCCCTTTTTATATGCCACACCATTACTGGCATTGTAATTGCCACTCAATAGGGCTTACTGCAGAGATACAGTTACTGTTTCGAGACATAACACTATCACCATTTTTAGATTGTAATGGTCATTGTGTTAGACTGGCACAGCTATGTGAAAATCATGCATCCTTATTGGTGGACTAAATGTTGTTTGTGCCCAAGGCCAGATTCGTGATTTCTGAGCGTTTTTTTTTTGTTGTTGTTTTCTTTTGATTGACAGTGGACACAATGGCTCTATTCTCCACTATGGCCATGCTGGAGCTCCCAATGACAAGACTATCAGTGATGGAGATATGTGGTAAGCTTCCCATTAAAACCCATACAAACTCACCAACATGATTCCATTGTTATTTTCACTGATTTGGAGATCAATCATGATCAAATCATGGTCTTCCTTTTTAAAGGGCCTTGCGAACTGTGTTTAAAAATGTACTTGCGAAAATTATTCTGTAAGTGTTTCACCCCTTCCTGAGGTTATCAGTTTTGACATCCACCACTGTGTCATGTTTGGTTTTAATCAAAAAGCAACCCCAGATGTAATCTCTAATGAGTTTTATATGGCCTGTCCATTCTTAGGCGCTTGCTGTGATGAAGCTGATGAGTGCTCTGTTTGTGAATAATCAAGTCTCTTTAGGATATTGTATTCCTGATGACTCGTGTTAACATGGAAGCCACACCAAACTTTTTGAAATATTAAAACCGAAGATATTTTCATTCACCTCCCTACCAGACCTCTACTCTGCTCTTTATTTTGCGTTGTGTGAGATTGTGTGTTCGAAGACAGTGTGTTAGATGACGATGTGTTACTGTGAGACAGTGTCCAATGGGTGTGTTGATGGAGATCTAAAGCGGCAATTAAGAGAGCTCGTGTTCACACCACAGTTGTAGATGTAAGAGGCTTGCAACCCTGGACTAAAGCTCCTCCACAGTTTACTATACCTATTGGCTCAAATTCATGCTGAGAAATGAACTCAACCAGACTGAACTAAGCGGAACTTTATAGTGAAGGAATAACTATTATTTATAAAGTTATTTGGTTTTTGAGCCTAGAGTTTAATCACTTATTGGATTCTAACCCAAACCTAATTAACAGTTAACAGGTGATTACTTGTGATGCATTCTGTGCTGCCATTTATGTTTAAAAGAGTTAAGTCAAGTTCAAAGTGAACTTAAATGCACCATTCTGACTTAGAGACATGTAACTGATCTCATCCAGCTCTTGTTCACATCACACTATTAGATGAGAGTGGCCAGCAGTCCTGGACTAAACCTGCTACTCATTGCTTGCCATTGTTAGTGTGGGAAAGAAAACTTCATTTTGCTTCATGAAATGATTTCTGTTGGCTTATTTGTCAATTTTCACAGCCTGTTTGACATGGGCGGAGAGTACTATTGCTACAGCTCTGATATCACCTGCTCGTTCCCAGCCAATGGCAAGTTCACACCAGACCAGAAGGCTATCTACGAGGCTGTGCTTAAGTCCTCTCGAGCCGTCATGGCCGCTATTAAACCAGGTACCAGATTAGAAGCTCTTAAGATTACAAATTATTAATAAATATTTCCTCATTAAAAGTGTGGGTGTCAGTGTATGTAGTACCATAAACAATCATATACTTTTTTACAAGTGGATTTCAGTGGATTTCCATTGTACTAAGTGTATATCTGTAATAAGATCTCCCTGGAAATAGTGAGAAGTACATATATCATATATGATGAGTATCTGTGGGTTTATATGTTTGAAGGGGTGAAATGGACTGATATGCATCGTCTTGCTGACCGTGTCCATCTTGAGGAGCTGGTGAAAATTGGCATCCTGAAGGGTGACGTTGGGGAGATGATGAAAGTGCACATGGGCTCCGTGTTCATGCCCCATGGTCTTGGTCATCTGCTGGGCATTGATGTTCATGATGTTGGTGGCTACCCTGAGGCAAGTGTTCTCAAGTAGATTTCCTCTACCTGTTAGCTTCCTAAGGTCTACTGAAGGAACACTGAAGCCCATAGCCCTGTGAAAACATGACAAGAACTCAAATGGCAAAAGATATTGTTGAGTTATCTGAGAGTTCCACATTAAACTGTTTACACACTTTATATTTACACAGTTAACATTTAATATCATGTAACCACTTTCAGAGGATTTCACTAATGATTAGTTTTTGGATATACACTAATACTACATTTCACTGTTACACTGTATCAGATTTTTCTCTTGCAGTGTATAAATCTACCTCATATCCACCCCTATGATATCAATATTTGATGCCTCTAACAGTACCTGGGGGCCCTCTGCTGTTTCAGGGAGTGGAGCGCATCAATGAACCGGGCCTAAAAAGCCTGCGCATGGGTCGTTTGGTTCAGGAGCGCATGGTCCTGACTGTGGAACCTGGCATCTACTTCATCAACCACCTGCTGGACCTGGCTCTGGCCACTCCAGAACAGCGCTGCTTCATCAACAATGATGTGCTGCCTCGCTTCCGTGGCTTTGGAGGGGTGAGAGTGCTAGAACACTAGATAATTCTGTGAATGCAAGCATCTTTCTCACTCAATCTCACGCGCGCGCGCGCACACACACACACACACACACACACACACACACACACACACAGAGAGAGAGAGAGACAGACAGACAGACAGACAGCATATCTCCTTATGTGATGGCACACTTTAAGAAGATCAGGCTGTATAATAACAAAACAACAGTTCTTATTACCTACCATCATTTAGGGGTCATGTCTGTCTCAACCTGCTTGTGCTCTGTTTGTCCCTCCTGAGATAGAAATACTGATGCAACTTTGTGCTCTTGTTCTGTTACTTTTTGACGGTTTAAGTCTGTAAGTAATGGTGCGATCATCTGGATCACTTGTCACCTTTCATTTCATTGTCCCAACAGGTGCGCATTGAGGATGACATTGCTGTGACAGCAGATGGAATGGAGCTGCTCACCTGTGTCCCACGCACCGTTGAGGAGATTGAGGAGTTCATGGAACAGGCCCGGCGTGACCCCAAGTCCTTCAGTCCCATCACCGAGAAGTTCTGAGGGAACAGGCTGGAACTGCTCTCTGCCACGGATCCCCATCCAGGTTTCGTCCCAGATCCGCATTTTATGAAAGGGAAATTGGCTTTGATTTCCAGATATATGCTGTGACTTACTTCATGGAATGAAATGAAGTCTAAAAAATAATTTTATCAAGTATGCAATGCCAGATAATTCACTCAGTTTTTACTGCAAACTTAGCTAGCTCTGTAATAGGATTACATCTAATGTCAATAAAAGGTTGTACACAAAAAGCCAAAGCTCATAAAAGAGTATTAAATGATTTGATTTTTTTTCTTTTTTTCAGATTTTATAGTTTGCATGTATTTCTCTTAGTACTGAATTTGTATGCTAACTGGCCATACATATGTTAACCATATACGTTAATCAATAAACAATTTTTGCAGCATGCACAGCCTATTCCCTCATCTCAGATGTCATGGTAACCTCATAATGTCTGACGAATGTCTGAACTATTCCAAAACCAATGAGTGAGCTTATGTCACAGAATGTAATAAAATAATTATATCCGTAGATTACTGGATTAGGGCTTAGAGCCAGCTCAGTTCAGGGAGAGGCCTGCTCTTTTTTACCTGCTCGGAAAGAACTTTCTTATTAAATTATCTTGACACTGTGATTCATTGACCTTTGGCAACAGAAAATTAAGTTCCAGTGTAATTGACTCAGCTGGAGCTCATGAGTCATAAAGCTCCATGCTGAGAAATTAACTCAACCGGACCAACCTGAACCAAGCTGTATCTTATAGTGAAAGAATGACTATGGTTTATAAAGTTATTTTGTTTCTGTGGCTAGAGTCACTGCTTGAATTCTAACCCAAAGCTAATTAATAGTCTTAACAGGTGATTAATTGTGATATATTTTATCCTGCTATTAACAGTTAAGGTTTTTAAATGTATTTATTTTAAGTGAACTTAAATGCACCATTGTGACATGTTACTGTGCAAAATTGAAGCTAGTGAAAATGCTTAGTGGCTACTAACTCAGGAAAAACACAAGCCTCAGTGGCCGGGGAGGTAAAAAGGTAATGTCAAGCCCTGCTAGACATTGTGCTCCATTTTATGTAAAATCATATTGACATGCCTAAACAAGTTAGAAATTCTTCCTGGCCTCAACCAATCAGTAGTTGTGCTGGCCATCAAAGATGATCAGTAAAGTGTGAGATTGAGTATCCAGGCCTCCTACAGTGAGCATGTCCTCTTCATGGGACCCTGCTGTGTCTCATCTTCAGGCTGTGAGTGTATACTGATAGATTTGGTTGGTCCAGACAGAAAGCAGAGCAGAGGGACTATGAGCTCTTTGCCCAGCTGTGAAAGGAGAAGCAGTGACCTGGGTGAACCACAGACAAACCTGCTAGAAAATTTGAATTCACTGTGCAGGTCCATCTCAAGTTGAGACATTACAGCCCATTTCCAAATGACCAAAAACATGAGAACCAATCACAAGTTCTTCAGGTCCCATTTATAAACCTGCATGTGTAATTAGGAATCCTTTTGAAAACTGCATAAATAAGTTTTAATAACACTTTTCAGTAACACTTTGTATGAACAGAGTATTCATAAAGCAATATAAACACATTCATAAAGGGTTATAAATGCATTCATAAAGTCTTATAATTAATGTTATTAATATTCATAGCTGTTAGTGCTTATAAGGCATTACAATGTAATCTTAAAAGCCTTTTCTAGTGTCAAGTGTCACAAAGCATTGTAAAGCTTCAATCTGTTAATTGTCCTTTTTTGCCTGATTGCTCATGGCAAATAATGAAGAGTAACAAGCGCCCAGTGCATACTCTAAGTAAAGTGAGATGAACACAATTACTTATGAAGATCAATACGACACCATCACAGATAATAAGTTGTTTGTTTTCTTAGTATCACAAGGCCAAAGACACTTGTAATGCTTTGTAACACTTCAAGTTGTAAATGCTTATATGATAACATATATGAAATAGTTTTTTATTGAGTTTATTGGGTCTCCACATGGTTTGAAAGTTGACTTACATTGAATACATTCAGGAGGTTCCAGTGAAGTCACACATTACACATTAAACATACTAACAATTCCACAGTTTACCTAACAAAAAAGCTTAACACTTAGAACCTCACCTAGAATAATAACTTAATAATAATAAAAATAATAATAATAAACGAATACAGCACAAAAATATATGGGAGAAGGGGAGGGGTGTAGTAATGACACCCTGTGATCAATAAGCAAGGCCTGAAATTGTTTTCTATATGCTGTATGAATGGTCGCCACACTTTCCAACATGTCCTTTCTGAATCTCCTAAAGCAATCCTCACCCTTTCTAATTTAAGATGGGCCGCAACATCTACCACCCAGCGCCCATATGGAGCGATATCAGACTTCCAGTTCAGTGAGATGAATCTTCTAGCTAGCACAGATGTAAATGCAATGACAACTGACTGTGAAGTTGTAAATTCAGATCCCAGTGGTGCAATCCCAAAAATACCAATCAAAGTGTCATGATCTATGTTGTGTGCGTGTATAAAAAATCTCAAACCAACATGTACTGAATTTAGACCAGGACCAAAAAATGTGAAACAATGTTCCTGGTGCCAGATGGCACCTATGGCATGTTGGATATGGTAACATTATAACGCCTCGTGAGTACATTCATAAATGCATTCATGAAGTAGAGCCTTAATGAATGCATTTATAATACTCTATGAATACTGGGTTCATCAAAAGTGTTACCCGATTTTCTTTATAAGAATGCTTGGTAAATAAGGCCATTGTTTACAAGAAAATGAGATGTTTGCTGCTGTATTTTGCTGGGTTATGACCCTGGAAATGAGAAGTGAATGAGTTGGCTCCAAACCCACTGTCTGTCTCAACTGAGATTTTAGAAGCAGAATATGTGTAAAGCACGGGTCTCCAATAGGTGGCTTGAGAGCTACAGCTTGCCACCTAGTTGAGAATAGATCTCCAAAAGAAAGGTCGAAAGAAATGTAAATAAATTTCATAACATAGTCAACAAAATGGATTAAACCTGTGAAAATCTTTATGAAATCAAATTCAAACATCCTGCCCTGTCTTGTACACGTTGATCCCAATTTTACTGCTCTCTGATGAGAGTTGATGTTGGTAGTGCACCCTAGATTAGGTTATAGTGATGGAAAAAAGGCTGCCAATAAAGATCAGACAATATTTTTCTCCCCACATATTTAGATGACACTTCAAACTACACAGTAAGTGTGGAGGATGGTAAAATATTTACTGTATCTCTATCAATAATACATATGTTAAATAGTAGTAGAGAAGCTCATGGTGACACTGATTTTGTCAAAGCAGCTCTTGGAGGAAAAAAGTTTGGAGACTCCTGGTGTAAAGGCTCTCAACCAGATGAAGGGAATGCAGTCAGATACTTTATGTGTGTTGAGCAGAAAGACTATACTCAGACTAGGAATGAGAGAGAAAAGAACGGCAACTATTTTTTTTCTCTTCTCTTTGTTTCAGGATGTCAGCTATTAAAATGGTTAATTACTTTGAAGGCATTAAAGCTGTTGGTTAAATACATTACACATCATGTGCTAAATGCAGACTTTTGCATTTTAAATTACCATGACTATATTACACCAGAATAAAACCAATGAAGTGTGTCAATGAATGTAAATTTACTTGTGTCACATCCAGAGGCCAGGAAGCATCATTTGCATAGAGGAAAATGAATTATATTAGACAAACAGCATTACACAGTAAGTGTTTAAATGCCAAATGTTGTATTCCTATCCTAAAACTGAGTATGCAAAGTCAGACTCTTTTCAAACATCTCTCTAGCTTTCTATGGAAAGGTTTACATTTTCTGTTACTTACATGTGCTGCAGGAGTTTGATTAACACGATGGCTGTCATGCTTAACTGATGTTCACAGATTACTGTACTATTGTATACTGTCAAACTCAACTTGAAGTTCATGATCTGATGAAGTTATACCCCCCAAAAAAGAGTAAATTATTAATCAGTGTTGCACAGACTATAGTGTTGTTGTGGACTTCTTTGCCCCCGCCTCGTCCATTATTTCCTATATCAGGACACCTCGGCGGCCATCATCCCTTACTTAACTTAACTGATCTTGTCCTCTACCATGGGGGGTGAGGGGTGGGGGGAAGAAAAAAATGAAAATCTTTATAGCGTAATTCCCCAGAATTCAATATATTTATCTTGTTATACCAATTTTAAGATTCATTTACTTGAAGCAGAATTGTTTGGCTTGTTTCAGTATATTTTGTCTTGAATTGTCTTACTTAGGTAGTACGACTAATTTTGACATAATTTTACTTATTTTTTATTAGGGAAAAGTAATCTGACCGGTTGTCAAACAGACACTGAAGGTCATTTTATCCAGTCCAGTAACCCTATGTAGCAGAAAAACAACAGGCCTTTTCTCTTTAATGCATGTTCTGTCTTTCTGTTGCTACCATGACATCACAAATGTTCATGGATCATCCTTGGGGGTTCTCCACAGTAGCCTATGACTAGGAAGTGCTCTTGCATTGTCAGTGCACAAGTTTCAACAGTTATTTGCAAAATGCAGGACAATGCAAAGTTTAGGTCCTCACAAACAGGTCTGGAGCCAAAGTATGCAACTCTAGCTTTGATCCATTGATGCTGCTAAATTGCATGACTTGCAGATCTGAAACTTGATACTGAAACTTAGTTTGTGAAACTCTGAAACACTGGAAACAAATTCTGCTTGAGTTACATTGAGGCTTCAAAACAGTTACCACAGAGACATATAGTATTTGATCTACTCTGATGGTTGTAATGACAGTGGTGCAGTAAGGTAAGTTGCACAATACAATTGAGATGCTAAGCAGCACAATGCCTGGCCAGCTACTTGATGAGAGATCACTTCAGCTGACTTCAATCATTAGCATCATTGTCCTGGAACATATTTTTCTTTAATTTTTGAGCAAATTTGGCTAGTTTCTAGACAAACTATATTTCAAAAATTAGAAAGTGAATCATATTATTTCCTTAAATATCTTACCACAAATACTTACAATATTTTCTTAAATCAAGACTTTCCTTTCTCTGTATTTTTTCTTGTTTCAAGAAATCTTGGTAAGTGCAACTTTCTTGCTGCACTGGCAGATCATTTTGCTTGAAATGAGTAAACTTGACCAAAAAGAGTATATTTTTTTCTGAAGAGCCTTTTTTTCTGTGTGATACCAGCTGAGATTGGAGCATATCCAGCCCAGATCTGGGCCACAGCCGGCAAGTCTCTGGGAGATGAGACACCTCCTCCAGATGGACAGGGAGACCCAGTGCATCTCCACAGAGCCTCTAGGTCACCTCTGAAACTCTCCACTAATCACATTCCAGACCACTGACCAGAGCACTGAATGATGCTGACTGCTTACAATTCACCCCATGGGTCAGGTGTGTGTCATCCTGAAAGGAGAAAGCATGTCCATGTGGTGGGCATCTTACCGTCTGCTTCCCTCATTAATTTCCATAAAATGCACACACAGGAAGTCTTTATCCTGGAGGGAATTTCCTACAGTATGCTGAGACAGGTGTCAGGTTCAGGGTTTAATGGTGACTATTAAAGAGAAGCACCAGAGCACATACTGCAGCCTCAGAGCAGCAATATGATTGGCAATGGCTGACAGGGAGAGGCTGTCCTGGTAAATGTCTAACAAGACAGGAAAAAATGATGGTGTGTCAGTCCTCCAGCACTTCTGGATTTAGATGAGCCTTCCCTCAACTATTGTGTCATTTGGAAAAGGTCTTTATTAAAGTTAAAAAAGCATGGAACATCCAAAGAAAAGATAGGCAGGAGCTGAAAATAAATTGTCCTTGTTGAAAGAGTCGTGACGCATGCACCCTTGGCAGTAAAGGTAGAGACACAGTAGAGAAGGCCACAGGCTCTCAAAGCTGCTGCTTTAAATCGTCATCAACATGACTTTTAAAACCAAATACCGTGTTTAACTCAAAAAGACTAATGCACAGGATACACAATCTCTGACAGATGCACACACACAGACACTCCGAGGGGAAAAAATAGTTTTTTGTGCTATAACCACTAACTGCATCCTGAAGTCAAATATGTGAAATATGCATAGAAATAACTAGTTTAGTATTCAGATGTTGATTATGTCTGTGAGTGAGAACATTCAAGGCAACAACCAGAGTGGCCCAACAGGCACCAGGGGAGGACGGAGAGTGTATTTGTATTGTTGCTTTATTGCTTTCTGAGAAGCACACACATTGAGAAGTCTGTAATGAAAGGAGTGTGTTGTCTCCAGGGATTCTGTGTGCACAAGCACAAACCCAAAGCACAAACTCAACCCATACACTCTGCGTTAGCCAGCCTCCTTTCTAATAAAAAAGGCACTTTGAAAAAAAAAATCAGTTCATCAGTTCATTGTTTCTTAAGATGAATATACTCTCCTCCATATGCGGAATGTTTACTTTCATTTGCCTTTCATAATGACACTGATACTCAACAGCATACATTTGTGTTCCATTAAAAACCATTTACACAGCACTGGCCTTAATAAATAAATAGAAAGCTAATTGATGGGCCTTAATTAGGAGCCAATGTAATTATTTAAATTGTGTTTGATAAACTTCCTTCACTGTAGCTTTTGATCTAACACACTAGTGTTACTGTATATACTTATATCTACTGTATATACTTTTGGAAGACAAATATTCAAGGTCTCTGTTGTTGTTTATGGTTGTCAGGTGGGAAAGTACACCCTGTATTTCTGCATTTCTGTCAAAGTGTAACATTTATAGCTACAGCTAGCATTGGAATCACCTTAGAATACCTCACAGTCAAACTGTTACTCTTACTGCCACATTTACCTTCTCCAAAGCATTTTCTGTAAAAATTCAACAGGCTTTTTTTGAAGCTGTGCAAAAAAGCTGTGGATTAGTTAAGAGGTGTGTCAGTTCTGAGCCTCATACAATGACACGCTCTGCGTGTTTATTCAGATGTGATGGTCTCATTGTTCTTAGCAAAATTCATCAGCTTTCTTACAGCATTTGTCACTTTATTTGTGATGCTGATTTGTTTGCCAATTGAACATTTCACAGGGTGGCAGTTTTGTCCGGATGAGTATGACATGATTCTCACTGAATAGCTTTCAGTTCCGGAGCCTTATAACTGTCTTTCGACCTCTAAGAATGGGGCTTGTTAAGAGCTTTTCTCCAAGGCAATGCTGCAGCTTCCTTCATGAAAGTGGAGTTAGGATAATTACAAATATATGACATTTAGAATGTGATTCTCTTCCAGACAAAGTGATACATTTCAGGTAGCTTTCATCCAGACTTGTTTGATGATCTTGAGCTACTTGATTGCTTAGTCCTTGTCTCTCTGTGGATGCTGCAAGAAATCAACTTGCTAGTTCTCTAGTTTTTGTCTTAAATATAATAGCTTATAAGACATTAAAACAACCATATTTTGTTATGTTACAGCCTTATTCCAAAATGGATTCAATTCATTTTTTTCCTCACAATTCTACACACAACACCCCATAATGACAACGTGAAAAAAGTTTTTTTGAAATTTTTGCAAATTAATTTAAAATAAAAAAATCTAAGAAACCACATGTACATAAGTATTCACAGCCTTTGCTCAATACTTTGTTGATACACCTTTGGCAGCAATTACAGCCTCAAGTCTTTTTGAATATGATGCCACAAGCTTGGCACACCTATCTTTGGGCAGTTTTGCCCATTCCTCCTTGCAGCACCTCTCAAGCTCCATCAAGTTGGATGGGAAGCGTCGGTGCACAGCCATTTTCAGATCCCTCCAGAGATGTTCAATCGGATTCAAGTCTGGGCTCTGGCTTGGCCACTCAAGGACATTCACAAAGTTGTCCTGAAGCCACTCCTTTGATATCTTGGCTGTGTGCTTAGGGTCGTTGTCCTGCTGAAAGATGAACCGTCGCCCCAGTCTGAGGTCAAGAGCGCTCTGGAGCAGGTTTTCATCCAGGATGTCTCTGTACATTGCTGCATTCATCTTTCCCTCCATCCTGACTAGTCTCCCAGTTCCTGCTGCTGGAAAACATCCCCACAGCATGATGCTGCCACCACCATGCTTCACTGTAGGGATGGTATTGGCCTGGTGATGAGCAGTGCCTGGTTTCCTCCAAACATGACGCCTGGCATTCACGCAAAAGAGTTCAATCTTTGTCTCATCAGACCAGAGAATTTTGTTTCTCATGGTCTGAGAGTCCTTCAGGTGCCTTTTGGCAAACTCCAGGCGGGCTGCCATGTGCCTTTTACTAAGGAGTGGCTTCCGTCTGGCCACTCTACCATACAGGCCTGTTTGGTGGATTGCTGCAGAGATGGTTGTCCTTCTGAAAGGTTCTCCTCTCTCCACAGAGGAACGCTGGAGCTCTGACAGAGTGACCATCGGGTTCTTAGTCACTTCCCTGACTAAGGCCCTTCTCTCCCGATTGCTCAGTTTAGATGGCCGGCCAGCTCTAGGAAGAGTCCTCGTGGTTCCGAACTTCTTCCATTTACGGATGATGGAGGCCACTGTGCTCATTGGGACCTTCAAAGCAGCAGAAATTTTTCTGTACCCTTCCCCAGATTTGTGCCTCGAGACAATCCTGTCTCGGAGGACTGCAGACAATTCCTTTGACTTTATGCTTGGTTTGTGCTCTGACATGCACTGTCAACTGTGGGACCTTATATAGACAGGTGTGTGCCTTTCCAAATCATGTCCAATCAACTGAATGTACCACAATTGGACTCCAATTAAGCTGTAGAAACATCTCAAGGATGATCAGTGGACACAGGATGCACCTGAGCTCAATTTTGAGCTTCATGGCAAACGCTGTGAATAGTTATGTACATGTGGTTTCATAGTTTTTTTATTTTTAATAAATTTGCAAAAATCTCAAAAATGTGTCATTATGGGGTGTTGTGTGTAGAATTGTGAGGAAAAAAATTAATTGAATCCATTTTGGAATAAGGCTGTAACATAACAAAATATGGAAAGAATACTTTCCAGATGCACTGTAGAAGAAAACATATCCCCTTCATACTAAAAGTGAACTGTAATGAAACCTATTACAGGTGCCCTACTGAATATCAATGCTGTGGAAAAATCCCTTGTTAAAAGATTTCATTGTAGTATCTACTTGGATGTTTGTGTGAGCTTGTGGTTGTAATTGCCACTAAGCTCCTTTTAGTTTTGTGCCCATGAGAGCTCGGCCATACTCGCTCTGTGCCGTTAGCATAGTGGAGGGGAGTGTGGCGCGGCGGCGTGGGGCTTCTATTTTTGTTCACTGGAGCAGAGTCTCATCTCCAGAGGTGCAGCATTAACGTGGCTCCATTCAAACAGATCATTTGGACGAGCAAACAGGCACGAGGAAAACACAAGACGGCAAAAAAGTGGAGCAAACACACAATGGGAGATGAGAAATCTGTGAAAACAAACACGAGCAGAGTGGCAAACATGAGGCCAGGGCTAATCCATCCTAATCCATCCCACTCTCCCTTCACTCAGGACAGACTGCATGTCGACAAACCTCCACCTCCATGGCATGGATTAGTATGTGTTGGTATAATTGTTTTGCAGGGGAAGAAATTTTCATTTGCAGATCCAGAGGATCCACACATTTCAGCCGAATTGGGGGGAACTGTTTGTAACATTTTTTGAAATCTCCATTGCACTCAGTTGAAACAGCAAGGAGGCACAATAATTTGATCCAGGTCCAATGCATTTTATGTACAGTTCTGCTTACAGTAAGTAACTGGGTTTCTATTCAACTTATTAACATTTCATATTCGCATTATCAAAAATTGTAGCAAACACTTTTACCCAAAGCAACTTACATCTGTCAACTATTAATTAGTGTCTCCCCCTAGTGTCTCCCCTAAAGTTGAGTCACTAGCATGCTAGGCAGGTTCCTTAACCGTTACGCTACCACCGCCCCTTATTTCAACTTTAGTCAGAAAAGGCAGGGGTGAATGTGCTATTTTATTATACAGCCCATATACATCCAATGTTAGGGTGTGGTTGCAAGTACAGGTCACTACCTACATCATTTCTTCATTTTGTTTTCATTTTTATTTGGAATTTTACTTAACCAGTAATTTGGAATATATTACAATGTACTTCACGAGTCTTTACTCTATTGTTTATTTCTTTACTGTATTGTTTATTTCTTGCTACAGTGTATCTATGTTGTTGTTGATGTTGTTTGTAAGGTCTTACTTGCCCTGTGCTGATTTGGCAGTAATGACAAAATGACACATACATTTCTATTTTGGTACATTGTTCTTACCTGCTCCTTAGCAGACTGGAAGATGTGTGTGTGTATACGTGTGTGTGTGTGCGCGCGCATGTGTGTGTGGTGGGGGGGGTTGCGTATGTGTGTAAGAGAGAGATGCAAATGAGGAAGTAAAAGGAAGTTTAGTTAGTATGTTGTTAAAGTCCATTTGTTTCTGTCTCCTTGTTATTACTGTAAAAGAGCCTGACTTCTCCTTTATAATAAGACAAGGTTTTTATTGTTTTGCAATAAAGCATCATTTTCCACTTGGAAAACATACCCACACAATTCAAATATGACATTCAAACCAAACCCAGTGGTATGAAATGAATTTCTTTTTCAATATGCAGGACTTAGCTTTTGAATCAGAAATACAAATGCTTGTAAATTGTAGAGCTCATTCTAACCAAATGAATCTGACAGCATAATCAAAACACTTGCTTTATGCATACTAAAGATTTAAACAGTTTTGTCTAGCTCTGTAAACATTTGGGCCCCGGATAATATGAAATATGTATTCTAAACCACTATGGACAAGAGATCAACATGCAAAGCATGCCCATGTAATGAAGCTATTTGGTAAGGGTAAAATTCACATGGGCCCTAGTAGTGTTTGCTGTTCCAGAGCTTTGAGCACACGGTTGTATTAATTTCAGAGGCACTGCTGCATTCCTCAGTGGCTGTTTCATTACACACGTGTGCCCCTAATTTATAATCCTTGTGAATGGGGTGAAAGTTTCATGGCCTGTATATTACCACTGCTTGTTTGTAATTTGTTTGCATTTGCATCCGTGGACTGGACTGTTAATGCTGGGATGAAAGCCTTCTCAGTCCTGAGAGCCTCCTCCTTACTCTCATCTTTGGCCTTTCTTTTGTTACTGCATGGAGGATGGAAGAAGCCTTGAACCACTCCACACAAACAGTGACATCCTCTTTAGGTTTCGGGGGGAAAAAAGTCCTTTCAATAATATATCATGCCAGACCTCATTTCTATTTTAGCTTTTTTTGTTTGTGTGTTTACTATTGAGCCAAGCAAGAATTACTGGTGTAAGACATGTCTGACACACAAAAACATCATAATGTCTGTTCTCAGGTTCCTCCATGTTATTGAAAAGGTCTGACTGTGCGTGTGCAAGAGACTGAGTTTTTAATAAAACAGCAGCAGTCTCTGCCTCAATTGAGACAGGAGGAGCAGGAGGACTGTAGAGTGGGAGATTCAGTATTGATCTCTCTTTTTTTGATTTTTTATGTTCATGGTGGTTTTATTAATAAAGCTAAGGTGTGTGTGTGTGTGTGTGTGTGTGTGTGTGTGTGTGTGTGTGTGTGTGTGTGTGTCTGTGTGTGTGTGTGCGTCCTTCTTTCTAAACCTATGACTTAATGTAAGACATAAGTGGATAACAGAGCTTTAATAAAGTGTACTGGGCTCAACTGATTTTTTTGTCATTTCCTGTTCTCTCCATCAAGGCTGCTGTGGCTTGTGTGCTGATGAGCTGATGATGCCTTCCTGTCCACAGCACAGGATAATGAGGCAAAGAGCTCAGCCTCCCTGATGCTTCATGTCTCGTACTGATCCCTCATCAGCTCTACTCTGCTCTGCTCCACAGATTCCTGGTGTCTGGGCCAAACTCACTCCTGTGGCTTAGATTTCCAGACATTTGTACAGTAACAACGTAGTTGAGAAGATTTGATTTAGTACGATAATTTTTTAAAATAGAGATGCATGCAATCTTGTCCTCATCATAATGTGCACCATGTATTTGCATTATTGTATGTCTTCTTAGCAATTTGAGTGAGTTGTATACATATAGCTGGTGTCATAACTGTGTTCAGAGTATTTTTCACTTCGTGTGCATGTATCATAATTACCATTTTTTGGTGAGTGAGTGAACTTTCCATTCTCAGCTGTAGATGGTTTGATGCCAGAAGTTGACAAGGTTCCTTTTACTTTTACTTTTAGGTGCAGTCTTTGGTGGATTAGGCCTGTGTGTCTGGAGGATGAATTGGTAGAATTCAAAGACTTAATCACTTTATACACATTCCTCCTTAAAAATGTGCTCAATGTGAATGAAGGGTACCTGAAAGTAGCCATTGGCACTTAAGCAACATAGTTTATTCATGAAGTTAATCATTGCTTGAAACTCCAACTCCTTATAATGGCATGTCTTCTGCATATACAGTAATGAATAGTGTTTTTTGTTAATTCATAAGCACTAGTTTGTATGCCGTACATTTCTGGAGGACTTGTCCAATCTGTTCTTTACTTTTAGCAAGGGAACACTCGTGCACATACACTTGTGCACAGACACACACATGCACACACACACACACAAAAAAGTTCAAAAAGAGTATCAACTAATTTCTAAAATATTGCTCTCTTAGGCTGAATTTGGTAAAAGCTTCTTGTATATATTGTGAAACAGCTAATGCTCTTGTAGAATTATACTCCAACAGCTGCATTTAATAATGAATGTATATTATACTGTTTTGAGGTTACTGTTCTGAAGATCACTTGTCTTGTTTAAACATTGTATTTTAGGTGTATTTCTCCAGAATAACAAAATAAGCAACAGCCATGAAACCCTCTACTCAACCATTTCGACATGCTACATCATCATGAATAATGCTATTCCAGAGGGTCAGTGCATCAGGCCCCTCTGTGGGTGAAGATAAAATGACCTTCTCATTGAGATGAGACACAGGCCCCCTTTAGGGTTTGAAAGGGGGCGGTAGAGAGATTACTGATGCTCACTTGATGGTTTCAGTTTGCTTCCATTTGCTTCTTTTGGACTGAAAGAAGGACTTTCAGGTTCTCAGGAACTAACAAATGTGAGATGACTGCAGCAGACAAGAGGGTAGCTAAATGCGTGTTAAGGAAAGTTTTAGATGTGTCTAAAATAATTTGCTGTTTGTGATTATTGAAAATGGGTTATGTCTGTCTAGATGAATTACTTTTCAAAGCATTTCACACCATGCAACAAATAACACCCAATGAATATTCAGTGAGCATATTTTTTTTTTTTATTGTTCAGCATTTTGGCATAAATGCCAAATTACTGTTTAATGAGGACAATATTTCTGATACGTTGGAGCAAAATGGTGCAAACAAACCAAAATATAAACAATAATGTATGCAAATTGTAGCCATAAATTTCCTTGTAATTGTTCATACTGTACAGAATGAATCTCCCAGTCTTTTATAAATCCTTTCTGGAATGTCTCTGATAGGAGGGCTTATTCTACTGTGACCTTTGTCAGATGGGGCCAATTGCTTCTTTAGGGTCTGTCAAAATTCAGAGAGCCTGCAGGTCCAAATCTACTCTGAGCTCATTTTCAGCAACAGAGGCACTGACGTATATTAAGTGACATAAGTCTCCATAACTGCCAGATTCACCAAGGGCTGATCAAGACAAACAGTGCTGCCTTCTTGTCCCTGCACACTCTCCTCTTTTATTATTGGATATTCATTCTGAGGGGTACAGGCCACTGGAGGCTACAATGAAGCCAAAACAAATGGCTGCAGAATTCAGCAGAGGAGGGAAATCCAATAGTTAGTGGGTTCACTTCAGGGCCACACAAACTCCACACTAGAGGCCAGAAAGGCTGGTTAGAGCAGGTCATGCGAGGAAATATGTTTTCACAAATAATTATTAAACTAACTGAAGTATTAGCAAACCAGTGAGCCTGAAGAGGTTTTAATGTGCCAAAAGGCATGATGAGCAATGTTTTTAAATACATGTTGCCAAGTGCATCATTAACATCATCTCCACCTTCCTAAATGCATCTTTAATTAGGGAATTTAGATGCCGTCTGAACAAGTCATTTATTTCTACTCAATTTAACATATCAACCCCCAAGTCCATGTCTCCCTAATTGAGCCAGATGTGTTCATCCAGTCTGAAGTGAAAGAGGTAGAAGCTGCTGGTCAGCTGACAACTAAAAATGTGAATCATTTTGCTTTATTAAGGTAATTTGCATTATTTCAGCTCATTGAGCATATTCTGTCTGTGCAACAAAAGTTGTGATACTGCTTTACGTGTAAGGAAATATATCAACTTTTTGGAGTAGTTTGGTGTAATAGGCATGTTTTTAAAAGACAACTTAGTTAATACCTCTTGCCTTGACTTAAAAATTACTTGAAAGCCTTTAATCTTTGGTCATACAGCAATATGCTGATGTACACAGTGAATACAAATACTTCTCCATGTACAAACAGAATTCAACACGGAGGCCAATGACTTTTCTCTTCAATTTGCAGGCTGGTAATTGTTAATTACAGTAATTCTCATTTGATAATTTATCTTTACTAATGAATGTAGAATTTAAAGACTGTGCAAAGACAGGCTCTGCCTTTTGGCTCTGTACATGTCATTGCAAGCAGAGCAAGCTATTCAAAGGATTCTGAGGCCAACAAATACCACTGGAGGGGGTTTGTGTCTTCACTTGATCCCTGACCTGCCTGATGAGGGCTTTGCCAGTGGGAGAGCACTGTGCTCTAGACAGGGAATACTAACACCATCAGCTTGATGTATTGGACCAACGCAGTGTGGCAACTCAGTGTCATGGTGTGTGTATGTGTGAACGGGCTTAGGACACCAGATGAGGGATTTGTTCAATGCTGTAGCGTCCCTCTGGGGTGTTCCTTCTGTTTGATTGGTCTTCATCTAATGAGTGTCATGAGAGGAGCTCCACTAGAAGCTCCAGCAGGTCCTAAATGTAACAGATGAAGATGGGTGTTTGGAAGTCACCTTAGAGAGGCACAGTGAGACACTGTGTGTTTTTAGCGCATCCAGTGTGATGCTTAAGGGACCAGTTACAGTTTCACTATCTGACAAACACGGACATTTTTACCGACATTATTAAAAAACAAAACAAAGTAAAATAATAAAATTTTACTTCAATGTATTTGAGTGGATTGCCACATTGCACATGCACTACAAGAAATTAGAATACTCTTATGTTAATATATTTTCTAAGCTAACATTTTTGCTTTTGTATGCTTAATATTGTGTGAGTCTGTGTACATGTGTGTGTTATTTATGTATCTAGAGGGCATGTTTCTCTGCCCTGGGCATTTTCATTCTTCATTCTACTCTTTCTGCTACCAAGGTCACTGGCCTGCCATCTAACCTCACAGGGTCGTCCTGCTTTAGTCCGCTCTTCTCCCGGGATGTCATTACATTTCTGTTTTCAGCACCTGAGCCTCTTTGAGCTGTCCACTCACATGGCCTCTTGCCTCTCCTGTGGCATGAGGGGATGAGATGGGATGTGATGTCCTGGTTCTGGGCCTCAGACTGGGATCAGAGGCTCCTCTGGAGGCCGCTCTGCTCTGCTTCCTCAGTGCTGGGGTGTCACGGCAGGCTGTCACTGTCATCTGCTCGCTGGCCTTCCAGTTCCTGCCCCAATTCTGTACACACTCACTTAGGCCACTTCCCAGTAGAAACAGGATGGTCTCCATGGTGATGATGAATGATCATGCTGCTGTGAGCTGTGGCACAGGATCATGGGACAGTTATAGGACAACTATATTCAGATGACAGCACTCTGAATAGAAAGCAAGAGTACTTCAAGGTTATAATTGCAGTGTTGCTATACTGCACAATATTGCATATTTTATATGCAATAGTTTATAGATTACTGGCTGCCTCTCTGCAATCTGTGGTGACACTAACACTTTTGTTCTGCTTTTCTAATGAAACATCTCTGATCCTGAAATGTAGCCTAATGTAAATACAGCTATTTACATATGTAACAATTCAGGATCAGAGATGATGGAATTAGTGGAATGTGGAATGCCATTTCTCTCTTCTGCACTATGACCTGACACTATGCAGATGTCAAACTGATTGAATGTTCAGTGCTGTCTTAGTCCAGAGATGGAAGAGTTAGTCTGAACTGGAGGCAGCCAGTGAAAAAGGTGACAGTTTTACTGTGACCCATAGTCAGGGTTTATCTCTCTCTCTCTCTCTCTCTCAGAGAGCCAGCAGCTCAGAGAGCTCAATTGGATGACACTTATGTCATCAAATGAATAAAACAGTGTGTAATTTGAAGACAATTCTCCCTCATTTTCCTTCCATCTTTAGTATATGAATGATCTGTATATGTGTGTGTGTGCATGCATGTGTGTGTGTGTGCATGTGTGTGTGTGTTTGTGAGTTATGCTTATGCATCATTAACCTCCAGCTAAAGCAAGAATGACTAATTCTAAACGGGCCCGAGGAGTACAGAAATGCCAACATAATGAGAATATCATCCTATTATTCTGGATAACTAGACCTCAGTTTTGCCCCGCAGGTTGTGAAGCATGTGAGGCCTTGGCAGAAGGAAAATGAAATACAAAGATGAATCGCTTTTATTTGTTTAATTTGGGAGCTTTTTCTTTCCCCACACATTTTTGTAAACCCTGCATGAATTTAACAGCCATTACATAAACAGCCATCCCCTATGTGTCCCCTATTGTCCCCATATGCCTGTGAGATAATCTCTTCAGTAAGCTCTGCAAGCCAAAGCACAGCATCTCTCTTATCTCTGAGTGTGTGTGTGATCCTGTATCTGTTCTACACTGGAGCTACAGCTGATAACACACCCTGCCACTCATTCTGCCCAGCAGCCTTCAAGCAGTTCACTGCCACCCATTCTCTGCTTTAAACAAAGCTGGAGATAAGCCGTGGAGTAGCAGTGGGATTCTCTCCTCTTCTTTTCCCAAATGGACATTGACAGGAGAGTGGAGATAGCAGCTCCCTTTAGAAACAGACAGGAGAGGGGTCAAAGGGCAGAGATGGGAAAATTGAACTCTGGGGTTTGTAGTGAGTAATGAGTTCACTAAAACCCTTCCCTTTCCCAGACACGCATTGTCTTCCGTGTCGCATCTTAGCACAGTTGGGTGCAGTGGGAATCAACTGTTCCTATCAATGTGGTCTTGGCTTTGTTGTGGACTTACCTAACAAGAAAAACTAGAAGCTCTCTCTCTATCTCTCTCTCTCTGTCTCCCCTGCTCTCTCTCTCTGTCTCTCCTGCTCTCTTTCTCTGGCACACACACCTACACATACAGACATACAGACACATAGCACACATGATGTACTGATCTGGAATATGACGGCTATTGTGGCCTTCGGCCTTTGCCTTCTATTCTCTGCATTCTTTCTTTTTTCTGCTCTCATTCTGCTGCGAAAGACGAGGAGGAAGAAGAGGAAGATGAGAGGAGTGGGTCTGAGAACAGGACAGCAGGGCTGAGAGGGAGGTCACGAAAGGCTGCTGTTTTCTGGTTGTCAGGAATGCTGGGTGACATAAAAACAGTACAGATTTTACACGTGTGCACGCATGCACACACACGCACACGCACACACACACACACACACACACACACACACTCTCTTCTCTTATGAATGCTTATGAACTCTGACATTTCACTCTCACCTTCACATAACACTCAGAACCTCTCACCTGTTTCCAGGACAGAGTGATAAAGGCCTGCAGACAAACAGTATGGAAGAGAGCCATCCTCACTTTTTTCCTCAACAGGAATAGCCAGCAGCTCTCACAGCTCACATCAATATGAATTAACCGGCAGCAAACGCCTCTCACTAACACCACTATAAATAATCTCTATTAATTTATTCTGTGTTTTCGAGAGATTCTATTAAAATGGTAGGTGTCAGATGAATGCAGTACAGCTTAATGCCTCGTGACCTCACTCAGTTAAACTATGAGTATAAAATTCTCTTTTCTTCTCTTTCCCTCTCTCTTTTTTCTCTGTCTCTTACACACACACACAATTACTGAGCTCTTCCAGATTTTCTATTAATTGAGTTTTTGTGCCAGAGCGTGATCACAGTTAGAACCGGTGGTGCTCAGCAGAGCAGGAAATGTAATTATTTTGAATAAACTCATTTTATTTCAATATATTTGCATGTGCTTGCATGCAAGTATCTGAAGTGTGAGTACTGTATGTGTGTAGTGTGTTTGCATATATTTGTATGGATATGTTTGTGCATATGCATGAACCAGTGTGTGTTTGTGCACGTGTGCTTGCATGCATGTTTGTGTCTGTGATAAAGATTTCTCCTTTAAGGTGTTGGTATGTGTTAACTTGGGTTCCCTGTAGCTTTGTTGGCTCCAACTTAATGCATATATTCATGTGTGTGTATCTGGTTGTGAAATGTGAATTGCAACTTCAGTCATTTGAAAGCCCATTGCCTACTCTCAAATCTTAATTTCACTTATTTTCATGATCATCTATGTATTCATATTTTTGACATATTGACTCCGTTTCAGATATTCTGTCTCATTTTCTCCCTCATAACATTTCTATTTTTACAGTGATGCCAGATGCCATATTCCACTGTGATCTTAGTATGAGCTCAGATCTACACACATACATACACACATACACACACACACGCACACACACACACACACTTTATTCTGAAATGCTGGTGTGATGCCACTATACCCCACTGTGCAACTGCTCAGGCTCTTTGCCTTGCACATCACAAAGCTCATGCAGTCTCAGATGGATGCAGTGTACTTGATCTTAAGGATGTGCCATAGACCTACTGTATTCCCTGATGGTTAAATATCCTGGAGTTTGTGCTTTGGAGTCTTTTACCGGTCAAATATAAAGAATGCAGCTTTGAAATTGTCCCAAAAATGACTTTGCAGACCTTTCAAGAGGTGTTGAACTTCTTTTGTTTACATGAGCCAAACCTTAGGTCTGTGCTGCCCCCTTGAACTTCATCCCTGCTTTCAGCAATTAGAAGACAAATAGGCTATGGCTAAGCTAAAGTTAGAACATTTTCTCTCAAAAGAGTTCACACACACACACACACACACACACACACACATACACACACATGTACACACACACACACAGTTTTATATTACTTGGCAAGCTCACTTCTCAGTTTATATTTATCTTCGCTGCATGCTGGATGGTATCAAACTGTCTGACGAGTACAGCAGTGCACTGCGAGCAGATGGCAGCATTTTGAGAAACAGCCAACAGACTGCTGTTTGTTGATGAATCCGCCTGAAGTTTGGACTTTTTGGTGTCAGTTGCTAATGAACAAAAGCATTGTTACTCAAGCAGCTGGAGCTGAGAGGGGGTAAGAAGGGGGATGCAAGATATTTTCTGCCCCAGTGTGTCTATGGAGTGAATTGATTTACTCCCTTGGGGGAAAATTGATTTTAGTTATGCTTTAAAGTTGCAGGTCAATGCTTGACTTGTGTTCATTTTATGCATGTTCTGAACTGTGGCTTGGAGCCGAGTTTGGGCCTCGTTTATCAGAGGGAGAGACCTGCAGAAACAGAACTACCCTGCCACCCCCTGGGCACCTTTTTGTAAGTGGGTGAAGACCATCCGCCTGAATCTTAGAAGTTATAGTAGGGCCAATTTAACTTCTCTGTTCTCTGGAAATAAACTTGAAAGCCCCCCTCCCCTCTGTCTCTCTCCTCTGTGAGATAGCATTTGTCTCCCTTTGGTCAAATTGGAAAGTCGTCATTTTTGGGATTTGATAGCAGTAGTTTTATATAGCCAGTGGAAAAATTGCTTGCATAAATCACAATAAAGCAGAGCTTTCACTGGTCCCTCTACTCCCTTGGTAGAGCCTTTTAAAGTCACTTAAACATGAGAAATGAGTCTGCTTATTCTGCACATATTTTTTTCTTATCATCATGCAGGCAAGCATAAATATTTACTTATTTGCATATCCTTAGGTACAGTTATTCCCCTTGTTGTTTTAAAGTGTTTTTCTTCTCTCTTCGGAGATATGTGCATTACTGATTTGTGCATTCAAATGTGCAACTGCATGAAAATGAAATTAAATGTTAACAGGAGTAAAAGTTTTGATTTCCTTCTATGATAAAATGTCAAGTGGCAGTCAAGGAAGACACCACAAAGACATTTAATATGTAATACAGTTTCACTGTCAGTGTGTTTGGCCTGGTTTTAGAGATACAGCAAAAATGAAATGTGGTCACATCCAAAATTATGGATGTGACAGAAGCATAGTGCAATATTTTGCACAATTTTTCATTTATCCTCAACAGTTGAATACAGTAGGTCCTCAAATTTCATATAATAATTTCCATAATTAAAATAAACATGGCATTTTATTTTATTGGCACATTGCCCTTGTCATTGTCTGGATTTAAAATGCTGCCCAATGCCTGATCCATGCTGAGGGATAAAGCAGCTTTGTGCCGTTCTCACAACAGGATGTAGTGCCCTCACAGCCCCTGATCCAGCTTATATGGAGCAGACCTCTGAGACGAACCCACTGTGGACTTTTACCCACCATGCACTGGGGTCATGTTCAGGCAAGGATGACTAAAGAATTTCTCCCTTTTTTTGGTGCAGTTTAGTCGTGTATGCATGTGTGTACAAGTGTGTGTGTGTGTATGTGTGTGTGTGTGTGTGAGAAAGAGAGAGAGGGAGAGAGACAAATAACACAGATACGTGTTGAACATGTTCTCCGAGATAGACCCCAACACCAAACTAAGTGCATACTCTTACACAGTCACAAAGTGTCAAACTACTCTGTGTCTTCTAGAGGAGGTGGAGTTGTCCAGCCAGAGCTCTCCATGTCTCTGTGTTCCCCCGTGACTCTGCCCAGGTCCTTTCATCCACTCCTGCTGTTTCCAGCTCAGTCCTGCTGTATGAAAGCATCACATTAGACAGGAGCCCTGTGATTAACCACATGAGAATGAATTCAGCAATGAATATCTTTTGTTTATTCAAACGAATTTTCTCTCAAATTACACATGGCTCTGATTAAAGCTCTGTAAACAACTAGAAAGATGGGCTTGTTTTTTTGTTCGTTTGTTTCAGTTAATGTTGTTTTTGTTGTGTTCGAGGAACAAAAGACACAAGAGACAGTGACAGGAATTCTGGTAGTTATAAATAGGGCAGCGAAGTGTATGGGCGACAGGGGAGCTACAGAAGCAAAAACTATCAAAGCCACAACTGAAACTCTTCCCATAATCCTCTGAGAAGAAGCTCTAAGAAAACTCAGTCAGAAACATGCTTAGATCAATCTTCTGAATTTAAATATACATGCGAATACACGTAGACATGAAACTCTACATTTATTATTGCTGGAATATGCTTCTTGTGTTAGCGAGCTTCATTGCTCCAGGGTGTGCTCTGTAAGATGAAAAGAGTGATATCACACTGTGCTTTCATGGGGCAATTAACGCACAGAGGCATAACACTGCTGTTTATGTATGTGTTTGTGTGTGGATGTGTGTGTTAGGAGAGAGTTGGGAGTCTGCCTGAATATGAGTATGTTCTTTCTAGAAACTGTTTGTGAACATTTGATGTCAGTTTTACATTTAGAAAGAAATATTCATTCTATAAGCGAGTGCCTGGTAACAAGCTCTCCATACCGCTCATCTCTGCTCTGAAACATGACTGTAACTCTTGCTATTGTTTGCCAACATGGACAAATAAGATTGTCTAATTGACAGGTGTGGTGAAATTGATAGCAATTGCATTCGTCAATTAGCTGGTGACAGCATGGATGGCGTTGACCTGGAGCCAATTTGTAGCCACGAGTGAAAATACACTAAATGAGTGTGCACTTGCGTAGCATCTCCTGTAGCTTCACAAGCGATGTCTGGATTGGGTCTCGTTCAGGAGACCTGGAGTAACTGGGTAAGACCAGGAGAATGCTGCAGTGTACTGGTGCACTTACTGACAGACTCTTGAGACTGACCTACTCATTCACTTATATGAGAGCCCTTCATCCTTCTTTATTGGAAAGACAATCTCTGGTAACCACCCTGGTTACCACATTTGTGTACATTGTAAATTAAACTGAAATGCATATAAGAGGTGTTGAGATACATTTTTCATGTCACATATAGATGATGTAATGTAGTATTTTTTGTTTATTCATTTATTCATGCAGCATAGCTGCTTGGCTGTCAGGTGGAATTCAGCAACGTTTAGCTGTAAGCTCCCACTCAGAAGAGTGCATTTGCATTTGATGCTGGTAACTCGCAGAGTTTTAATTAAAAGTTTATCTTAGTGACTGAGGACATGAGTACAGATAGCAAACCCTCACCAGCTCACAGTCTGCCTGCCTAAATGACTCCCAGCACTCTTCTCTTGGTTTCTTCATTATCTTTTTCTCTTCAAGATGATGCATTCTTTTCATAATTCACTTGCTTGGAGGATGCTGCTTTCTCTCTGTGGAATCAAGAGGTTTTCAAAGGTTCAGTCCTTGCTTTTCTGTCTTTTATCCAGTCACCTAGACATTATGGCCAAACACACAGGTGCTCCTTGCGCATTTACATGAAAGATGCATCTGCTGCACTGCCATGCTTCAGTTTCAAATCAAATCTCATGCTGGCTATACCCCTGGCAATGGCAGATCACTTGCTACCCAAACCTGCCTCCCTCTTGATTGATATGAGTCTCGTTCCTCGTTCCTACCTGCTCACTTTGATAATCATTTTACACTTATATATTGCCAGTGGTGGTCTACAGTGATGACAGCTGATGTGAAGCCAGGCAACAATTTGCCACTATAAAAGTTTTATCAGGGAACTACTTCTACTTGGCCATGCAGATTACATGTAAACACGTCATCCTACCCACCATCCTGGATATCCACTGTTGTGCTAGAACACAGTGAAAAACTCAAAATGAATCTTTCACACCACAACATTACTAATCCCCAGATAACACCCATGAGCATGTTGACAAGCTTTCATCACTGCTGTGCTCTGGGTAGGGTTTGCAAGGTTTTGCATGCCTTTTGGGTAACTAGCTCCCTGTTTGAACACACTCTTTCCTTTTTTTTCTTTTTTTCATTGTTTGTGTCTACTGAAAGTGTGTGTGATCACAGTAACCAGTAACATTAATTTTGTTGAATGTTCAACTGAATAGGTTTGTATGTTTTGATGACATAAAACTATATAAATGTGTCATACTTCACTATTTCCCAAAGTGCAGTCACTTGTCAAAGCTTTAAGGTTAAGAATGACAGATAGACAGACAGATTTTATTTATCCCATAGGAAATTAATCCAAAAAATTACATACATATGACACACATACATACATTACAACAAAAATACAAAGGAAGAATTCTAATTGTCTGCCATTTAGTGTACTAACTTGTTGAGTGTGAAAGGGGTGCTGTGGAAATATGCAGAAGGATGCTATGGTAATCATAGTGCAAGAAAGAGTCAGTGCAATATATTGGCAATGCAAATTCTCTGTCTAATACAAGTATAAATAGACTGCACAATATAACAATAAAAATGAAATACATTTACAAGTGCTGTGATTCTGGCATATATGCAAAATGCCGTTCACATTTTGGTGGGCGGTGTCCCCTGAGGCTTAGTCCACCTAGAGCAAAGGAACAACATACCCTGCTGCTAAAAACACTTTAAATTCACAGGTACTTTACCTCACTGTAAACACTTCACATTTGTTTAGATGAGTTTGACTCTAGCTGTGCTGACATAGCTACTAATGAACAGGGTGCACGGGTAGAAACAACGCCTCCACTCTCTCAGTCCAGGAAGTTTCAAACGAGAGCCCTGAGGTGTCTTAACTGCAGTGTGTGAGTGTGTGTATCTTTGTCAGTTTGTGCATCTGTGTTTCTATGCTGCAGTCTGTTCCAGCACTACTGCTACTCTCGCGGGGGAATGCGACACGTCTCCTACACATGCATCTGTGGAAGGTAAGGCTTCAACCTCCTCAACCCTTCTGGGAGAGATACAGACACACATTCAGTTCCCATCAGCACTGTGGGAGTGGGCATGGGGACTGTTCCTATTGATGTCAGGCTTTAAGTGAGCACAGCACCTACATGGCAGCGGTTCAGCCTCTTTGAAATCAGCTCCTCATTTCTCACAACTGCAAGACTCATCAGCAACGTGCTCTGGGTCTTCCTCCGAGCAAGTTTCCTCAGTTCAAAGCCTTTCAAGTGTATCCCCACAACATTCAGCTGGGTTCACTGATAAACTTTCAGATGTGGGAGTCCATAAGTGATAGGTTCGCCTCTGTGGCATGTGTAAGTCAACACACTATTCCTACTTCTTCTCGCCTCCCCCATCTGTTAAACCACACCATCCCTGGCATGTCGTCATTGCTGCTCAGTAACCCATAAATACTGTAGAATGGCCTTTATCATTGCAGAGTTGATGGTTCTCTCTCTCTCTCTCCCACTGAGATCCTGAGAGAGAGAAGCCTCAGGAAGATGAAGTGGGCCTGAGTGGTGCTGGAGTGGTGTTGTAGTGCTCTGTGTGTCTGCTGGAAAGGCCAAATCATTAACATGATTATAAATAGAGACTTAGAGTGACCATTACTCTACCAATGCCCAAGCTTACAAATGATTATTACAGCTTTACCTCTGTTTTCACCATTGATCATAGTATTCTAACTGGGCCATGCCTCTCTTTGATCCCTGTTTAATGCAGCATGGACTTTGTTGAAGGGCACACGTGTTAGTGTAATGGGCTATTTTACTTTCACTCAGTCAGTGGAAGCTGTGGGTTTTCCTTGACAGGGTCACTTAATTTAAAAGCTGCTATAAGGCTGCTATTGAAAGGAGAGGGGGGACAGTTTCTGCATCTTCGGGGACATCCAGTTACCACTGGCTTCTTTTTTGCCTTGAACAAGCTGCTGTTAAACACACTGTTTTGTGTGTTTAAAGTTGTGTGTTTGTCAGTACTGTGATTCACTTCCCCCTGGTGTTTTGAGGGCAGAGGTGCAGTGCTGCCTCATGTTTGATGTGATCCCAAAACAATGAGAAACAAAGATCTAATCTGTCCTGGCTCTGATGCACACTGTTAGATGAAAGTGCACGCTCTGATGAAGCTTTGAAGCTGATATTGAAATGCTACATAGGCTGTGCTCTGTAGTCTCACTGGTTTTCAGTTTTACACAGAGCTCTGTCTTTTGTCAGTGGTGGAAGGGACCATGGTGTTTATTAAACGGTGTGTCTGAACTGGGTTATTTGACATACTGTAAAGCTGTAAAACATTGGAGTGGCAGTACTCCCACACTCTTGACTTAGGCCTGACACTAGGTTTAACTAGACTGACTATCATTTAGCTTTAAAATTGTAGTTGCATTGTTGTACATTGTGTATTATGTGGGTCATCAAAAATGCACTGGGATACTGACAATTGAGCTGCTGTGATACACTTTTGAAGACCTCTATCAGGAGGTGATAAGATCTCATAATTCACACTAATAAAATAGTGTGTAATAATGTAATAATTTAACCACCCTATTGATTAAACCATGCTGATTGCAGTTATATATGCTATGTGGACTATTTTCCTTGGTTTGAGTGGTCAAACTGCCACTGAGAGTCCCTGCATGGTTGCCAGGTGCAGCATGCTGCATTCCCCTTCCTAATCCCAGTGGACTGGATGCCCTGCAGGGCAATGACGTGCCTGATGTTGATGGCAACCCTGAGGTTATGGCAGCATTGTCCATCTCCAGGCACCTCTCCCACTGTCCCCAGTGGCAGCCCAGCAAGCCAGATCTAAAAATACAGACTCCCCTTGCCTCGACCTTTGGTGTGTTTTTTTTTCTCCCTGTACAAAGATAATGAGAATCTGCACCTACATCACTTCCAAAGCCTCTTAACTATTATTTGTCATATGGTCTAAAGATTGGCAATTGAGCTTCAGTACACCTACATCTTTGCCATCATAGGTGTTAGCTGCCATTTTGCTATTTGGTCTGTGTTGTATCAAATTTTCTCATTCTTCCTACCAGAAGCTCTTGGTGAGCTCAAACAACAGGGGGTTGTTGATTTATCACAGACCATCCCTTTTAAGTGATACTAGTTTAAAACTTAAACATGTAAAAACATTTTATTCCTGGAATCCAAATTTGAGGTTTACAGAACTTTGTGTGCCACTCCTATTCTTGATCTCAGTATATCTGACACCAAAGCCAGCTGCAGTGTTGGAGACAGGTCATTATAATTCATCATTTCAGCCTAGCCTTCCCACAGAACAGTTCATTTTTTATCTTTAACCTGGAGATGTGACATCAAACAGTCCATGAAACTTTGTGAGTTACCTATTTGATTCTAAACTTAATAATGCTGTCACTGCCTTTGAGATTAGACCTCACATCCCCATATTCAAGTCCTTGCTAATGTATCCCAAAGTGTTTTCTGTATGACTTAATTTTGTGCTCCGCTGCTTTTAGAATAAATGGTGCCATTACTGAGCTTGTCTTTTAAGAACCTGCCATTGAGTATGGAAATTGTGAGGCAATTTTCTCTGAGGGAACCAACACTGAGACAATCATGCCGCTGGGACAAATTGAGACATGCTGTTTGGAATTTCAAGACATCTGCCAACCACCAAGCCTCACAGCCAAATGTTTCCATTACCATCTCTGCCAAAGTCAATACTGGAGTTGAAAAAAATCGTCCTTGCCTTGGTTTCCTGTTCAAGGACAGGTTAAGATTAATTCCTGAAACAGGTTTGTCGGCTTTAAGGACAGTCTTGACATAGTAACAATGCCACTCGGCTCATTAAACCTATATGTCATGACAGGGCACAGTGTGTCTTGTAATATCAGGATTTATTAAATGCGCCCATCAAGATCTGAGAGAACATATTGTGGCTGTTGTGAAAGCAGGTTATTTTTTTTCGTCTTGTGAGTTGCAGCCCTGCCGTCTGTTAACATGGAGGCTCAGAGGACTCCAAGACCGCATCTGTGTTTACCCGTTAGTGACAGCCTTCCCAGCCACCCCAGAGAGGAGGTTCTAGGCTGCCTGGTGCTTCTGTATACAGAGCAAACACAGCGGAAGAAATTATATTGACTCAGTGCAACAAAGGGTGGGTTTAAATCAACCCATGATTACTTTTTCATCAACAGTTTTAGGTCTTTCTTTTCCTTCAGACTAGAGAGTATTAGCTACTACATGAACATTACTTGCTGAGTCTTGATTAGTAATGAATTCACACTCATGAGTCAATGAATATGTCACAGTTTTAAAAAGATATTTTAACTTGGTTATTTACAAGGTAATATTTTTAGTTATCCAAGCTATGATTGTTTCTAGAAAAGTAATGTTTTATAGGTGATGACAGGAAATTCATACGTGATTACCCATTGTGCGTACATGTATGTAAATGAGTAAGCTTTATTTAGTGCATGGTACATAGTGTTGTTTTTGGCGGCCTGTTTTAATTTTAGTTTTAGTCTAGTCTTTGCACCAAGCTGTCATTTTAGTTTTTATTATTTTTAGTCATGTTCATACCCCTTTTTGTGTAGTCAAGTTTTAGTCGACTAAAAGTCTGACCATTTTAGTCTTATTTTAGTTAGAGTTATTCATTAATGTATATATATATAATGTATATAATGTATAGAGTTATTCATTATACATTATTATTATTCGTCTAGTTTTAGTCGATGAAAACGGCTGACATTTTAGTCTAGTTTTAGTCAATGAAAATTGTATTTTTGTCACTTTTTAGTAATACAATTCTATTTAACCCAGTGAATATAGTATGAGTACCTAACAGTACAGAGAAAACAAACATACGCTTTTAGTCAAAGCCATTTCACAATGTAAAAAAAGGTTCTTATTATTACATTTTTGTTACCTTATAGACTCAAAAAGACTGTACATTCATTCCAGCAAAAAACAGTCTATCTGGGTATGTGCGTAAGGAGATGTTTTTTTTTTGTTTTTTTTTAAGTATATACAACATTTTTTAAAATACAAGGCTACCAGTGCAACCAGCCTCAAACACCATCCCTTAAATCAGTAGCTTAGTCATCGTAATGAAAGCTTGGAAGCATAGATCGCCACGATTCATTCAAGACCACTCTAGTGCTAACAAACTGTTCTCTGTTTGCTACCTATCTAAAGCAGATTATAGCTTGCTAAACTGCATTCATACCTTCAAAGTTTCAGAATTTATCCACCAACGCCATCTTATCAGAAAAAGATCGCTAAGTACCCATGCTTAAGGAATGTTATTTCTCCAACATCTCTAGCCTCATGACGTAACGTGATTGTCTGTCAGACATTAGCTTTAGAAGTTAACACATTGCCTGTGTTGCACTATGTCGTGTGGCTAGAGATATTTCATTTTGGAGAAATAATATTCCATACGCATGGACACCCGGGGGTCTTTACAAGAAATCCTGTCTGATTAAGATGGCCATAGATAAAGAGGAGACTATCAATGTATAGCTAACAAGCTAGACGGGTAGCAAATAGGCAGTGTGTTAACTTGTAAAGCTAATGTCTAAATCTAGCCAAAACCTTATGTTAGCATGTAGAGTAGACATATTTTATTCATCCCAAAGACAGTTAAGGATTTTTGTGAAACATTAAGCACAACCTCATGAGCTGGCATACGCTTTCATAGTTTAGAGAGTAATGTGTTCGTGTCTTGACTTATCTGAATGTCATTGTGGCATGCCTTCAAATGTCGTTTCAAATTTGTAGTGTTTTTTCTAGCGATTTTGTGGCCGCAGTTCTTTACGTCTTTTTGTACTATCCCAGGCTGGCTTGCCATATCCTTACCTTTGGGTAATAGCATATAAAATGGCGCGAGGGGTTTCAGTCATCTATCTGCAATCCGGAACTGAGTCACAAAAAACACAAATAGGCCTACTGCAAAAAATAATAATGTTTTCGTCAATGAAAATGAAGAAACATTTTAGCATAGTTTTTATTTTGTAAGCAACATTTAGTCTCGTTTTTATTCGTCATCTATGTTGCATTATATATTTAGTTACAGTTATCGTCGCAAGACCAACATTTGCGTCTCGTCTCGTCTCGTCACGTTTTCGTCACATTATAAAGGTTTGTTGACGACAATATTTAGTCATCATTTTCGTGACGACAGCAACACTAATGGTACATACATGGTATGAATTGATGCATATATATATACACACAGGAACATCTGTACTAACAGAAATGCAAGCATACTCACCTAGCCTGTATTTAACAAAAACTCATGTAAAATTGTACAAACCATCATGGCAGCCACTGGCAGCCCCACTAGCCAGGTGCTATTCTTAAACAATCAGATATAAAACATCTGAAAGTTTGTGATTGACGCCACAGTTGGGAAAGCGACTCTTGACTGAGCTCAGCATGGTCTCCCATTTCCTCTCTGTCAGATTCCCACAGCCTGTCATTACAGGATATGAGTTCTTTCTTTGCGGCGTGTCGCATGGCCCGCCAGTTTTGTTTGACACAAATTACTTGGCAGCGGTTTACAAAGGAGGCCCATCTTGAGGCCTTAAATGACTGTAATTTTCCACTTTCCTCAAGACGTGTTGATAAGCGCCATGCGTCTCTGACAGGAGTGTGACAAGAAACTCCCTCTGAAGCCTGGCTTAGGAGTAAACAATTCAGCGTATTCAGACCTCCATTAAAACATGGCAAGGAGGAGATGAAATCAATTCAGGGGATAGTCTTTGCTTTCTCATGTGTGTATGTGTGTGTTTACCTGTGATGATTCAGTCTTTTTTCAACAAAGATTCATATTTTAGTGCTTCTCGCTGTTCCATAAAAAATCTGGTAATAGCAGTGGTTACTTTCAAAGCACATCAAATATCAGACAAAATTATTATTGAGGGTGACTTCTTCTCTTTATATTGTATGTTTTTTTCTTCCAATAATCTGCATAATTCCATTACACTATATTACATTATACTATATTGCCAGAATTAATTATTTCAAACTCTCAAGACATTGCTTTTGCACAGGAATGTTTGCACATAAACGGATGTCACTATATCTCTATTCATGTCAGCGCTTGAAGAATATTCACTGATTGGCTCTTCCTACAGAGGAATATTTTTAGTTTGTGTATATCTATCTGTGTGTGTGTGTGTGTGTGTGTGTGTGTGTGTGTGTGTGTGTGTGTGTATTGATAGAATATGCAAAAGCTGTCACCTCAGCTCTCTGAGTGATCACCCCAGTAGCTTTGAGTCAGAGACATTAGCATAGATGCACATTGCTGCAGCAGGGGGATTTGCTGAGTGTATACCCCCTTCCTCCCATCAAGACTTTACAAAAGTGTCTCAGCATACAGATTCAGAAGAGCTTTTAATTAAATTGAAGTTGAGATCTTTCTCAATGTAAGTTACAATTTCTTAGATAAATTATGTTCAGTCATAGTGCCTGATTTGGACCTTCTCTCTCTCTCTCTCTCTCTCTCTCTCCTCTCTCTCTCTCTCTCTCTCTGCCACCTGGAAATTACCACACTGAGCTGCTTGAGGTAAGAAAAGAAAATGTAATGTTGCTTACCAGTTTTAATGTGCAATTACCAGATAAGCAGCACAGTGAGTGGGCGGTGTGTTTTAATTCAAATACACCTTCTTTTCTGATTCCTCCGTCCCTCCGTTACTGGAACCTGTTAAGCATTTCCTTTGTGTTTATGTCTGTTGGAATCAATAAACTCTGGATGGGCTCCTGGGCCAGACTGCCTTTGGATCGGACTCTGATCTCCAGCCTATGGACCATAGGTGCTCAGTCATTATCTAAACCAGAGGACAAAATATTACAGACAACCTGGAGCTCAGTGGACACTGTGGTTTGATGTGTTTACATTCTACTGATGTAAAGCATGTACTGCTTGCACAGAGCCCAAAATACATTTGAGTACTTTCCAGAATGATTACTCTAGAATGCATATTTTATTTGATTTATATTCAGAAAAAAAAACTTCCATCAGTGACCAACCACATTGTTTCAAACAAAACTAAATTTATAATTTAGATGCATGTTATGCTCATTTTGAAGAGGAAATTCCGTGAAAGAAGCTAAGAAAGGGATGTATTGTAAAATAATGTCTTGTTTACAGATATGTTGGCCTAATACATCATTATCTGTTGATAAGGATTGGGAAAAGTGTTTTGCAAATGTTTCAGCTGCATTCCCTTAGTCAAGAATGAATCATATTTTACAGTTTTAATTTCTATTCTTTTCATCATGAGCATGCAGTTATACACATATGTCCACACTCAAGGACATGCCTAGATATTTATTAAAATAACATTTTGGTTATTGGTTATAGGTTATAGGCATTATGGTTCTATAAGTTTGCAAGCCTTGGAACACAGAAGCACTGTCCAGAGCTTTCTTGTGGAGTAATTTTGTGTGGACTCCTACTCTCAGAGAAGGGGGCTTTTCTCTGAACTGTCTCTCTGTGTGTGTTCAGCCTCCCTGGCAGAGCCATAAGACAGCCAGCTGGAATGGTCTTCGTGCTCGCCTGGCTGCCCCTGGCATTAGGCTCTGGATCTTATTACTCGCTGGGAAGCCTCTTCATTATGACCGCTCCTCAGTCTGCGGCAAACTTTCCATTTCCTCCTCCCCGCCCTTCCTTATTACCCAAGATTACAAATGGAGGCTCAAGAGCCACCCTGACCAGATGAACCCACACCTCACAAATAGAAAATCACACCACTCATGCATGACATAAAACAGAAAATGAAAATGATTGTATTTCGATGAGCGCTGCATATTTATTGCTGTGATTTGCACACCCATTTTGGTGAATGTTTCCAACAGAAAAACAATGCATACCATCTCAAAAAAATAAAACGTATTTTTCAAATAATTGCTTTGGGTACTTCTTACAGGTAGTGTTTAATAAAATAACTTTTGTTTAATTTGGATTTTACGTCACGCCAGTTCTTGCCTATTTACAACCCCTCACTCAGAATCAGCTGTGTCTGGATGTGATGGGCATCAGGTTCACCCAAAACAATCACCATATCAGACGCATTGTAGTCACCATTCAGGAAATGAACTGGAAATAAAATCAAGACAAATAACTACATGACACATGAATGGCCAAATTACATGTCAATCTTCAGTCAGTGAGCAGTTTAAAGAAGCCAAACAGTTAACCAAGGCACCAATTACAGCAATCATAAACTCCTAGGTTCATTATCACTCTGTCTGCTCACCACCCCTTTTAGTAGCTTGAGTGGACAGAGCTTTTTATTTTTCCTTTTCCATTCACATCAGGCTCACACTTTAGCTTGAGGGCAGCTGAGGTTTGCAACAGACTTTCTGAACTCCTCTGAGGTCAAGTTATCAAGATGCACCTTTCAAAAGGTTAGTCTCTAGTAGCTACACAAGATAGTTCTCATTATCATCAGATGTCCTTCAAACTTATAGATTCAAAATATGACTTGGAACACCCATGGTATTAATGAAACATATAGGCTTGAAAGGGCCTGCACACCTTCATGGGTCAAACTGCGGGTGCAGCTATTCAAATATAGAAAATAAGCTGAAAAGTGCAACACTGCTACTTGTACTTTTTACTAACTCTGATGAAGGTCTGACTGAGCGAAACGTCAGTTTTTCAATAACATATGGACTTGGAACATGCAGATTGAGGACCAATATCACTACACTTGTCAGGTTCTTTCAATGCACCAACATTTCCAAAAACCCAAAAGAGGGATGTCAAAATTGAGTCCACCTACTGTCCAGTTCACAGTCAGACTGAGCTTTCCTGCTGCTGTTGACCTCTATGTTCTGAGCCTGACTCCACTGGTGAGTTAGACAGCTGAGCGGGAGCAGGTGGGAGTGGCTCTGAGAGCAGGACAGCAGGGCTGGAGGGGAGGTCAGGCAAGGCTGCTGTTTACTGCTGGTTAGGGATGCTGGGCGACGGTGCCATACACATGCATGACACACAAACACGCGCACATGTATTCATGCACACAGAGACAGACACAAACTCACACAGAGACAGACACAAACTCTCTCTCTCTCTCTCTTTCTCTCTCTCTCTCTCTCTCACACACACGCACACACACACGCACACACACATACACAAGAACAACAACAGAAACAAGAAACTTCACGTACATATAAACAAACTGACCCAAAGATGCCAAATTCTTGTCCACACATATTCACATTTTATGAGCATACCTACATGACCAATCCCTTGAAATATACATTTTTACTCCCAGAGGCTGGCCACACAGATACAACTTTGTATCAAAAGGCATGTCCACAGACGTTTTCCAAATATCTTATGTCCCATTTCTGTACACACACACACGCATGCGCGCACGCGCGCACACACGCACGCACACACACACACTTTGAAAATATACTTATCCCTTTTTATTCTCAAAAGCTGGTCTAACAAAACACTGAACAGAGAGAGAGTGCATTGAAGCCACACCCCAGCGGGGGAGCAAGACCCTCCGCCCTAATTCACAAAGTATTGAAAAAAAAGTGAGACTTTTGAGACTGCTAGAGAAAAAAATTTGAAATGTCTAAAAGCTGTCATGTGACAATATCCAGTGTCAACAACGAGAAGAACTCATAACTTATTTTTAATAAGCTAGGCAAACAGATTGAAGGAGATAAAAATTGAATACGGCTCCCAGGGTCAAAGACACAAATGAAACTCTGAAATCATCTGAGAAGTTCATCCCTGTTGTTAAGATAATAAAAGTAGCCATGTCAGGTGGGCTAACAAATAAGCTTGGAAAAGCTCACATGTATAATCTATATGACATTTTTGTAACCTGTTGCAATGTGTTCCAGCTCCATTTCCACTACTCTCAAGGAGAAGCTATAGTACACCTGAGTCTCTGCAAGGTGAGGTTTCATCCTCCATCAACACCACTGGAGGAAGCCAAAAGGAGCATTAGCTACAGCTCACAGCATCAGTTGCTAACCACTCCTGCAAGGAGATTAATTTCCTCAGATTTAATTGAACACTGGTGGCGGGGATTTTGAAGTAATTTATATGGATTTTTTTTCAAAAGTCATTTGAATGCTAATTTCTATTTCTTTCTTTCTTTCTTTCTTTCTTTCTTTCTTTCTTTCATCAAAACTGAGAAATGGGTGTCTGTGTTTACTGGTGTAAGTGCTTGGTAACAGTGAGGATTCTGAAATGGAGTGTCCTGGGTTTCATGTTCTCATTTTATGATCTCAGTCCTCCATATCAGCTTGATGTTTTTCATTACATCCATTTGAAAAGCATCTGCCTTAAAGTTTTCTATATGCCATTTCCCCTCAAAACAATAAGACAACAATAAAAATGGGTTCTCTATGTTTGCTGGCCCACTGTGATTGCTGTTTATGATGCCAGCCTAAATGTTGTCACACACAGAGCTAGTCCGTTATGAAAGAAAGTCATTACATCTTGCCATCTCATCTGAATATGATCTTACCTATCTCAATCCATAGGTCCTCCTGTTCTGCACTATTGCACATGAGGGTTTAGATATTATAATAAAATATGCCCAATTCCTCTCAGTAAATGTTTCTCTTGCTGTGACATGTGCATTACTTTTTCTGAGTTAAACACAGTCGTTGGTTTTAAAAGACAGACGAGTTCCTGTGGGTGTGCTGATGATGATTTAAAGCAGCAGCTTTGAGAGCCTGTGGCCTTTTCTCTACTGGCTCTGACAAAATGAACAGCTTTGTTGCTTCCAAGGCTGCATGTATCAGGACTTTTTTAACAAGGATGGTTTCTTGAGTTAATGTTAAAATTGACCAGCTCATGTTAGTTTTTCTTCATTGAAATCCTGATGAAGACCTGTGGTGTAAGGCACTAGTAACAAATAATAATAACTACTCCTGCTCCTAAGCACAGTCCTGTGCTTGCGCTACACGGTTTAGGTCTTGGGATTGCTACACTGCTTTGAGTAAAGATGTGTTGTAAATAATGGGACTACTTAAATTATTAATATGTGTATGAACACAACATATGTCTATCCATAACATTTTATATTAAATGTGTGATTCATACATTGCATGACAAATGCATGTCTTGTCATAGATGTATAGCTACTTTCCTTCAAGTGTTTAGATGCCCTTCAACTTAACTTTTGCTTTAGCCTACATCATACATATTTAGCACATTATTATTATTATTATTATTATTATTATTATTATTATTATTATTATATTATTATATGAATAATAATTATATTGAATATTCATATTTCAAATAAATTTCTTGAAATAAATGTCCATACTTTAATGGATGAAACTGTCTTTAATGAATGTAATGGTCACCATTAAACCCTGAACCTGACACCTGTCTCAGCATACTGTGGGAAATTCCCCCTGGGGTACGGACTTCCTGTGTGTGCATTTCATGGAAATTAATGAAGGAAGCAGACGGTGAGATGCCCACCACATGGACATGTTGTCTCCTTTCAGGATGACACACACCTGACCCATGGGGTGAATTGTGAGCCGTGGGCATCATTCAGTGCTCTGGCCAGTGGTCTGGAATATGATTAGTGGAGAGTTTTAGAGGTGACCTAGAAGCAATGAGATGCACTTCTTGGGTCTCCCTGTCCATCTGGAGGAGGTCTCTCATCTCCCAGAGACTTGCCGGCTGTAGCCCACTGTAGGCATACCACTTGATTTGATTCTTTCTTTATCTTCAGTTTTGTATTTTTATATTATTTAATTGTGACTGAGTAAACAGTACAAGTGTTTCATGCACGGTATGCCTGATCATCCACATCAAGAAAGTGATTCGGAATCACTGTTTCATTGTGTTTCATTGTGTTTCCTACAATCATTTGATGTAATTTGAATTGCCCAGGTTTTTAACGTATCAGAAATAGATACACCCTTAATAAACTGTTACTATTTTTGCTTTATGTAATTGACTTACAATCGTTAAACTGATGTTTCATTGGAGCTCTGTATAGAATCAGAAGTCTTCATTTTGTCAGTTTTCCACAGCTCTACTATTTTACACTGAACACTTTCTTTGGTTCTTTGTGCTGTTAATGTTGTTTGTCAAATATAATTTCACAAAGTGTGCAAATTGGACTAGTCTCTGGTACTGAAACAAAGCATATTTACTTGAATTAACACAATTCAGTAGTTTCATTCTGGTTTAATGTGGTGCCTGCAATTTATAAAAAAGGGAGTATTGTCTTCTGGCACATTGATTTGCATTTTGTGCACAATGTGTAAAGTATTTAAGCATCAGCTTTGATTCAGCTTTTAAAATAATTAACCAGTGTGCAGCAGATAACATCACATCTCTTTTACAAAGAGCAAAGAACATCCCTCTTCCTCTCTCTCTCTCTCACTCACATACACACACACACACACACACACACACACACACACACACACACACACACACACACACACACACACACACACACACACAGCTTAACTACAACCTCCTGCTCAACACACACATCTGCTGCCAGGACAAGTTAATTCAGCCACATAAAGAGACTGTGCACTCCGTCTCACACACCGCCTGTGACAGTCAACACAACCGCTGATTTCAAACATTTGATAGTGTTTGGGAGCATTGATGTCTTGTTCAACGAACAAGCATGTAGTCTTGGAAAATTGGGAGTAATGCCTTAGGTTACGACCTGTGAAGTACTGGGTAAAGAGAAGGTAAGAACAACATAACAAAAAGTATCCAGGCATAAGTTATAGAGTACTTACGGCGTAACTGGAATAACACAAACTATGAATGTAATCTGCTTAATCTGTCCTTCTATGGTGCAGGCATTAATCTTACCCATAGGCTAATTATAATACCCCATTACACCCCGCCTATAGGTTACGTTTATTTAACACATTTTTGATGAATCAATGAACAGCCACACTATTAGATAGGCTTTACTTTTAAGTGTAATATTCAGGTGTGATATTTCAGATGTGGCAAATTTCATTAACAGTAGTCCAGGCAGCATAGCGTTCTCTCCACTTCATCCTCACAACTTGCCTGATTCTTACTTTGTAAGTGTGCAAACAGTACACACAAAGTCTATCCTTGTTACTTTTTCTTATGCCATTCTTACCTACTTCTTACCCAGTAGTTTATGGGTCGTAATCTAAAGTGTTGCCAAATTGTGAAATAATAAAAGCATCATAATGTAATTGTAAATACATGTAGGATAGCAGAGGTACTGCTTGGAATGGTATTCAGTGCAAGAAAAGGGATCACTATCACAAAAATGACTGTGTTAAACAAGATTTACCAGTCTCAAGAGAGAGAGAGAGAGAGAGAGACAGAGAGAGAGAGAAATACCAATGGCCAGTAAAATATGCATTGAAGGTAATGGTAACATGACACTCTGACTGAGCTCATCAGAAAGTCAAAATGCTTGAAGCTTGAACAATAATATTAGTTATAACACGCTTATAACATTGTGTTGTCAGTATTATGGGACTACCTATCTATAACCTTCTCCGGACCAGTTTATTTCAACACACATACTTTCATATTTCATATTTCTAATGTCTTTGGCAGCCTTACATAGGGTGACTTCTTAAACCAGTCAAGAGAAATGTGAAATATAACCCCTTGGCTAATTCACATTTACTTTCACAGCACATTTACTTTCATGTTTATTAATGTGCATAGTCCCTGTGAAATAAACCAGAAATAAATTCCGTAAATAAATGTCAGCAGACTTTTTTCACTTTGGACAGCACTTGCCTTAGGGTAGCCCTCCGCAACGAGCACACTAATGCACATCAGGTGGTCGACACCACAGGGCATGAAGACGGGACCCAGGTGCACCATCATCAACATTGCCCTTCAAGATGTCCGTTTTCACCAGGTTCTCAGCATGGACACAGTCATCCTCAGTCAGGTAATGCTTCTGTTCACTTCATGCCTACAATAGGCAATGTTCACATAACTTTACAATTAAGTATTGTTTTAAGGTGTCTGTGCAAGTGATTATCAGTGGGGAACATCGCGCCGTAATGGAGTTACATTGCCATTCGATTTTTTGATGCCATTTGACAAGTTCTAAACCAATATTTAAAATCAAAATCCCATTTTGTATGCGCTTACATGGATAACAGAAAAAGGTCTAGCTAAATTAAGTCTTTATATGCTTTTTAAGCCAAAAAGTGCCTGGTTTAGCCTAGAAATCTAGGCGCACTCTATCAGCAAAATAGTTTTGCTGAGCGGGTACATCTAGCCATGCACCATAAAGTCAAGCCTTGGTAAGACCAATCACAACACTCGGTGATGATGATGACAGGACTGTCAACAGAGGCCAAGGAAGAGTGGTCGTTTGAATCGGCTTTGGTATCGACTTTGGAGGAGTTAGACTTGGGCTTTTCTACGAAAGCTTAGCAGAAAAAAAACTGAAAGAAGGACATGGGCTATTTGCTGTTGCTGTTGCTGTGATTGGTCGTAGCGCTATCCAGTTTGAAAGGCAACCGCTGATTTGGCCCCTGGGATTATGCTCCAGACTATCAGTTGTCCCCAGACTATACATTTTTATATTACTGTAAGGTTTGTCAGGCTAGCCTGGTTACAGAGTTACAGAAAACATTAAAAATCAACATCAAATCAGTCAAGTGAAAATGTTTTGCACTGTTATAAAACATTTAAGTTTCATAGGTCATGGTAATGGAGTGACATGGTAACAGAGTTACAAATGTTCTTATTATTAAAACAAAAAAAAAAGATTGTATTTATTCCCCTAAATCTCCATATTCATTGGTAATAGAATTCATTAGCATAATGAAACACAAAAACAACAAAACAACCTGCAATTTTAGGTCCCAGACATACCAGATAGCCTATAGCTCTATTTAGCTAGCTTTAAGCTAGCATAAGTTAGCATAAATGAGCAATATCCAACTCACTTCCAGGCAAGTGAATTGTGCAAAGCTGGTATTTTTTTCAAAAATTAAAGAAATAAAACAATTAGCCTTAGTCTAGCCTAGCCTAGCATCAGTTAGGCTAGTTTGCTTTTATTCAAACATGCTAGTGACAGAAGGAGTGAGACAGAGAGGGGGAGCATGGGAATGGAACCTGACCCCTTTACGATATGGGCACCATAGCCATTAAGGAAGGCTAACACATAGCCGAATTTAGAATCATTTCCTGGAAGGGGGTTAGCCTCCCCCTTTTTTGCATATTGCCCCAAAATATTGGTACCAAATGTTGATAGCTGTTATGGTTTCAATAGGAGGTAGTGAACAATACTGGTACATAAAGAAATTTATTATATGATAGAATAATATGACTTCACTGTTATTCCATTTCCTATCAAGGTGCTTTTTTTGGAAATTCTTGGAAATTCTTTAGAAATTTTCCAATGTTATTTCTTTGAGGGAGGGGGAAAAACTGTATTTTATGGTAACTGAGTTAAGGTAATGGAATGCTAAAACAGCATATTTTCAAAGTTTGATAAAAGTCCTTTAGATATATGTGTTATCTTCAGTTTCATGTTAGAAAAGGGATACTTACATTTCATAATCCAACAATGAAATAAGAAAAAAGTTTGATATATCTCCCACAGCACAGAGAGCGGAGTGCTAATGTCTCAACTTATCATTGTCTTCACAGTGCTGTGGCTTGTGATTCAGGAAACAAAATTCAACCTGTTTTATACTTTAACTCTGTTTTATCCATACTAGATGGGTGCTCCGGAGATATTTGAAGTTTGATTTTTAACTCTTGATGTTAACATGGATGTAATCTTCCCCCAATATTAAATAAGTTAGACAAAAGAGAGCCTATCTCTTGACTAGTTCCACTGCCCCCTGCCTTACGAACCTCAATATAGTCTCTTGTCTGGTTACGGACAGCTCCAGTTGCCCTTTTACCATACCCTGTGACACTAATTTAATGTGATTTAAAATATTTAACATGATATAAAAACATGCTTTTGTTTGTGGTCTATAGTGGCATGTGCGGCAACAGCTTGAACCTAGATCAGCTCAAACCAGGTGATGTCAATCTTTACCCAAAGCATGAGGCATGAAAAACACTGTCAGTTCACGAGTGACATGGCTGTGTAAATAATAATAATAATCATAATGAAATGAACAAGCAGCAAATAGATTCCCAAACCAATAATGATGTGCCTTGCTTGTAGAGAGCAGTGCAGCCCTGTGCCTCTCAGACTCACTAGAGTGGTGTGAACATAGACTGTCTGTGCTGCTTTAGACTTCCGTCAGCACTCCCACTGGACATTGTCTCTCTGGTTCAACCACAGAATAGACCTCACTGTCATCCAACACACATACCAGCGCACTGCAGAGAGGGCAACTCTGGTGGGAGAGTGGAAAGAGACATCTTCTGATTTAATATTTTAAAATGTCTAGTGGGGCTTCCATGTAAACATCCATCACAAGGAACCAAATATTTTGAAGAACCTTGATTAATCATTTAGAAAAAAAGCTCACTCTTCAGTTTCAATCCAACTGGACTGTTATAATGGACACGACAGATCAGAACCTTGAGAGATTAAATCTGTGCATCCTCCTGTGATAAAATGAGACAAACATGAGAAAGTGCTGCACCTCTGCTCTCATAACACCAGGGGGAAGTGAAACACAGTACTGACAGAGTATGTTACATAACCACACCTTTAAACACACAACGCAGTTCAAAAGCTCCTTTCAAAAGCAAGACAATGATCAGATAGTCCTGACCATCAGTGGCATCAGAAGTAAAGGCATTGTGGGTAAAGTACATGGGCATTTTCTAAATGCCTCCACCACTGAGAGTCTTGTCATGGGGAGCTATGGCATGACTGTTGATAAATGAAGGTTTTGTGTTCACTGTCGAGACACAGTGGAACTATGCCCTTATTACACCATATTATCAGCTAAAATATCGTTCTTGGTCTTCAGTGAATTGAGAATGTAAATGTATGGTTGACTGAATGGTCAACTTTTTCTGTGGGGAGGGTCTTCAACAAGCAATAGCGGAATAATGGTCACTCTAAGTCTCTATTTATGATAATAAAACAATGATCTGGCCTTTCCAGCAGACACACAGAGCACTACAACACCACTCCAGCACCACTCAGGCCCACTTCATCTTCCTGAGGCTTCATCTCAGCGGGAGAGAGAGAGAGAACCATCAACTCTGCACTGATAAAGGCCATCCTACAGTATTTATGGGTTACTGAGCAGCAATTAAGACGCGCCAGTGATGGTGTGGTTTAACAGATGGGGGAGACGAGAAGAAGTAGGAACAGTCTGTTCACTCACACATGCCACAGAGGTGAGGAAGAACACATCACTCATAGACCTCAGCATCTCAAAGTTTATCAGTGAACCCAGCTGCATGTTGTGAAGATACACTTGAAAGGCATGGCTTTGAACTGAGGAAACTTGCTCAGAGGAAGACCCAGAGCACATTTCTGATGAGGCTTGCAGTTGTGAGAAATGAGGAGCTGATTTCAAAGAGGCTGAACCGCTGCCATATAAGTGCTATGCTCACTTAAAGTCTGACATCAATAGGAACAGTCCCCATGCCCACTCCCACAGTGCTGATGGGAACTGAATGTGTGTCTGTATCTCTCCCAGAAGGGTTGAGGAGGTTGAAGCCTTACATTCCACAGATGCATGTGTAGGAGACGTGTCGCATTTCCCTGAGAGAGTAGCTGTAGTGCTGGAACAGACTGCAGCATAGAAACACAGATGCACACACTCACACTGCAGTTAAGACACCTCAGGGCTCTCGTTTGAAACTTCCTGAACTGAGAGAGTGGAGGCGTTGTTTCTATCAGCACACCCAGTTCATTAGCAGCTACGACAGGGACATCTACTGAAGTATAAATGTATACACTTCAGGGTTTCTGCACATTTCATCAACTCAAGTTTAAGATCTTTAGATTTAAATTTAAGATCTTTTTATGACCATTATGATTGAAATTTAAGACCAATGTGACTCCATTTCTGGCAAAATTGCACAGGTTTGAGGGATTTGAAGTGAATTTATGGATTCTACATCCAGAGGATGTACTATCAACTACAACTTCAACTACAACTACCACAAAATGTCCACTTCCCCTCAAATAGAAGAAACACTTCAAGCAGGTGGCAAGATCCACATGAAATGCACAACTGCTCAGACCAATTTAAAACCAATTAAGAATGTATTTTAGACCTATTGCTCAATATTTCACTACATTTAAGACTTTAAGGCCTTAAATTAATATATTTAAATTTAAGATTATACTGATGGATTGAATGTGAAGCATATTTAAAAAAAAAAAAAAAACAGTAAAGAAACTGCAGATGTTGTTCCTGTATTAAGCAACAGCTGAACTCTTGACTCTGTGCCATGCATCTTTTTAATGAGTTGGGGGTTTGGTGACAGATGAGAAATGAAGGAATGGATTGCCTATTATAAGATCTGATACTGTGGGAGGAGGAGATTAACCACTCTCAGAGGGGGGAACACAGAGAGAGGGACAATAATTGATCCATCTAATTTTAAGACTGTGCTGTGGTGACATGAGGTGTGTTTTCACTCGGTGTTCCGTTGTCGTGAGGACGTGGATATTTTTCGCTCCAGCTCATGTGTGGACATGGTTTTTTTTCAACCCACAAAAAAAAACCACGGGAACGTTGCTGTGTGGACAGGGTGTTAGACTACCATCTGAGCTTCTGGTCTAAAATTGACAACTTAAACCAATTTGAAGATAGACATTTTGGCATGTCAACCCATAACCCTGTTGTTCAAGGTTAGAGGAAAATATTCAGAAAATTTGGTACAGCATAGATTGAATAGCAAACTGGCAACTAAAGCTAACTAATGGCACAAGGAGAAAGCAAAAAAAAAAAAACACAAACACAAAAACAAAGAGCCAAACAGAGAAATGAACAGGACTATGGGATGAAACGCACTGTAAGTTTTCTTTAAGGGTCATTCACACACGTGGCATATCATTATCACACCAACTACTATAACATATTCCTCCAGTTAATATGAATGACTACTCCGCATGCCCTATAACAACATACAAAACAATACTATTTGAATCACTCTAAGAGCAATTTCAAGAACGATATAAAGCTGATAGCCCATCACCAAACAGAATTTTAGACATACATTCAGCTACATGGGGAAAGACTCGTCATCATATACATGCAGCTACATGAAGAGAGACTCGTCATCATATACATGCAGCTACATGAAGAGAGACTTGTCATCGTTGGTCAGTGTGCATTGTTATAGTTACATTATGTTTATAGTTATAGTTTATAGTTATCTATATAGTTTAATATCATTCATATAATATCCTTCCTGGTGTGAATGGCCCTTGAGTCTTCCTCAGACTCACTTTGAAGGACTCCTTGGGTCCTTGGCAACTAGGCAACCTAGCAGTGTTGCAGAATCAGACTGTGACTGAAACATATCATTAGCACTTGCCTGAACAAAATAGTCCATGTTACTACAGAAATTCTGTGACAGACCAATATTATTGTCTGTCCAACTGAATTGCCTGGTTAGTCTGCCTTGTTCTTCAAATGCAGGCATGTATAGACAATAGTCAGTCTGGAGGTCTGCTACCCCATGTCATTTTTGTGGACATAGATTTCTATTCACATTTTTGTAATTTTATGAGAAAACACATTTGGGATACAATGTGCCTCTTAGTCTATAGTTCTGCTGACAGCCTCACTGAAGTTTCTACACTGAACCCTACCAGTCACATCCCCAGTCTCATACACAACCCCCTCTAAGCCATCTGAGAGATCTGTGTGAATTATGGAGAGAGTCACATTCACAAACAGCTTGTGTGGAAACTTGAAGAACGGGTGGGGGGGGGGATAACAGTCGGGCAGAATGACTCAGTCTCACTCCTCCCCCAGTGAATGAGAAGAGGCGTCTTTGTGTGTAAAAGTGCAGGGGCTCAGTTAGGCAGATAGTGAGCTGGTGATGGTTTGCTATCTGCGCTCATGTCCTCAGCCACTAAGATGAAGGTTTAATTAAAACAGTGTGAGCTGCCAGCATCAACAGGAAATGGACTCTTCTGAGTGGGCGCTTCACTGCAAGGCCTTCTGGGGCCTCATCAAATGATCATGCAGGCAGGCAATTTCATCAGGAACACACACAAATGGGTTCTACACAATCATTTTTGGGCTCAGAGATTATTGTATACCCAAGCGGAATATATCATGTGCCTCTTTTTCCTGGGTTATGAGAGGACTAAATTTTAAAAAGACCACACTTCTAGATTTCATTCAACACTCAGAACAAAAAAGATTTTTTTCAGTAGTAAACCATTGATGATGATTTTCTCTTTATCTTTATACATTTTTAAAATGAGCTTAAAGGAGAGATCCGTCATAAATCAACCCACATCCCTGGTGCTCAAGCTCACCGAGTGTTGCTGATAGGAAAAGGAATGAGGAAATTCAGTTTAACATTACCTCTGTTCATCCTAAGTCTCACGACTTTTCGTGAAGTTGTCACGAAATAAAATCTATTCAAACCTGCTGTGATTACGCTTTAGGCCTTTTTTCGTGTTAGGAGAAACACATTCCTACCCTATGTATTTTAATGCACAGTGCTTAACACCGCCACTAGCAATGCTAACTGGTGACTGAGGGACAGTTAGAGAGAGAAATTTGCTCACGTTGGCTTAAAGAATTTTTTCCGTCTCGGCTTTCAGTTCATGCGAAGTTGTGCTGTAAAATCTAGCAGTGGTCTTGTAAACTCTGCAATGATTTTGGCCTGTTCTAAGCCATTAATGTGTATAGGCTACTAGATCACAATTCATGTGTCTTTAATTCTCTCTTCTGTTGTACATTTACATTTATGCATTTAGCAGATGCTTTTATCCAAAGCGACTTTTTCAACTATCAATTGTTCAGGGCCAGTCTCCCCTAGAGCAATCTTAGTGTTAAGAGTCTTGCTCAAGGGCACAACAGTGGCACAGCTGGGATTCAAACCCACAACTTTTCAGGCTACTTGCACGCTAGCCAGGTTTCTTAACCACTACACTACAACCACCTGTAGCCTATGAATGGACGCTTTTATGTAATATTATTAAAATACAGGCCTACAAGGCTGCGTATTCAAGGCATCGTCCATTCACGACCGTGTAGGTTCATCCTCTGTTCATCACTGTCATCCTCAGAGGAGGAACAAGAGCATTGTTTCTCCTGCAGAATGTCAATTACAAATAGGGTGTTACTCAGCACTGGCCGTCTCCATAACATTTAATGCACACTTTTATACTCAAACGCCGTTTTCTAATTACCCAAAGTTTCAGAATGGCCAGGCTAAAGAATCAATTCCTGACCACAGGGCAATTATTCCAGGACCTTTTAGTCTGTGTCAGTAACATCTCACTCAAATGCTACAGCTAAAAAGTTCACTGTGGGCATCTGTCACCTTGAAAAGGTCACAATGAGTTTTAATTGGCAGACTTGTGTACACTTGTCATGCATGTGACCTCAACTGAATTCTAATGCAGATTCTTTAACCAAGATGGTTGACTGAAGGCCTAATAGTGGTTAGTCTCTGTTTGGTGTCTATTTCTGTCTGTGTACAACAAATGTATTCCTCTAGTCTCTTCTTCGAGGCATCTTATTATAGTATGGAGAAGTCTTCACACATTTATGACAGCCTTATTAGAATGGACAAGCAACTATTTGCAGCTCTGCTTTGGTGATGAAAGCCGTTTATAATGCAAACAAGAGATAATTAAGACCTCAGACTCCCCCGTCTCCCTCCGCCAGTGCCACGAGTGATGGTTGTACTTCCCCGACAGCAGACAGATTAACCCCAGTGCTTACCCAAGGCTGCCTCCCAGGACATAAATCCTCAGAGAGAAATTCAGGCTGATCTGGGAGAACAAGCCTGCCTGCCGTGTTCAGCAATTAAGGAATATTTCACCTGTCGCACGGTCAGCTGTCATCAAATTAATTATGTCAGTGTCAGAATTCCAATTCTCCAACCTCTTGCTAATACTATGCAGCCTTATGGAGAAGGGGCTGCTTATGCATGAGTAGACAATCATGCATCTTGCATCCACTGGCCAAATGTAAGCAGTGTAGCATGATGCTATAAGATGACAACTGTCAGAAAGACAGCACCCACAAACAGGGAAATAAGCATACACACAAACACACACACAAACACACACACATACACACACACACACACACACACACACACACACACACACACACACACACACACAGACTGAGTACTCAGATGGAAGTACTGGTGTGTCCTTTTCTCAACCCTCAGCAAACTGCTTTCATTCTGCCACAGAGGCCCAGGCCCATCTCTCCTGAGGGGTCCTCATAGGCACTTCCACTGGTGGCACCACTGCCACGTGTGCCTGCTCTACTCCCCCCTGCCTGCACAGATGCCAAGCCTGGAGATGGATTTTCCACAGCCGGCCGCTGGGACGTGTTTCCATCTTATTACTATCCCAGAGAGCCTTGCTGCTGACTCTGTGCCTGACAAACATGGCCGTGCTCAGGCAGTTGCACGACCTTGAGGGCGACGTGAATGACCTTGCATCTTCCACAGGGGCCTGTCCCGTCCTGCTGCCGTGGTAACAAGCGTCAGGACGAGCTTTTGATTAATGCCTCTGGCCCGCTCCAGCAAGACCCGGGTCTGCGCCTGCCCAGAACTGCTCCTCTGAAACCTATCCTGTACTGGGCAGCTATGGAACTAGACAGCAAATTTATCAAAGGCACTGGCCTCAGAGCAGCATACAGGGGAGAGGAGCCGGACCAGAGGGGCTCTGCTTAATACATACTTCTGCCTTCACATCCACAGGCCAACACCTCTCTGCATCTGACTAACTTAAGCTATGTAAAAACTAACAAAAAATTAAGAGCCTAGGTATTATAAATGACAAAACACAAATAAAGCCACATGTCAGTTTCTTCTTCAGAGTGATTTGAAATGGCAGATAACTCGACAATAATCCCAGCTTCAGTACTCAATCTAAGACGCTGGTGTGAAAAGACACATACATACACAGGCAACAATCAAGACAGCAGACTGACTGAAGCTTAAAAAAGATAATGTCATTGTGCAGAGTAGAAGAGTAGAGGAGTGATAGACATCTGAAATGAATCAAACTGACATTTAGTGAAATATCCTTTCATATCACTTCTCCTAAATGAACACCATGCATTCAGAGCTCTGATGTACAAACACAACAGCTGGTCTGATTCATTTGGCTTTGGAGAACGCTGTGACTCACAACAGAGTCTGTGAAGAGAAAGACCTTGACCTTCAGAAGCACGCAGGATGATTCACACACACACAAACACAAACACATACACACACACACACACACACACACACACTCACACCAGCCTGACACTGCTCCTGTCTCTGACGACAAATGAAGCGCAAACTCACACAGCTAAGCCAATTCCCCTGGTGGCCCACGTCACGCCAACTCCTGCAAATTGACACGCTGAGGAAATTCTACTGGGCCAAATGTGGACTGTCTCTCTAAAGCCCTGTTAGACTGGGAGATGTACTTAAAATATTAAAAAAGATGCAAATCTGACAGATGGAGCTGAAAGAATCAGGATAGCCACAAATCTGGGCAAACAGCCCCTCTAACACACACACACACACACACACACACACACACACACACACACACACACACAGCAATGATCTGTTAGGGCTTTTATAGTAGGTTAAAGCTCCAGTCATGTCCATAACCCAGGACAGATGTTTATTAGGACATGGATTTAGTTTACCGTACAAGGCGAGCGACCACTCCAATCATCTGGATTACTATTTTTTTACTTTATTTTTCATTTTTTTTTTGTTTAAAAGGATTGTGATTAATCCACTCAGTTAAAGCTTAGAAATCGTGTCAATAATTATGCAAAAGCTCACAAGCCAAGAGCAGCTCTTAGCTATCAGCCTATTCTACACTTAAAATTTTAACAACCTTCAGATATCTGCATAAAAGATCAGAAAAAAATAACAGATAAACAAACAAATACATAAAAATAAGGACAAAAAAATCATATTTGCTTCCATGGCCTTGCTGGCATTGTACAGTCCCAATCACAATGCTTCCCCAATTTGATTGTGAACTAATAAGGACGCCTTGATTAGATATGCATGCCTCTGAGACGCAGCAGACGTACACTGCAGATGGGCTCTTTGGTCTGGCCCTCTCTGTGTCTGCCTACCTGTGGACCCCCTCTTTGTGCTTGCTTCAGAGGGATGATTCTCCTCCTCTTCCTCCTCCTCGGATCTGAGATGTTGCCATCAGGAATGATGAGAGTTCAGTGCTGACGGCGCAGTGCAAGGCTGTGAGGCCGCCTGCTCCCCCACCCACACACATGTCCACAGAACTCAATGCAGCAGCCCAGCTATGGCAGACTCATTCAGCACTCCACACACTTTCACTGACACCCACTCTCTCTCGCTCTCTCTCGCTCTGTTTGTGTCTCCCCCTTTCTTTCTAACCCTATCTCTCCCCCCACTCTCCATCTTGCTTGCCATCCCTCTGTATGGCCCTCATTCTTGTTTTTCATGCTGTGTCTGTGGTTACAAAAAAGGAATGCAAACACAGGGGGAGATCACTCCAATTAGGCACTCAAGGCCAATCCACGGCCTTCATCCTCCTTTCACAGAGCAGCTCTCCTACTTTAATTATCGACAAATGCACACATTAATGTTCCAGTCGGGGGATGCCTTTATGCCTGAGAAAAAAAAAATCCAGAAGAAACAATCAATGCAAGACTCATCAAGGATAGAAACACGAAGGCTCCTGCCAGTGATGGCTATGTCTTTGTCATATGGGAAATTGTTTATTGTCAGCAAGGACGAAAAAGAAGCAACGCATGGGTTCAAGGCCGAGGCACCATATTAATTCAACAGCTGGGCTCATTTTCGGGACTCTCTCCTCCCCCTGGGATTCAAGATTCAAGGCTAAACAGGAAAAAATGGATCTGCCTGCCATTGTGGCAGCTGAGCCAAAGAGAATGAGGCAAAAAGAAAAACAGTGGGGAGAGGGGCATATATATTTTTCCATTAAAAATGTAAAATTGTCTCGTAGTGCTTTCAAACAATACTGTGACAGAAGGTACAATTCGGAGGGCAAAAGGTGAATTGTTCTTTGTTTGTAGCTAGCCTACCCAAAACAAAAGATGATGTCTCATTCTATGGCATTTGGTATCAACAGTTGTATCAGCTTCTGAATTGAAAAGACCAAAACAATCACATGTCGCATCAATGACCTAATGCCACCCACAGAAACAAAACAAAACTATACACACACACACGCACAATATAAAACAGACTGCACCAAGGGCAAGTGTAGCAGACATGACTAGCACAATGAAACTCAACAGCCAAGGTCAATGAGGTGCAATTAAATGTTCACAGCCTATGGAGCCTGAACAACAGTAGTTGTCCTGAAACTGATCAATTATATAAATAAAACACCATGTGAGAGCATAAATGGTGTGCTGTACATAGTTCACGGCCACAAAAAAAGATGGATGCAGGGTCATTTATTATCATTATGGGAGTGAGAGTGGGAGCGGGCACAGGATGAAACAGTGCAGTATCATTCATTTCTTTTTGCAACCAGAAGAAAAAAGAAAAGCACTAGGACTGTGTTGCTTTCCTCTGGACTCTCTCCCTGGCCTTGTCTGCCTGTAGTATGTCCATCTTTTTGTCTGGATGTGTTTGTGTGTGTGTGTGTGGGCATTTATGTGCTCAGCTGTGTACAACACAGACACACAAGGGCTCTGAGATTCCTACAGAACTCCAGAATCAGGACCCAGAATATACCAAATGCTTCTGAATATCTGAACATCAGTGAGTGAAATGAACAGTGGAAGAAAAATGGCACCCCCCCCACAAAAAAATAAAAATAAAAACAGCCTGGCGTCTCTGGAAGAAAACCTTTCCAGCTGTGGCACTCAGGGTTCACACACACACCTCCACAGCTCATTCTCTGAGGGTCTAATCATCAACAGGGACTTAGTCCTAGATCAATACTGGATCCCAAGGCAGAAAAAAAATGTGGTGAGAGTAAAGAAGAAAGACAGGAAAAAACACACACACACATGTGACTGTGTAGTCTTGCCTCCTCCCTCTGCAACGTGAGATGCTAACACATGTGAGGTTTGCTCACTGCGGGAGACATTGGTGCATATGCTTAGCTTGATCCGGGGGCGAAGGTGCAGCGGGTCTTTAGAGGATCCCCCGCTTCCTTTCTGGTTCAAATGGAGGCAAAGGTTGCGGGTGTCTCTAGTGTTCTCTGTGACCCACTCTGAGGAACTGCATCCAGGGGATGATCAAACATGTTCCACCGATGGCAGGCGCTGTAATGGGTGGAATACATGGTATTCATGTTCACCTCTAACACACACACACACACACACAGACACATACACACACACACATACACACACACACACACACACAATACAAATTCAATTGTGGAATCACATTCATTTTTGAATTCTCTATGCCAAGGGAAAAAAAATACTTTTGAGACAAAACTTGACTTTTGCTGCTTCTGCCACTGCAAACCTACTGAGAGTTGGGTGACACATAATGATGTCACTGTGTATGTTCACTCTTAAAACGAATGTGTTGGAAATCAACACATCTCTTGTGTAAGTTTAATTTCAACAAAAGTTGTGTTATATTTCAGAAATGTTTAACACAAAAAATGCACAAATAACCAACACAAATATGTGTACCTGCGTTTGGCCAATCAAAGCATCTGCATCACTGTCAGCGCGAGCGCTCTTTTTAAATTTTGGCTCCGCCCCTGTCAATAACTGAACAACGGTGAAGTTAGACGTTTACGTTTTTAGGGGAGAGAAAGTTGGTTACCTGATTTTTGGAAAGATTGGATGGGGCTGAGAGGTCGAAAACTCATCACTCTAACTCAAGGTAAGTGTTATTCAGTGACACTACTTACAAAGACACTAATATGAATACATACGTTTTACAGTGATAGCTTGACATCTATGGTAGAACTATGCTGAAAACAGTTTGCTGGTATGCTAAGGGGCCATTAGCTAGCTTGGAGGGCAATAACCAAGCGAAAATAAACTTTGTTCGACGGTAAAGGTTTGACTGGTACAGTAGTTTTAAGTTTATCATTCATAGCGTGTGACCTCAGGTAGAAGGTTGTAATTAACTTAAGACGAATTTGATTGTAACCTTCGTGAGCTCGGTTAGTAAATTGTTAGCTAAGATGACGTTGTGCTAACTAACAACCGTTGTCTTGTGCTGAGGTAAATAGAAGTTATTGATTATTTGAGATCGTATTAGTTGGAAATGCCTGCAGTGGTATTTAATACGCTCCAAGCAGAGCTCGTTAAATGTTGTTACCAGTTGAAATGTGGATATGTAAAACAATTCTGGTTTGTCTTATTTTCAGATTTTTATTTTTCATATGTGGCTGGCGGCGCCATTCTAAGATCCACGATCCCAACCAAGGTAAATCATACCACAACAGAAAAGCTAGTTTTTACCTGCGTATCCCTGAAGCTGAGCTTAAGTGACATTATGTGGGTAACATGCCCATCATGAATAACCCTTCAATTAATTTTATGGACTGAAGTATTTACCTTTAACTTATTTTGAAAAACAATGATATGAGACAGATGTGTGCAGATTGTTAACTTACTGCAAATTTATTTATTTATTTATTTATTTATGTATGTATGTATTTATTTATGAGAAAGGAATGTGAAGTATTTATCTAACTTATTTTGAAAAACAATGATATGAGACAGATGTGCAGATTGTTAACTTGCTACAAATGTATTAATTGTATTTAGTTATTTATTTATTTATTCCATGTATTGGCAATTTGTTGTGATTTAATTAATAAAATTCATGTCAATTTGTAATCTTTACTTTGGTTGTATTTTTTTCTAAATGTATGCTAGTAGGTACAGGTCAGGTACATGAGTTACACAATACATGTTGATTGAACATAAAGTAACACAAAAACCTGTTGTGAACAGTTACACAAAAGTTGTGTTGAATATAGTAACACACCTAATGTGTTAAAACCAACAAAAGTTCTGTTGTCCCAATCTGGACATAGAGATGTGTTAAAAAACAACACAAGTTGTGTTATTTTCAACACATGTGTTTTAAGAGTGTTCCATGGACAGGAAAAATAGTTCTAGCAAGTGTTCTGCTTTGTAGTTTTTATTTCTTGTCCTAGATGAAGTGCTCAAAAAATGCAGGGATAATCTGGATAGAAACTGTGACGAGAAATGTGTGTGTGTGTGTGTGTGTGTGTTGAGGGGGGTGAGTTGTTTTGGCAATGACATGCCCCAGTGGCACTGCACAAAATGAATAGCCTCAAAGGCTTCCCAAAATGGACACTGGTCACTCTGGAAACCATTGATTAAGTACCCCAGGAGGAAAAACATCTGTTGCTTTAGGGAGCTGCTTTAGCTCTATTTTAATCACATGAACTTGATTCTGATGTCTTCTTTTGGGGAATAAAATGTAACTTTTTTGTTGTATTAGTGTTGTTATTAGTGAGCTCCCACTCCAGGAAACTTATTTCTTCATCATAAATCTTACATTTTACATTGTTTATTGCTAATACTGTAACAGAATAGACAGGTAGAATTACATGTAAATACATCTAAATATGATATAAATAAAACACAGAGCCACCAGAGGGGGTTTTATGGTTGGTGGGTTGTGTGTGCTAAACTGCATGGCAAGCAGAGGAGAACTCCAACACTGCATCCTCCATTAACTGATAACCTTTTTAATCCACTGCACACTTGTCATGTCAGGGGTCTTAAGCTATTCACAAGTTAAATCACCACCACCATAGGCTCCAGGGCATGTTGGGGCTTTACACACTGCAGCGTGCTGCCTGCTGCTTTGCTAGGAAAGTTTTGCAAAGAATCCTAGAACTGCCATCCCTTTAAAAAAACAAACAAACAAAAAAAAAAAAAAAAAAAAACCCCCTGTTGATCCTTTAGCAAGACAGCCATGATGTTAAAAGATAAATCTGTTTTTTGCCTGGCACTGGTGTAGGGCCATGTACATGAAGTGTTTGTGTGTTTGAGGAAAGCAAATTTTGTTTAATGGTGCTGTCATACATCTCAATACATTTCAAATTGTTTTCTGAAGGTCTCCAAAGTTGGACTGACAACAGTCCAAGGAGGAGACCTTAACAATGCTATATACAACCAATTCAAAAAATCCTAGAGTAAACCATCTCGTTTTCCTGCCTATGATAATTAGCTGTGCTCTGGTTCACTGCTGCATGTCAGCGTAGCAAGGTATATCGAGTCAGTAGGCCATTTACATTTGTTTGCTAATGTTTACAAGGGACGAAGTACTAAAAGTGTTGAAATATTACAATTTCAGAGGAAATGAAGGAAGACATAGACTATGATAAGCACATCCACCAATTGCTTGGAGACTGTAAACAGACACTTTGCAACAGTAAGCTTGTAATGTGTAGAGTTTCACACTAGCCAACATTACCGGACAACTACTTCATTAATGTATGGTTACTATTACAACCACAGGTTCAAATTGAAATGCACTGGACACAGAAATAATAAGGGACTTACCAAAAATTCACTCTAGCCGTTTTCCATAACCTCCTGTTATTCAGCATCCTAAGAACTAGATTTAGAATTGGCCTGATTTCTCCGTTTATTTGTTTCCATTGGCTATTGCAGACAGCGAAGATTTTATTATATTTTTGACATACACTATATAACTCAAATTCATATAGACCTATCATATTTCAAAAACAACAGGTAAAAATAGTTTTGAGTGGCAGGGCACCTTTAAGTTAGTGTGATGTTTGTGACATTACACAAAGAAATGTTGGACGAATTCTGTATGCAGTAAATATCAAAAGATTCAACCGTTCGGAAAGCATGTTGAATTAATGCAGTTCTTAAAAATAACCCTAAAAATCGTGGCTTTAGTTTGCTGTCTTTGTAGAATGAGGGCAGCCGTTTGTCAGTCATGCGTAGATGGTGTCACCCTGGGCTATTTTCCCACAGGTAGCACAAAGAGCCTGCCAAGCAGGGCTGCTTCTCAAGAAGCGTAATGTGTGCAAGTATGTTTGTGTGTGTGTGTGTGTGTGTGTGTGTGTGTGTGTGTGTGTGTGTGTGCTTCTGTCAGTATGTGTATTTGCTTGCGCGTGGTGAGATGCTACCCAGCATGCTTTGGGCATGCTCGTTTCTGGCAAAAAAAAAGCACGTTCAAAGCCAAGCAGAGGAGTTTAATGATTATGACAGGGAGTCCACAGGGAGCTTCAGAAAGAGAGAGAGAGTGGGAGTGAGAGAGAGAGAATGAAAAAAGATAGAAATCGGCAGAGACGGAAGACAGAGAGAAAGGGAGGGAGAGATAGAGAGGGAAAAAGAGAGAGAGAACCTAACTAACATAGGGGGGCGGAAACAAAGAAACTGGTTAGTCACCCTCCTCACCACTATTTCCCTGCCAATGATGCCCATTGTACCTACTCAGGCTCGACAGGCCTGACAGCCTCATGCCCATACATGCCCACTCCACCACCACACTGCCCCACCCTGACACCAGTCGATAGACTATTAACACATCCAGCTCTTCACTGTCTCCCGGATGAGGAGCAGTTCCAGGTCAAGGCCTGAGTGGTGAGCTCCAGTGTGTTATCTCTTCCTGTGCTGCCTTCCCTCCCCTCCCCTCTGCTCCTCTCCTCTTCCTCCTCTCCTCTGCGTTCCCCTTCTCCGTGGCCCTGCACCACACCACACCACACCACAGTGTCATATC
>PYXC01000629.1:3672500-3797500 GCA_015244755.2 Tenualosa ilisha
TACAGTATACATCAACTAATGAAACCCCTTTTCAGGATACAAAGACAATACTGCAACTCAGCAACTGGTATAGTGTTCACATTGTATTTAAATAAAATAATTGCTTTCTAACTGATTGCATTTCCGGAAATTATGTGTGCTCACTGACTCTAGCTGTGACTACTCACTGGGACAAAACTCAATTAATGATATATGTAAAAAAAAAACAAAAAAAAACAGTTAGAGCTCACCACCCATAGCATACTGAATACTCAAAGATAGCAAGACCTCAAAATGTGTGTGTGTGTGTGTGTTTGTGTGTAAAAGGGAGACAGAGAGAGAGAGAGAGAGAGCAACTGTGTGTGGAGTGCATGTTAAGAAATACATCGAATGGATTCAGTGGATCTCAAATGCCATGAGCATAATCGCTGTCCATGGTGCTGAAAAGGAAGATCTTCACCAATGAGGTACACGCCTTAGCTGTTCATGCTCCAAATTGCGTGTGAGCATGTCTACAAGTATATATAACCTTAATCACCACATCCAAAATGCTAATGGGTGACAAGACATTTCTCAGCAGTTCTTTGTGAATCCGTGAAAAGTTCTGTGTGTTGACAGAGAATCCTACCTCTCTCAGCTATTGAGAGGTAGCTGAGAGATGAAGAACTGACCCTAGATTATTAATGATGATCTGACTACATTACTGACTACAGTGCCTCCGGGCTATTTATGGTGGATAGATGAGGAGGGTAGTGGATTTTGAATGTTCTATATTTGACTGCAGGTGTGACCAAGAGGATGAGGCTTGCAGCTGTGTGTGTGTGTGTGTGTGTGTGTGTGTGTGTGTGTGTGTGTGTGTGTGTGTTAAAGGGAGGTGTTATACGACAGCAACAAAAGCATGTCAAAAGTCCATTAGCAGCCATTCACAGCAGACTTTATCTAAAGCATTACTTAAATATATGCTTGCCTGTTCATGGATATGGAGAAATAACTGACTATTTTTGCTTAACTGTATCAAAGATAGCAAGACCTCAAAATGTGTGTGCGTGTGTGTGTGTTTGTGTGTTTGTGTGTAAAAGGGAGACAGAGAGAGAGAGAGAGAGAGAGGAGAGAGAGCAACTGTGTGTGGAGTGCATGTTGAGAAATACATCGAATGGATTCAGTGGATCTCAAATGCCATGAGCATAATCACTGTCCATGGTGCTGAAAAGGAAGATCTGTTTTTATCACGTGAAAGTAAGATTGTGTCCATGCACTATTAACGCTTTAATATATACAGTGCATATAAAGAGTTCAGATGCAAAACCCTCCAAGTCCATTTTCAGAAATGTGCAAAAATTAAATTGTTTTATTAATAATTTTCAAGTAATCTCTATCAAACTGCAATTAACATATTATTATCAAGTAAAAACAAACCAAGACAAATAATTGAATCCAATAATAATTTTTTTCAAAATTATTTAAATATTTTTCTGTATATTTATGGCAAATGACATGTATACAGTAAATAAATAAGAGCATGTCTGCGATGCACATCTTTTGAATGCATTATTGAAAGTGTGTGTGTGTTTGTGTGTATTATGCATGCCGTGTGCATGTGCATGTGCATGTGCCTGGATGTCCATTTCCAAGTTCCTGTTTCCTGTTCCTGTATCACCCAGCATCCCTTACTGCCTCTCAGTGAGCCAGTAAACAGCAGCCTTGTGTGGCCTCTCCTCCAGCCCTGCACTCAGACCCACTCCTACCTGCTCCTGCTCTCCCTCCTCCTCCAGTAGATACAATCAGAGCAACACCAAAGATCCTTGATTACAAAGCCTCTTTAGAATATGTCCTCAAAATTCAGCAGCAAAATGCTAGGGCATCCCATAATTAGCTCTGGAGCTTACATAAAAGAGGGAAGATGATAATGAGGTTTTTTGCATTACATTGTTGTCGAAGTCTTGTTGGTTTCAGCAACCATTCACCAGTCAGTCATGGCACAAAGTAGTGCAAAACTATGCCATGTCCTGTTTTATAATTTTTGTGGCATTTTATAGGTCTCTGATTTTGAGTTTGTGTGGACAAGAGTAAATTACACCACTCAAGATGATATTTGAAAGTTCTTCCAAAGGCCAAACAACTGAAGAGAAACAAAACAGAGGATCTGGCTGACAAAAAAGTTAGGGGCATGCAGATAATTGAGAAAATGAAACCCTCTTGGACTGTACTTTTCCTTCTGGCACTTCTGAATGTGATGTGATGTGTGTGTGTGTGTGTGAGCGTGCATGCGTGCGTGTGTGTGTGCGTGTGTGTGTGTGTGTGTGTGTGTGTGTGTGTGTGTGTGTGTGTGCATGTGTGTGTTTGTCCTTTGTGTTTTGCCCTTTGACCCTTCTCCTGTTGTTTCTAAAGGAAGCCACTCCTCTCAGTGTCCATTTGTGGAAAAAAGGAGAGATTCCCGTTGGAAAGCCACGGCTTATCTCCAGCTTTGTTTGAAGCAGAGAATGGGTGGCAGTGAACTGCTTGAAGGCTGCTGGGCTGAATGAGTGGCAGGGTGTGTTATCAGCTGTATTTCCAGTGTAGAACAGATACAGGATCATACACACACTCAGAGATAGGAGAGATACTTCGCCTCTCACTTAAGAGGAGACTAACTCACAGGCATATGCAGCCAATAGGGTGTATACTAGTCATCCATGGCCTTTATGGAAGTGGCACTGCAGTAATGAAAGATAAAAATGTGCTGAAATTAAAAATGACTTACTCTCCATGTGGTATGCCTATGTATCAGACCTGACATGCCTCCAAATCTGCAGGGGAGAATTAGGACATAGTTAGGACGTAGTTACATAGAATAACATTTAGAATAACAGAAAATTCTAATTATGGGGATACTGTGATTAGAATCAGAGTGATTTATTGGCATCACACAACAGAAAGTATAATGTGATTTGCTGTCCATTCACCTAATACATGCATGTTGTGTTCATGTATGGGTATACACACAAAAAGCAAACAAAAACAAACAAACAAAAAAAACTGTAGTTACTGCACAAAGATATGACATGGGAGCATCATGTCTTTAACTGTTTGATATCAAGATAGTTCATGGCTTAGATCTGACAGTTCAGTCCATTACCAGTTGCAACAGGAAGAAAAGCTTGTAGCGAGTTTCATCTTTCAAAATACTGCTGGTATTTAACTTTGTGGAGGCACCATGTTCTGAAGATGTCATCTAGTACATGCAGGGGGAGTCCAAAGATTTAGTGGGATGTGGTATATGATTCTGAAGGCTTTTTCTTGTGGCTACTGTGCATATCATGTGTAAATTCTCTAAATAGAGCAGTGATGAACACCTTGAGCAGACAGGATGAAGCTCTGGCAGAGAGGATGGTTTTCTTTGGTACCTCAAGCCAATGGCATGTGATTGTGATTGATAGATTCATGAACTCATGTCAATATGGGCTAAAAATGAATACCTCATAGTTATTTACCAATAAGTAAACCAGTAAGTAAAGGTGTTTCAATGATGAGTCAAGATGAATTGTGGAAATAAGAATGTGGCTTTACTTCAGGGTACGCAAACCTGTAAATAAAGGTGTTGCAATGATGGGTTATGATAAATACATGGGAATAAGAGTGTTTTTACTTCAGGGTACACGGTAACACTTTATATTTGTACACACAGATCCGTCATTAACAAGCTGCTTATCAACATGCAAATTAATAACATACTAGTGATTTTTTAGTCATTACGCATCACTTATTAATACCATATTCTGCATGAGCTTATTCTACCCATAATAGACTATTAACTAAGAAATTCGCCAGTATTACTTCCTAATTACAGCTTATTCATAGTAAGTAAGTTAGTTGTTGTATATGAATTATGATATTAATATGTTTTGCTCAGTAAGGGGCTTATAAGGTGTTTGTACAACAGGAACAGGTATTCTCAGAAACAATTATTCTCAATCAAAAAAATGTAATTAGGACTTATTTGGACAAGATTAGAACTTGTAATTTTGGGTTTTGTTCCTATGAATAGACCATCTTTTCTCAGTATTACCGAAGATGAATAACTGCTCCTGTTGCACTACCATCTTATAAGCCCCACACTAACCAAAGCATATTAAAATCATAATTCAAATACAACAACTAACTTACTATATGTGAATAAACAGTTATTAGGAGTTAATATTAGAATAGAATAAAGAGTAGAATAAAGTCATGCAGAAGAAGGTATTAATAAGTGATTGGTAGTGACTAACAAATGGCTAGTATGTTATTAATTTGCATGTCAATAAGCAGCTTGTTAATGGCGGATCTGTGTGTGCTAATATAAAGTGTTACCAGGTACACATAAATCTTAAATTATTGGCAGTTCGACATGAATACATCATGTGTTGACACATACACAGGATTGCACTGCAAGATCAGGCAAGGAGGCAACCCTGAGGTCTAGAAATTAACCTGATGAGATTTGTTCAGAGATGTGTTCACATGAAGACACACTGACATAATCTTTACTTCATTTAAAATTATCATGAATTAATTCACAATCATTCTGAATTGTGCATTAGTTATGCCATACTTTGCACATGAATGTACCCTTAGTACATAACTGTGAAGGAAATTCAATTCAATTCAATTCAGTTTTATTTATACAGCGCCTTTTACAATAGTATTGTCTCATGGCGCTTCACAGAAGGAGCACCCAAGAGCAACAGGGGCAAGGAAAAACTCCCTTATGTTCAGTTAATCTAGGAAGAAACCTTGGGCAGACCCACGACTCAAGGGGCTAACCCAACTGCCACGGGTCATGGAGAAAAATTACAATCAGTAGTAACCATGACAGACTATAAGTTGCCTATGGTTTAGCTAAGGTTCATAATAGTTCATAATAGAGTATTATCCCACTTTTACATTACATGGTAATCAGTCTATAGGTGGTTATCAGGAATTATGGCTGGACAATGTAGCAGCGGCCAGGCATAGTGACAAACTCGAAGGAGTGAGATGGGTCATGGGGGTAACAGTAAGGGTCCATTTGACAGCGCCATTGTGAGGGGGGGTCAATCACGAAGCCTCAGGAAGGGGAGTCGGGCCCAGCATCGGCGTCCAGGAAGGTCCTCTGTGATGGGGAGTCGGTCCTGACATGGGCCTCCCGTAGTGTTGGTTGTAGTCCACTCAGGAGGGGAGGGTGAGAGGAGTCCGCCAGAATGAGGCAGGGATGACACTCAGCAAAGATAATTGTGGACAGAGGAAAATAGTGAATTAGGCCAGGCTCACACATCAGAAAGCAAATGTGTAATTTGGGCATACATACATGTGTATAAAATATATATATATATATATACATATAAATATTGAGAGAGAGCTGAAGGAGAGAGAGAGGGAGTTGTACGGCATGACACATGAAGGTTGTGCGGCGGCGCTAGGCTATAGCAGCATAACTAAGGTATGATGCATGGTAAACCAGCACCACTGCAGGGATGGTCAGTGGCTGCCATGCCTCGCAACTGGGGGCAACAGCAGAGGCAGTCCCTTCCAAAAGACCCATGAGAAGTGATGATTTGCCATGCACCATCCCTAACTATGGGAAACAGTAAAGAGGAAGGTTTTAAGTCTAGACTTAAAGGTATTGAGAGTGTCCGCTTGTCGAATGTGGGGGGGGGGGGGGGGGGATTATTCCACAGGAGGGGTGCACGGTAACAAAAGGCTCTTCCTCCTATCGTAGATTTTGATATTCTTGGGATTCTTGGGATTTCTTGGGAAATGAGAACATTATTTAAACACAATGGTTAAATCCATTATGAATGACTTTATTAATAAACACAATTTCTTTATGTAGTAATGCCTTACTAATGTTGGAACAATGCTTACTAATGGTTAACTCGGTGTTAGTTAATGCTTAACTAATGGCAAATAGTGTACCATTATTATAAAGTGTTACCAATGCCTTTTCTCCCTCATCATGAGTCCCTTCTAACCTTGTGTAACCTGTCAATATGTCCAGATAGCAGCATTAGCGGTATTAATCATAATAATGATGAATAAGACACTAAATGTTCAAGTGTTATTCTAAGCGATGGTGGGAGTATTGCATAATATAGGGGAATGGTAAAATTATGGAAAGTGAGAAGAAGGAATTTAACTTAGGGGTGCCGTGGATGATAAAAAAATGTTGATGGGTGCCTTGACCTCAAAAAGTTTGAGAAACATTGCTTCGAAGATCACTGCATAGTTTGGAAGTTGCTCTGATACCAAATGAAAGACACTGCACACAGCACAAAGCATCTGTGCTGTGATGTGATCTGCCCTCCATCCAGGACTTGCATAAGAGGCATCATGGATCATGCATCATGCATCAGGAAGGTCAAAAGAATCAGTCAGGATCCTAGTCATCCTAGTCATGGACTGTTTCAGCTGCTACCATCTGGCAAACGATATCTTAGTCTTAAGGCTCAGACCACCAGACTCCAGAACAGTTTTTTCCACCGACAAAGCGACAAGGCTTATGAGCACTGAAACACTGACAGCCTAAGCCTGTGTTTGATGTAATAAAGACTATCTGAAACCTGGCTGGAACAAGCAAACAGTTGTACTACCCTCATCAAAACAGCTCCCCCAAATTTCGATTTCATGAGTGTGACAAGAACAACTACAGGAGGAGGGGTCGCAGAAATATTCAAAGCATCTTTTTAGTGCAAACAGTAATCATTTAGTGACTTTGTATCTTTTGAGTACTTATGTGCACTCCTTAAGGGTTCTCCCAGTGTACTGACTGTTTACAGACCTCCAAGACATTCAGCAAAAGTTTTTCTTGAGGAGTTTGGTGAACTGTTAACAACAATTTTTTGGAGTTTGACTGTCTTATTATATCTGGGGATTTCAACTTCCATTTGGATAATGCAGAAAATACCTATGGCAAGAAACTACTCACACTAATTGACACTTTTAGTAAAACACAAAACATTCAGGTGCTGACACCCTCTTATGGTCATACTCTCGACGCTGTCATCCCAAGCAGTGTTATTGTCTCTGTTAAGGACTTGGCTGAATCTGATCATGTCTACATCTTCTTTTGATGTTTGTGTGCACCCTTATATCCAGAACAAGGCTATGACTGTAGGAAAGGGAATCATAAATGATAACACAGATTTCTCTTTGAGCAAGCACTCTCGCAGACCTTAAGTCAACCATCAGAATCTGTAGTTTACTTACTGACCAATTTCAATTCTAAGATGACTCAAATTATGGATGATATTGAAAAAATGATATTAAATGATATTAAAAATCAAAAGAGTCACAGACAAGAAGAAAACACCATGGAAACAAAATCCAGCGGTTAAACTGAAAGAAAGCATTATCGATAGGAACATGAATAATGCTTGTGTGTTATTTTCCACAGTTAGCACCTGAGCTTCTCAAAGTTTATAAATGCAATGAGTTTGTATCTTTTTTCAGAGGTAAAATTCATAAAATAAGACTGAATATAACTTCACAGTTGCAAATAGCTCAACACCTGGAACCAATGTCCTCAATGAGAGGGGAACTAAAAGTTATGTCAACATTCAGCTTTATTGACTATGAAACACTTGAGAAAACAGTTAAAAATCTTCCATATATGAATTGGATATTTTGCTGAACAACTTTTTAAAATCTGTTCAGATCTGTCCAGATTATAAATTCTTTACAGAATGGCATTTTCCCTGAGTTCTTAAAAAAGTAGTTGTAAAGCCCCTACTGAAAAAGAATAACCTGATGTTTATGCTTAACAACTACAGGCCCATATCCCATTTACCATTCATTGGGAAGATCATTGCAAAAATAGTTTTCAATCAGTTAACTGCCTTCTTGACAACAAATTGCTGTTTTGATAACTTTCAGGTTACAGGTTTCCATGCCGATCACAGCACTGAAACAGCTCTTATTAAAGTTGTAAATGGCATATGTCTTAATACTGATGCAGGCAAAACATCTGTACTGGTGTTATTGGGCCTCAGTGCTGCTTTTGACACTGTTGATCACAACATACTACTACATTGACTTGAACACTGGGTATAGATATCCAGTGGTAAATCATACTCATAAAACAGAGGCTTCTTTGTTGCCATGGGCAGCTATACTTCAACTGTTCCCCAGGTTCAGTTCAATCATTTTATGCCTTTATTATTATTTTATATACTTGCCTTGCCTACTGTATATATAAACAGTAGCAAGGCAATTTATTTATATTCCGTCATACACAAAGAATTCAATGTACAGTAGATGACAGAAAGTAAAACACAATAAATTAATAAGGCATAAATGATTATATACAGTTAATATATATTTTTTTTATTTATTTTTTTTTTTTTTTTTTATAAACAATAATAAATAAATTTTTATATATTAAAATATAAATTAATAAATTTTCAGTTATATATATATATAACTGATTGAAAACTATTTTTGCAATGATCTTCCCAATGAATGGTAAATGGGATATGGGCCTGTAGTTGTTAAGCATAAACATCAGGTTATTCTTTTTCAGTAGGGGCTTTACAACTACTTTTTTGCCTACAGCCTATAATGAAAATCATCAGCTTTAACTGTCCAAGCTGTTTGCTCTCTGAAAGAGGAGATTAAAGAGAGAGAAAAAAAAAAAGAAAGAAAGAAAGAAGGATGAAAAAAGGAAATAAAGGAAAAGAGAGACAGAAGCAGTGAGTCACAGAAGGTGATGGGTGGATAATTCACTGTTGGGCTCTTATTTTGTCTTGTAAAACTACTGTAAAGCTACTTGATATCTGTAGTATAGATATGTAGTCTACAGGAACTTTGCTGGTTTTAAAGTTTGTTGTTGTTAGAGTTTCAGCTTGATAGGAGCATCTGAATCCACCCACCCACACACAGCTCAGTCAGCCCTGGGCATCAGCAGAAGCCAAAGCTCACAGCAGCAGCATTATCCTTCATCATCACAATGCTAACCAGCTGACCAGCTGCCCCCGCACTCCACTTCCTACTGCGCTGGGACAGAACTGAGCATGTGCAGAACTGGGGTGTGTCGCTGTGGTGGTCTGGAAGGCCTGTGGAAGCCTGTGAGTGGAGGAGAGTGCCGCCCAGCCCCAGTGTTCTCTGTCTACTCTCCAGCATTGAAAGAGCAGTGACCTCAGAAACAGGACAAGGCATCTCACCCCATCACACACGACATGGGGAGGCATGCAGGAGGCCATGTGAATAGACAGCTCAAAGAGGCTCAGGTGCTGGAAACAGAAATGTAATGCAGTAAAAAACTAAAGCAGGGTGACCGTGTCAGGTCAGACGGCAGGCCAGTCGCCTTGGCAGTGGAAAAGACTCAGGAGGAAAATGCCAAAGGCAGAGATATGCCCTGTGGATACAGACACACACAAACACACACAAAAAAAACACCCATAGGACTGGTACACATACTGTGTATACACATAAATGCACATGTGCACAACACAAATTCCACACACACACACACACACACACACACATACCTTCTCACTAACACAACACTGTTGTAGTACTATCAAGCTGATGCTGTTAGTATTCCCCTGTCTAGAGCACAGCCTCCTCCCACTGGCAAATCCCTCATCAGGCAGGTCAGGGATCAACTGAAGACACAACCGCCCTGCAGTGGCATTTGTTGGCGTGGGAGTCTCGTGGGAGGCAGTGTCACACTGATATATCTGTCTGCAACTAAACTAAGCAAGAGCCAATATGGCTGACACACTCAAAAATGCATATCTAATGTCTTTGAAAGCCAATAGTAATCACCATGACAGCACACAGGGAATGGAAGAACAGTTGTTTCATCTGTGAATTCTTTCAGCTCAGAAACTAATTTTTATTAATGAGGCTAATGTGGAACTGGCTGTATTAATCAACAAAAGTGAAAGGTTTTTAATAGAGGTCATTTTTTTTTTTACTAATGTCAGTTGATCTTTAATTTAGAGTAATTTCACTAACCCGACCTTTTCTGCTCACTGAGAAATTATTTTGAAAGAATGTCTATTATACTGCACTGCCATTTGTTTGCCATTTCCCAACTGGAAGACTAAAGGGGAGGGATTATGTGCATCCATGAGTTCATTCACTCAGTGGCATCTCCAGGGTGGCATTTCCCATAGACTTGGAAGAGACAATTAACAAGGGTGTCAAACCGGGACACTTTTCTGAATGTCAACAAGAAGCATAAAAGCACAATTCAGCAGGCTTTCGCTTCCAAGTAAGAAGCATTTATGGTCATGATCTCCATGACCACACTGACTGCATATGTTAAACAGATTGTTTAGGCCTTTACAGTGGCTGAATTTTTAGTCTTTTGTGAAAACATATTTCCTCGCATGACCTGCTCTAACCAGCCTTTCTGGCCTCTAGTTGGAGTTTGTGTGGCCCTGAAGTGAACCCACTAACTATTGGATTTCCCTCCTCTGCTGAATTCTGAGGCCATTTGTTTTGGCTTCATTGTAGCCTCCAGAGGCCTGTACCCCTCAGAATGAATATCCAATAATAAAAGAGGAGAGTGTGCAGGGGCAAGAAGGCAGCACTGTTTGTCTTGATCAGCCCTTGGTGAATCTGGCAGTTATGGAGACTTATGTCACTTAATATACGTCTCTATTGATGAAAATGACCTGATAGTAGATTTGGACCTGCAGGCTCTCGGAATTTGGACAGACCCTAAAGAAGCAATTGACCCCATCTGGCAATGGCCACAGTAGAATAAACCCTGCCATGAGAGCAGGGGCAGATTTAGCCATTCTTGGGTCCTATTGGGCCCTCCACATTCGTTCTCTAAGCATGAATACATAAAAAAGAGCCATCCCTATATGGTACTAGTCACCATACAGCCTCCAAGACAGAATAATGATACAGTTCACTTCCATTGTAATGTGCCCTGAAGTGTGGCACTATTTAAACTGTATGGTCACATTTAAACAATGGTCACATGTTTATTTTTTGGATTATCTGATGCTGATACCACTTCCACATATAGCCCTCCACCTTCAACATCAGTGTGCTGTTTGTTCTGTCAGGAATGATCAGTGGACAATACATTATCCCTTAATTACACTGTGAAAGACTTCCGAACGAAATACCGTAACTGATTGGTAAGTTATAATGTGAATCTGTACAGTCAATTTAGTCAGTGACCCAGTGACAGTGATTTCCTGGTGATGTCAGATTATGTGTTTTGAATCCATGATGTGTCCAGGGCCCCAGGTCTGGGCCAGGTTTCTTGCTTATATTGGATCATGCACTTATGCATGGCCTCTATGATTGATTTTAAGAATGTTTATTTGGCTTTTTTGTGTGTTTTCCGAACATGCTCCAGAACATGCTTGGATCGCATTCTATGGATCACACATAATCTGCAAGGATTTTCATGACATTCTTAAATAATGACATTTTCAGTGGTTTTGAGAAACGGTCCAAAGGCCAGCAGATGTTCATAAGTGGGACATTATGAACTGTTTCATTTGCAAAGCCTGTGAAGCCTGGCCCTTGACTGGAGGGGTGTTATTTGAGTACTGTGCATGGAGCAACAGTTGTAATATGTCTGCATTATGGCAGCATTATTGCTCAAAATCACTATGTATCATTCAGCACTAATTGTGCCGTTACAGATGTGTAAGCTACCCATACGCATTAATGTACCTCCATAACATATCCCAAAAATTAAAAATAATGATTAAAATTAAAATGATGATGATGATGATGATGATGATGATGATGATTATTATTATTATTATTATTATTATCATTATAACAATAATAATAACATGCCAACTTATAGTCAATTTAGAATTTTTATTTATCATTTCCCAGGTCCACATAGCAAGATACGTGACTTAACATTCACAACACCAAACTGCCAGTGCTTGTCATTCAACTTATTTGAACATTCCCCTCATGATTCATTTACAACTAGAGTGTGTTCCGTCACGCTCTGTGTCCATCCGTCAGGATTAGGCAGTCACTATGGGTCTGGAGCTGCTTATGTCTGCCATGATGCTTGCCTACCTGCAGGTCCACACAGACACCTTTTCGAGAAGTCATTGGAAACACATAAGAGAAGAACAAAATACAGAAAAGACAGCTGAGCAACAAAAAAATTTTTTTTCGTATACTGACACAGCTCTACTACTAGTTCCAGATTCCAGGTCTTACCAAATTTTCACGGATTGCATCAGTCTTTCTTTATAGCAGAGGAACTGTGTGTGTGTGTGTGTGTGTGTGCGTGTGTGTGTGTCTGTATATGCGTGTGTGTTTGTGTGTGTGTCTGTATATATGTGTGTGTGTGTTGTTCCTGTGGTTTTTAAATAGGCCAGGCAGGTGAAGTAGGCGACACTCTGACAGGATAATCTGGCTCCATTACAGCAGGACTCTGAGGCCTGTTGTGTTCCTGTGCCAGTGGCCGTGATCAGCTCTTCTGTGGGGCCCCTGAGGACGCAGCACACGTCAACTGAGCCCCAGGCTGCTGCCTCGCTGGCGTGGGCTCCAGCCTTCCATGGCAGAGACAGCACTACTGACTGCTGCCCAGAGCCGACCTAAGTCTCCAGCACTCGACCCAGAAAGGAGGGAGGGGGATGGAGGGATCAGAGACCAGTCTGCTGCACTGAGCTGAGCCTCTGGGACAGAGCTGCTGAAGATGACTCAGCAGAAACAGCAACACTGGAGCAAAGAAAGGCTGGGATCATGACTCATCTGCTTTTTGAGTACCTACTGTTAGGTCCTCAGACTGGAGGAATCTCTGCCACAGTCAGGCTAACCACTGCCGAGATCCAGGCAAATTACAATATTGGCAACATAATTTAACATAACTTAATGGCCAAAAATTAATTTAAACTTCCTAAGCACATGTGTTATGATAATGCTGAGGAGGAGGATGGGGGTCTAATTGTTATGTTCATCATTATATTAAGCTTCAATGGCAATCATCGTAATCACCTATGCTGTTTTGCCATTATGTTCTGATGAAGAATCATCCTCTTCATCTTCAGAATGTGGAAGTGAAGAGGTTATTTTCAGCTCTTGGTTAAAGCAAAATATTTAACAATGTGACAGCATATTCAGCACAGACACTGAGACTGCAAGATAAACCAGTCCTGTGTTTTTTATTTCGTACTTCAAGGCCTATAAGCTCAGCCACTGTCAAACACTTGGCATGAGGAAAAAGAGCTTGTGTATATCCTAATACTGCAATGTCTGAAGTGACTCCATGGAAAACCATATGGTAAACACTAGAGGACTGACAGAATGCACGAGCACCATAAATAGCCACGTGTGCACAGGTACACTCTGAAGGATCCACCAAGCACACATGAGTATACACATGCATCCCCACAAAAGGTAGAAGCTTGCCTTGCTTTTTGAGGTTAGGGCCAGATATATTTTCCTGCTCTGTGTTTAAAAATATTTCCATCCACATGATGGTCAAAAGGAGCCAGGGAAGGCTGTCAAAACACATCAAACAAATAGGTAGTCAACCAGAGATCAAAAAACTGAAGAGGGACCATCACGTCACAATGCGAAAACTCAGTATTCCCCATCCACATATAGTCATTGAGGAGTTTTCAAAAATCTCCACCTTGGCCAGAGTTATCAAAAGTAGCTGGTTTCACTGACTGAAACCTCCATTTACGTGAACATGACAGCCGTAACCCCATAAACAGTATCTGTCTTTATAAATACCATAAATACCCTCCTAATAGTCATAAGTACTCTCCTATGTGTGCACAGGGCCTTAGGTGTTGGAGCACAAAATCTCCAACCCAGCCTTCAACACTCAACTGAACACAAGAGCCCACCAAGGATCCATTCCTGCTTTAAACCCAGAAGAGTGGGAGAGACAGTTAACCATGCCGTCAGTCTTTGGAGTGCCATCTGCATCATAGGGCCAAACGGAAACATCTGTCTCATCTGTTACAGCAGCCAGAAAGCTGCTGCTTTTGTATCATTTGTAACAAGTACTGAAGATTAGGTTTACAGTACTCAGACACTTGTCTGCCATATGTCTTCAATAAAAGCATGTTCTTCTTTCTGAATCAAAAGAATATCATTCAAGTTGCAGGTCAGTAATAAGTGGAAAGCAGTATAGTTATCAGTGGCTAAAATTCTGGGAGTTTGTTTCTAGTAATCTATTTGATGTGCTAAGAAGTCTACACTTATATGACAATATTCAGTCAAATTGGAATTATGAATTTTATAATAAATAATCTGAATATTATAATGAATATTCATTCAATATAATGAATATTAAATGTCAAAATTAAATAGCATTTTTTTTTTCTTTTATCAAACAAGGCAAGTCAGCTGTAAAATGCTGAATTGCTAGTTTCTAATTTCTTTCATAAGGCTTGGCTAGTCTTAAATTAACAATGTGAAATACACACTTGTTATTATACCACTGCCCACTTATTACTGATCTGCAAAGTAAAATGCTGCCCAACAATGTGTCTTGGCTAGCCTTGGGACTTACTGTAGCACAAAACATTAGTTGTGACCCAGAGTTAGTCTAGAAAGTGCCCATTAAGTACTGTGGTTGCCAAATGCTCATCCATTAAAGAGCGTGAGGAGAGCTCGAGCAAGAAGGCAGCAGAGTAACAGCTGGAGTAGTCATGACAGACAGCAGTGAGCCTTGTCGGCTACTTGACATCACATGTCCACAGACCTTGTTCTAATTTGCCAATGTTTTAGTGGATATTTCTAAATTTAAGGTTTTCAAATGAAGGAGCCTCAAAGAGGGCACACTCGTTCCTCATGTTCATACAAACTCACATGCACAACCTCTCCTAATTCATCAAACCCCAGGCAAAATGTTTTTCTATTCTATCCATTTTCAGTTTCCTTTTTCCCCAATATGGTGTTTTTTTCAATGATTGTCTTTCAAATGGCATTTTCTTTCACAGTCTCCTAATAAGTCAACATTCCAAAGCCTCTCCACTGCAGACAAGACGAATGTTTGGTGGCTTGGCACTACTTTTTAAGGTTGCATTTTTCTTAAGCTAGGTTCTGATTCTTCTCAGTACTATGGTGCTTCATGGTCTCATGGTCTCATGGTCTCATGGTCTCACTGAACTCAAACTGAAAATGTGTTTAATAGTGATGAATTTGCCATTTAAACATGTAGTACTTAAACATGTAAGGCTCACAATTCATTTTAGATTCTAGCAATATCTACAGTGTTTCTTGATATATACAATACTGTTTGAATAGAGAAAAGCATGTTTTCAAGTATAAGTCATGCTATAATCTCTACACTTCTCTTTATTTAAAACTATATATGGAGAAAACAAACTAAATACATGCGCCTGTTTTCTTAGTTGGAGAGACAACCAGAAGAGATGGTGGTATTAATTGCTCTCAAGATTAATCAGGAATGTCTGTCTGTCTGTCTCAACTTCCATCGGAAGCTACGGTATAAGAGACAGTGTACAGTAAGCGAGAGTAATGTACATGTTCCCCCATTACAAAGCAGCCAGTGCTCTACCATGTAGGAGGGAGACTGAGGAGTTTTCTTGTTCATTAGAGAGACAGGTGACCTTGTCAAGTGGAGACAGGTTTTCTTGCACACACCACACACACACACACACACACACACACACACACACACACACACACACACACACTCACACACACACACAAACCCACAGAGAGGGAGAGAGAGAGATCTCAGAAACAGAGCTTGATTAAAAGCTTGATGACAGTGCCTTTTTAATCACGACAGCACCTGGGTATATTTCCACAACAGGCATCTAGATGCGTGGCCGCATAGCTTGTAGCTTGTGAAACTCCAATAAACACCTTTTGGGATGAATAACTCACAATTCCAGCAGGAGCTCAGAGCTTAGCAGTAGCAGACTTTTAGTCACTTCCATCTGACAGATGTAGACACGTCACACACACATACACACACACACACACACACACACACACAAAATCAAGGTTGTCAGAAATCTAATTAGCAAGGTATACATCTTGGCCGCTATTCTTAGGCAACTCTCCATCACCGATTACTTCTTAATGGGTGTTTTTGCAATGAAGACGAAGTCTGCTGTCACCTCGAGTGACTCATAGGCAAACAGCCAAAGTGAACTAATAAGATTGTGTTAAAAATAGCACCTAACTGAGATATTTGTTGTAACCAATGGTAACTGAAGTTCACTTAATTTAGTTTCAGTGGAGACTTGAGTAACAAGACATCACAGACCTGCATTATGAGTACATTTCCTCAGCCATGTCATTTTTGTATAATGCACATTGCATTAAAAAGTGTTGAATTTGTTTACTGATGAAAGATGGATTTTTATGGTCATGACTTGAGAATGCGTGGTGGGCTTTTGTGTTTATTGATTTGTTCATCTGGTTGGAATGGCCATTGAACCATTGTTGATAATCTCGGGTAACAGGCAAGTGAGAAAGAAGGAAATGGAAAGGTTTTTTTTTTAGTGAACTGAAGAACGTCCATAATGAAACAACTTGAGGAGGCTGTAATTAGATCCAGAGCCTAATGCTAGGGGCAGCCAGGCACACACAAAGACCATTCCAGCTGAGCAGGCTGGCTTATGGCTCTGCCTGAGAGGCTGCATGCACACAAGCCCATAGAAAAGCCCCTTCTCCTGCACCACACACAACATTGCCCCATAAGGAAGTGCTGGATGCATCAGTGACATTGAATGGACGTCAGAGACATCAGAATGTTTTCAATTTAGAGGACAATGCCTAATGTGTTTTATGGCCATATCACACAAACAAAAAAATGCACAGCATACATTTTACACTGAACAAAATCCCTAAAGTCTCAGAACTCTGACAAGCATTCAGCTGCCTTATCACCCAGCTTTTTGACATCCATTTGCCTTCAGAAACGCAGCCCAACCAAGCTTCAGTGTGCAGTTGATACTATTTAACCATGGAACAAAGGTGTGGTAAGAAATGCTAAGTGACTAATAAACACATAACACTTTTTGCAGCAATCAGCAAATATGGCCTGATTAAATGGGAGCACCCATTCTTTACATTCTTTGGGAGGAAATGGTCTTTTTACATGAACTGCATGAACATACATGAACATACTCCATGAACTGAGATCAAACAAACTGCCTCCCCCATGAGCAATAACAACAGCAAACACATTTCTTCCAAAGCAGTGAATAAAGGGGTGAGCTACGTAAGGTGTGTCTCATTAGATATTTGTTTCAAACCTAATGTAGTGTCTAGCAAGAAATAAAAACATAAACACAGACAAACACAACATCGTCCAGCATTGTTTGGCCCTTCTTCAAATCCTCTGCAATAAGGACTACCATCTAGTATTCTCAGACTAAAGTCTGCTAAGTTGAGCAGCCAGAGCCTCATCTCTGGGCAGATGCTGGGAACAGACCTGATGGACCACTGGGACTGAACTCCTGTCTGCTCTGCAGACACTACGCTGCTTTTCTAAAGCACACTCTGATGTTGAGGCAGCGGCTCACAGCTCTCTGTTGAGGCAGCGGCTCACAGCTCACTGACAGCCTTGAATAAATTCCAAGTTGCTGCCTGAAGATGAAGCTACTGTGCTTCACAAGAATCATATCTTTGGACTCGTACATCACCATTCACTCACAAACACAAATGCACACAGACACACCGAGACAGTTGGAAACACTAAGACCAACCATGAAAACGCTACGCTACATGACCTCAGAGACAAAGAAATCTAATCTAACCTACAGTTTCTTCTTCAGTGGACATCCTATTTTACAGACACTGCCTCCAGTACTCTTTAGGGTGATCCCAAAGTGCCTCCCCACTCGACACAGCCATCTTAAAGTGACAGCATTAATATATTGCATCTGCCCCAAACAGAGCTGCAGCTTCAATCAGACAGCTAGATCTGCTGAGAGAGGGGCTACAACAGAGAACAAGGAGGGTGAATGTCAGACAATCTATGCTATGATAGCGCCACACGAGCACCCAGCCGAGAGACCAGGAGAGAGACTGAAGCAAAATCCGCTCAAGTTCATACTAGCGTGTGTGTGTGTGTGTGTGTGTGTGTGTGTGTGTGTGTGTGTGTGTTTGGGTTTGTGTTTGTGTATATGTGTTCAGTAGTTGGCTTTTCCTCTTCTAACAGCCACTACGCGGCCCCTGCAGCTCAGACAGCAGACTACAGCTATGGAGATCAGTGCTTTCTGTGCTTTTTTCACATCCAAACATTTCCCTTCATTTCACTGCCCTTTGATCATGCACTCATTGATATATTAGACTGCAGTGGTAATATCCTTGGAAGGGTTTGATGTCTGAGGCTTTTCAAAACAGCGCTCTCCTAACAAAATGCATTCATTGGGGGCAGTTCTCACAGACGTGCCACCAGGTCAACTGAAAGGCCAGTGAGGGCATTTTCTTCTCAAGTCTAATCACCGTGCACATTACTTTTAGCATAGGCCTTATTCTACTCATAAGAGAGCATTAACTAAGTTAACTAATTTGTCCAATATAAACCCCTAATTACTGTTTATATAGGTTTAGTAAGTTAGTTGTTGTATATGAATTATGATCTTAATATACTTTGGCTAGTATGGGACTAAGGCAGTAGTACAACAGGAACAGTTATTCTCCTTCAATAATATTTAGAAAAGATGGTCTGTGTATTGAAAGTGTCCAAATACTTATTGAGAAGTAATAAGAATAAGTAATAAAAATAACTGCTCCTGAGAGTAACTGTTTGTGTTATACTGAGCAAAGCATATTGAGGTGATAATTCTTATACAACAGCTAGCTTATTTACTATAAGCGGTAATTAAGAGGTAATATTGGAGATATTCTTAGTTAATGGTCTGTTATGGGTAGAATAAGATCATGCAGAATAAGGTATGAATAAGTGATTTGTTAGGAGTAACAAATGGCTAATCTGTTATCAATGTGCAGGTCAATAAGCAGCTAGTTAATGGTGAACATGTGTGTGCTACTATAAAGTGTTCTCTATATATATATAAACAAGGCATCTGTCCAAGGCAGACTTCCTTTGCTGATATTATTCACTTCAATCCATTGTTCCCATTTGATCTTTAAGCAGAGTATCAAAGGGATATGAATAAGTCACTAATTAGGTGATGAACAAAAGGCTTACTTTTCAATTTTCAGTCTATTTGGGGAGCTGTATATGACTGACACTCATGTGGAAAAACTTTGAAGAATTTCAGTTTTTTTTATATTATGTTGCACAAAACTAAAATATAAAGAATCATTTAATCCAGTTACCTCTCACAATAATAATACGATGCAGAAGTTTGGTTTGCTTTTTTGGTTTGAATCTATAATGCAATGCAAAACTGCAATGCTGTTTTTATAAAACAAAATATAACTTCTCTCTACATTTTATATAGAACACCCCCTGCTATTTTCAGATGATTAAAAGCCTTGTGCAGTTTTTTTTTTTTTTTTTAGGATATACGTGCACTCACATTCAGGAAGGACTCAGTGATTTAGATTACTTCCTTTCATGTTAACACTGTGTAGACAATAACCTTCTCTTAAAGAAATATATATATACATTCCTTTTTTATGAGAGCACTCACACCCACTGACTCAACTGGGGAATGGCTATTAAAATTCCAGCGCATGTATAGAACTGAAATGTTTTGAGAGCATTCAAGTCTCATTTATCCTTCTCTGAAGACCTTACAAAGTGGAGAATGAGTCCTATTTTTGCTAAATAACACCTGGAACCAGATAAATTACAATTGCATTGAATGGATAAGAATTCACATTAGAGCTGTTAATATGAGAGGAAATAGCTGATTAGACTAATTAATATTTGATGCTGCTGAAACCTACTGATTCCCTCAAAGAAGCCTTCATGAGAGGTACTCCCACAACCAGTATTCACACAACATTGCAGAGGAGGAGAGGAAGGAAGCAGAGAAAAACAACAACAACAACAACAACAAACATTTCAATACACGGTTTTCAAGTCCGTAACGATGTCTCATCCTCGAGAGCCGCTCAATCGATAGCCATCTGTCTACAGGGGAAGCCAAATGAACTTATTCCAATTCATGACAACAAACTCAGAGGATCGACAGTGATGGTGATTGTAGAGAATGACCGCTTCATCTCTGGAGATGCCAAACCATGCGGTGAAATCCAGTCAGGCCTTTTGTGTGCAAGAGCTACATGACACAGTGTGTGAACAAGTATGGAATCAGTGAAAAAAAAAAAAAAACATGGCTGACATTCATTGAATCTGACTGCTTCCAATGAAATATTCCCAAGAGTTCATCAAAGTCACTTTTGATCACAAACACTTTTGATTACAAACAAATGCTTTATGCCACTGGTAACATTGCCCAGGACTTATGGCCAGAGAACTAGAGTTCACATCAGAAACTAACTGCCAGACAAATACCTGACACAGTTTTATCTGGAGAGCTTACGATAAATAACAATTATCTAATGAAGAGGTAAAGGCATGCCTGATTAGCTGGTGTTGATAGTCTGGAGAGAGACTATCAAAGCCTCCCTATGCAGGATCAGCCATTCCTCCACTGTTTTCTCGGTTTGTGCTCGCATTTTCATCTCAACAAACATCAATTTTCTCTGTTTTATTTTCCTTTGGCTGTTCTTTGATGAATGTTTGAGTGCCCTTCACCACATTGCACTTATAACTAGTGTCCCTATCTGAGAGCATGTCTGTGTGTAGGGCTGTAAAGCAATTTGTTACTTCGTGAGACCTGAGAATTCCATGAGATTTGGCCGTGGCTCAATGGCCAAACCTTGCATTTTCCCTTTCCCCGCCCAGATAGGGTACGGACAAACAATCAAAACAGCCACCAGTCGACCCATAAAGTGTTACAGAACCACCACAATCTCTCTTAGTCTGTTAAATTAAGGTAAATTAAGCTAAAATAGTTACATAGTGCCTCTTTAAAAAAGGAATCATTGTGCATTTAAATTTAAAGTTCATATATTAGAACAGCAGTTTGTCAAATAAACCACACTAACAGCACTTAATCACCAAAATAATTGCATCAGAGTTGAAGTGTGTGAGACATTTACTTTTTTCATTTCCTAAACCCTTTAATCTTTTGGTTTATGCAAGGCTTATTCATCCACGACCACTGATGTAGGCTAAACAGTATGCTTATTCACAGGGATTAACAAACGCTAATGTAGGCATGATATATGTTCACTTTATATATCAGCTTGTTATATACTGCCTCCCGCATGTAATGAGCATACAGAGAGAGAAGCAATGTGTGTGTGGGTGATCTTCTAAAAAGTGCCCCTGTATCACTTATTCAGAACTCCCTTCAGTTGATTTGCACTGGTGAAGACGTGCTGTTGCTAAGGCGCAGGATGTTACACAAACTTGTGCAGCGCCATGGAAACCTACTTCTGTCAGGAATACTGCTGGACTGAGTTTGGCCAGCCAGAACACCAGGAATCTGTAGAGCAGAGCAGAGTAGCACTGATGAGGGATCAGTGAGAGACAGACATGAAGCATCAGGGATTCTGAGCACTTTGCCTCATTATCCTGCGCTGTGGACAGGAAGGCATCATCAGCTCATCAACACACAAGCCACAGCAGCCTTGATGGAGAGAACAGGAAATGACAAAACTCAGATGAATCCAGTAGACTTTTATTAAAGCTCTGTAGCCTGCTTATGCCTTACAATGAGACAATGAGTAAAACAAAGCAGCAAGCATGCACGCAAACACACACACACACACACACACACACACACACACACACCTGAGCTCTGAATAAGCCATGATGGACACACACACATAACTCAAATACTAAAATCGATGCTGAAAGCTCCTCCATAAAATCCCTTCATCCCCTGCTGCAACTATCCATCTAAACATTTCTGCTCGATGTCTTACTAACTGCTCACTTGCAAACTATGGCAGTTGCTTTTTTCATGCTCTAAACTGGAAATCAGAGTAGAGACATCATGGCTGTTTGCCTGTACTTTCTAATCCATGCCTCACACAGTAATAAATGAAAGAGAAAGGGCTCGACATGAAAGCAAATGGAGCCTGAAGAGGCTTTCATCTCCATGTTCAGTATTAACAAGTGCAGACACAGCCTCTGATTAATGGCACCAAGGCGTATGATGATCCATACGATACTTAATGTTCCAAAGCCAATAAATTATAAACAAGCTGTAAACAATATAAAGACCATGAAACTTTACCCTCATTCCAAGGAGTAATAGATTAGGGTGTTTCTGGAAGGAGAGTGAGCTGCAAATTCTCAAATTCTCAGAATAACTTCATGGTAAATTAAAAACAGTTTCATGTAGAGTCCTTATCAAAGCTTTCACAATTCCCCGAATGTGTGATATGAATTTAAATTTTTAAACACAAAGAAATGGTTTCTTTCAGCAGAATCTACTTGAGTGATTTCCTTTTGGCTATTACCTATAGCATCTCTCTTCTACAGGTATAGCACTACACAGCCTACAGAAACAAGAAGATTCCTACGTCAGGCATGCTACATTATGGAACTCACTGCATGTTGCCAAGGAGCCTGAAGGAGCCAGGCTGGCTGGCACTGGCTGTTTTTACAGGCACACTCAGTGGCATTTCCCATTTATGAGGCAATCTGCAAGCTTCTCTCTGGTGAGTGAACATGGGTTAGTTTCCACAGCCACCTGACAGCACAGGTCAAGAGCACTGGTCCCAGATCCAATCACACAGGTGATCCCTCTGACAACACGCTCAGCATGAGGAAGGGACCAGTTATCAGTTTGGCCTCCAATGGAACTTTTACAAAAAAGTATAAATTGGGCCAGGAGTTATATTAAATTCTGTTCCTCATGGAAGTATAAAACATTTAAAAGATGCTCGGACAGTGAATACTGTATACTGAACACAGAATACTGCCTGTTCCAAATTATTTATAATACAGTCCCTTGGTGGTAAACGGGCTGTGGCCTTGTGTTTAGAATTAATTCATCTACAAACTAATTCCTCCAAACAAAACAACTACATTAATGAATAATGCATTAATGCATTACCTTGGCACAACCCTGCCAAATGCAGGCAGTACCCAGAGCAGGTCCGGAGGTGTTTTAATGCGTTAAATTGGACCCATGCCAGTCTGTAGCATTGCATCAGCATCCAGCTGCCAATCACACACTTCCCTGGGATCAGGAAGATTAGTGTGGACATGGTGAACAGCGAGCCTGGCAAGCTGACCTTATGTGTGTTTCCTCTAAACAGGAACGACTAAAGACCGCACGGGGATTCATGCTAAGCTAACTCCACATTAAACACACTCGTTTAAATAAGGATTCCCGATCCTAGAGGCCATTAACTAAACCTTGTTTATACAGATAGTTAAACACTTAAGGGGATGGACACTGGCTGAGGAAATCTGAGTGATTAAACTGATGGATGAGGGCACTGATGGTCACTTCATTCTGCCCACGCCCACAGGCAACCCAGCTGAGAGTCTTCATTAAGAGTAACCCAGCCCTCCAAATAAAAACCATCAAAGAAATTACCCCTTTGCTATCTCCTCTCTATATTCATAAAAAACCCTGCTTAGAAGATCGCAATAGGTTAATGCTACAGTCAGTGCATTGTTAATAAAATGACACATAAGCATGTATAACAAATGACCTGCCGCAAACAAATGTAAGCACAGGTTTAATGAAATGCTTATTTAAAGGACTTGTAATTAAAAAATATTTTGAGAAGACAGTTCTAGAATTAATATGACTAGTACAGATCAAATTAAATAAGTTTGATACAAAAATACGTAACAGTTTACTTTAGGTTTTCGACGTGAGTGACTTGAATCTGTCAGAAATGTGACATGATTGTTTTTGCAATGTCTGACCCCTAAATAGTGTCAACTTTACACTTAATGGCAACAGTTATAAACATTTTGAAGTATCATTACATGTTCATGATACATGTCATGTCATGTTTATGACAGGCTCATGTCACTTTTATGTTAAAACCTCAAGTAAAGTGTGACCCAAAAGGAATACTAATGATGGTCTTTTAAATCACATTTATCCTTCTCAGCTGGTTCCCTCAGTGAATTAGCTGAAGCCTAATTTGGCTGTGATGCCTTAGGCACATCAAAGCAGGACACAGTAGCACTCTTCCTTGGCCCTCAGCCTGGACCCCTGCTGATGTGCAAAGCTAACTAATACCTTACATGGCTTTCAGGCCCTTTCAGATGGTGACCGCTCATTTAGAGCACACACACACACACACACACCGACCACAAAGATGGAAAAAAAACACACATCTCCACAGCTTTATTTATAGACACTCAGCGTTTGTGCCCAATTAAATCATCAGTGTGCTGAAAACGACTCAACTTTTAGTTACTGTAGGCGTAGAAATCCATCATATAGAATAACAACCTACAGCTTTCCCTCTCTGGGTTCATGTGCCTAGTCTTTAGATAACATGTACTGAGAGATGAAGCTGGGTATGTGTTCAACAATCCTATACAATGTACTATAATATAGAAACATATGAATTTCAAATTCAAATTCCAATAGCGGTGACTGCTCTGAGGGTTGATTTAACCTGCTATAGTCCTACAAATGTCAAATTAGGCAGAAAATGAGAGAAAAATAATGTCTTTTTCACACAAGAAAAACTTAGGCTAACCACATAATGGTACATAATTAGAGACCATCACTGCCCACTGAATCTCATGATGCAAAATCTGAAACATCTGGCCAGTGCGTATTCCAAGTGGAAAATGATGGGTCATTACAATTGAATAAAAGCTTGTTTCCACACAGATGAGAAGTCAAGCACCTCTAATTGCGTTATGCCCAGGACTCTCAGCAATGAGGATAATGTACTCTCTATGCCTCCCACCAAGCGCACTAAGACACACACGCACACACACACACACACACACACACACACACATTAATAACACGTCTGGAGTAAAGTGCTACTTCACTCCATACTATCAATCATAGCACTACAGACATATTGACTGAAGTGTGTGGACCACTTAGCAGCAAATGCAGTTAGCAAACCTGTAACCTGTGGAAGCTGAACTGCACAGCTACCCTGTCATTCAGTGTGCAGCTAACTGCAACAGCCCAAGCCTGTTTGCCTCACTGCCTGAGAAACTGACATGATACAGGGAGCAGGATGCCATTCAGTAGCACATTGTTTGGCATCAAATAGTTTTTTTTTTTCTCAATATTTTCACACAGTGTTTGTCTGACCGAACTCCACTGTAAATGGGATGGAGTACTTCCCTAGATCACTGGTAGCTGACCAACTCCATTGTCTCAGGAATGAGATGGATTAGTCTTTATCCAAGATACCATCACACCTCAAGTCCTGCAATTTTAACCCTCCCCTGAGAGTGATGGACCTCTGAGAAAAGAAACCTGTGAGCTAGGCATTTTGCTCTGTATTGCCTGTTGGGGTAGTGGGTTTCCGATGTATTTGTGGATGTGCGCACATATGTGCTCAGGGAATTAAAAGTCAAAATCAATTATGACAAAGAGTGCTAATCCATGTGGTGGAAGTGAGGGTGTGTGTTTCTCGGCATGCAGTCCGTCCTGAGTGAAGGAAGAGTGGGATGGATTAGGATGGATTAGCCCTGGCCTCATGTTTGCCTCTCTGCTCGTGTTTGTTTTCACAGATTTCTCATCTCCCATTGTGTGTTTGCTCCACTTTTTTGCCGTCTTGTGTTTTCCTCGTGCCTGTTTGCTCGTCCAAATGATCTGTTTGAATAGAGCCACGTTAATGCTGCACCTCTGGAGATGAGACTCTGCTCCAGTGAACAGAAATAGAAGCCCCACGCCGCCGCGCCACACCCCTCCACTATGCTAACGGCACAGAGTGAGTATGGCCGAGCTCTCATGGGCACAAAACTAAAAGGGGCTTAGTGGCAATTACAACCACAAGCTCACACAACCACCCAAGCACTAGATACGCCACCAAATGAGTTTAATTGCCATTAATACGTTTGAGAAACAAACTAATAAAGGCTGCCTAGAGATTCACATTTTAAAAGCCACTCCACACAGAGAGGCTGGTTTTGTTAAGCATTTTTAAAACAGCTCTCTTGGTGAGAGAATGGGGATTTTATGGGCTCTAATCAACACACCAATTTCCGTTCCCTCGACCTCTCTGCCCCTTTCTGAGGCCCGGCACGGTGCTTCCCTGTGTTTGTCTGCTAGCCAGTTCCCCAGGGAAACAGATGCTCTATGGCTGTGATGGTGGTGGTGATCTGGTCACCCTCCAGCCACGCACAGCCTCATCAGTTATGTTGACAGTCGCTGTGACAGCCTGTCACCTTAGCTGTGATGGACGTCTTTGGCCCACAACGCTCTGCCCGGCTGTCCTTCCTCCACACCAGCCTAGAGAGACACTGCCTCTCCCCACCTCACACCAACCCTTTAAGATGATGGGGGTTAGCTCTGCTGAAACTGCATATGAATATTAATGCAAAGTTATGCCTTTGGAAACAATATAAACAAACAAAAAGGTATATGAATGAATTTCAGGCTTGCTGTCTAGAAAATGTGATACATACATTTTCACAAAAAGGTAAATAGGAATTCATAGGAAGAGGCCTGCAACTGATAGTTTCAGAAGTCTTTGCAATGAGAACAACTTTTGAATCTCTCTCTCACACACACACACACAGACACACACACACACACACACACACACACACACACACACACACACACACACACACACACACACACATTTAAAAAGAACACTTACTCATATTCACATATTATTTCCCTCACACAAGCACTTTCAGGGGAAATGGAATAGCTATGCAGCTTGGAGCACGTTTCAGGAATTTTCCAGGGATTCCCTTCAAATTTCTACCATCTGAGGTAAGATCACAGCCACCTTCTAGGCAAGGGTGCCCCATGCTGCACGGTGGGTGTCCCCAGAACCCCCAGGTTGTTTGCCAGACTCAGTGACACTTACCCCTGTGGAGCCCCTGAGGAGCCCTGTTGGAGCAAAGCCAAGTTGAGTTATTTTGACATTGACATCAGTGTGTTCAACCATCAGTGTGCCACCAGTTTGTATAGTCTGACGACTAAATTAGAACTGGATTCAGGAATTTTTTGGCAAATTTGCTTCAGTTTTAATTGGAACCATACTGAAGGGTTGAGATGGACATGTTTTTTTCGATTAGTATTATTTACATTTATGTGGATTACATGACAGGGTTTACAGTTGAATATGATATTGGAGTGGTTGTCAGTGCAACATGTTCAAACCTGCTTATAGCAAATGCATTCACACTAAAAAGATGAAATGTTTTTAACATAAGCCTCCACAGACACCTCTCCTAGTTGTGTGATTATCTTATGAACTCCAATTGAACAAGGATGGAGTTTTTATGTTTTGGCATCCAATTATTCTACAGGGTTATTCTAAAGCTAACAATAACCTCTAACAACCATTTGTTTGGTGACCTGGTGATGTTAAGAGCAGTCACGAGGGAAGCACTGGTCAGACTCAATTATAACTAATGGCTGAAGACTCACTAGCTTACCTTTTTTATACCGTTTTACAACAGCTGGCCAAACACTGTGTATGTCCATTTTCTGAACTTAGGAAGCCATAATTAGAATATGCTCTCACAGGGGTGAAATGCAGGAGTCACATGCTAATGTGTCCTCATATTGTTCAGCAGGCACAGAACCAAACTGAGGCAGCCTCAATTTCTTTCTTTTTTAGGCCTTTTTTTTAAGACAGAATATTACTTATCAACATTTAAAATGTAAACTCAATGCAGCTGGATGCTACACTGGAGATGAAATGATACACCCAGAAACAAAACATTGCAAGATGTTTCATGGGGATAGAAATGGTGTCAAAAGGCACATTTGATCAAAGTGCCTCTGATCTTTAAGTGCATGAATGAAACCCTTTGTCTTTCTGTGCTGCCTGCCAGTCCATCTTGAAGTAAAAATACTTCTATGTCTGATAGATGCTGTGTGAGAGAGGTATGCCAAACCGCAAAAGCAAAAGGAACTGTCAGAGTGAGAGGAGGGAAAGAACAAGGGAGACAGAGAAACTTAGACAATGATAGATGGAGATAGAAGGAGAGAGAGAGAGTCATAGAGAGGTGAAAGTAGAAGAAGAACTTCAGCTTTAACTTGTTAGACTAAAAGAACTTCAACCTGTAAGAGTTTTTGTCATTTTCTGAAGACCTACAAGTCAAGAGAGCTATATTATGCGCATGTGTGTGGCTGACAGGTGCCTGCATCTAACAAGAACATCAAGTAGAGGCCAAGATGCAGACAATCCTTTTGACTGCATTAAACTGAATCTGTTGTGGTTTTTTTTTTCTTTTTTTGACTCTGTTTGTACTTACATGTTAGCAAAGGACACTTTGTTACGCTTTACTTTAGTGTGTCGACATAAGAGTGACTTGAACCTGTCATAAACATAACATGACCCGTATCATGAACATTAATTGCACTCTTTTAATCTTCACGACTGTTGTCAGGTGTTGTCAGGTGAGATGTAATGTAAAGTTGAAACTGTTTTGGATTGCTGTTGGACATTGCAAAAACTGAATGACAGTTTATGACAACAGTCAAAAACATGAATGTGTCATTCAAGTGTCATGTCATGTTTATAACAGGCTCATGTCAAGTTTTTGCAAACTTAGGACATTTTTTTCTCAGATATCTGCACATTTATTTTCTCAGAATATTGCTCTGTCCGCAAAAAAAAAAAAAAAAAAAAAATTACATGCATACATGCATGGCCCCAAATCAGTGTTAAAGATGTACGCAGTATCAATTTAGAAGTCATCTTCATCATAATAATATCACCATGAATATCAGTGTAGTTCAAGAACATTTCCGAAGCCTCCAAATTCAACAAAGCTAAGGTAAAAATTATTTTCCATTCTATGTCTCTGTAAAAGTCATCTCACATACATCATTAAGTAAAAATATAAGTGGTTTATTTTTGTGTTTCATCAAGACACTTCACACAGCTCCTCTCCCTTGCACCCCCACCCACCCCTGTAGTCACATCACAGGTGTAGTGCACTTCATCACCATCGTGTTTCTCCTTGAAGTGCTTCCGTGGATAGATCCTGTCAGCAGACATCAGAGAGAGATTTTTTAATGAGTTGTTCTGGAGGGAGTGTTTAAAGTTTCCTTAAACTGTATTAAACTGAATCTGTTTTACACCAGTGAGTGCACACTCTTGGGGCTTTCAGATTGCTGGGTGAGTCAGAAAAACTTTGCTACCCAGGAGAATTCTATGACACACAAGATGACACACATTTGCACATTATATCCTGATTAGAAGCCTCTGTTAGACTTGCAGGATCATAGCTAAGCTCTATGAACAACTATAATTAATCTTGATCATTTTAATGACCACCTTAATGATGATCTCAATAACCAGATATACATAACAAGTTAAAGGGCACAAGTTTTTCCTTTTAAGGTTGAGACATGCAGACAGCAGTGTGACTCAGTGCCCATTCTTACTGAGAGTTCAACCATGCATGTTATGATGAGAGAGAATTACTGTACATAATCACAGGGTTGGAATTAGACTCTTCAGAATGGGAGATTATGGTATGATGAGGCCTGCTAACACAACAGAGAGAAGAGAGCAATCTTTATAATTCATATACCTTTGAATGCAATAAAATGAAAACAGCTCTAATGCTGATTCCCCATTACCTTGAAGTAAAGCCCTTTTACAATCCCTATTCTCAGCAGTGGGTCATTGAGAGAAAACCTCTCAAAGGATTGGAGGTAGGCATCTCTTAAGAACGGCAAGGCTTCTTTGGGACAATTTCCTACTGATACTTCAGGACAAGTAAAATTACCTGACTGGAAAATTACAGTACTATCAAGCAATCAAAAATGACTACTTCTGCAAATGTGAAAAGCTACCCTGAAAAAAATACCCCTGAAATAAATGCATTTACATAGAGCAATAACCCTTCCATTATGGGGCGCTCAGAAATAACATTTCTCAACATGATCTTTACTATCAATATTTTCTCAGGGTTCAAGACAAACGTGTGATTCCTGTGAGGGTTTAGATGACTTAAAAGAATACATCTTCCGGGGAAGAACAAGAACATTATAAAAGCCACTCAGACACTTTCGCATGAGACACACAGTCATGTCAGAAGAATAATAATGAGGGTGAAAGAGGCAGGTTCTCATTCTCTCAGCTGAAGTAAGGAGCACAAGGGCACACTCATTTTCCCATCAAGGTGGCATAGCTTTCAGGCAGTTTGGGGACCAAGAGCAGGAATCTCCCCGACTCCACATGGACGGCTCCACTACAGTCGGCCTCAGCCCAGTGGAAAGAAGGACTCCTGCAGACCAGAGCAGCAGACACAGACAGTCATGTCTCAAAGTGGCCCCAGCTCTCAGAGTGAGTAACCAGGTCAAAGTCACTGGACAGATGTCACTGAGCCCTAAGCCACCTCCCTGAAACCGCCTCCCTGTGTCTGCATGGCTGACAGCGACACCCTACAATGACCTATACATCAGAGGTGCCGTGCTCTAATAGTGGGAGAGGACACATAATAATGTAGATGAAACGATTCTCTGGCCAAGTCAGTTAATGACAATGAAAGTCAACTGTCTTTCTTTCTTTCTTTCGTTCTGTGTGTGTGTGTGTGTGTGTGTGTGTGTGTGTGTGTGTGTGTGTGTGTGTGTGTGCTGAGGGTATCAGTCACTGAGATATTCACGTCAATTGCCACACACACACACACACACACATGCGCGCACATTAGCGTGGGAGGTTTGAGTGTAACTTCCCCACGACTCTGAGCCTGATGAATGTGGGGATTGTGTTCATTGCTGCAGTTTGTGCCCCCCATACCCTGAGGACATGGTGATGGATGATCAGGGAGAAGGAGGGGGGAGTTTGGGGGTGGGGGGGTCATGATTCTGCCTCCCTGGGGGAGCCTTTGCTAGTGTGTGTGTGTGTGTGTTTGTATGGGTGTGAGCACGTGCATGCGTGCGTGTGTGTGTGTGATGTTGGGGTGCAGGGGTGAGCAGAACACATATTCTCAAGAGTGATAGAAGTGTGGCCTCATTTCTTATCTAAGATTACTATGGATAGCACCCCAGCAACTCGCCCCCCGTCCCACCGTCCCCCCCCACACACACACACACATACACACACACACACTCACAATCACACACACACACGCACAGAGCCGTGCATGAATTCATCTCCATCACTTAATGTTTCATGAGAGATTACACAGCCAGACAGACTATCTGTCTTTGAGGAGTATGTGTGTCAGGTGAGGTGTGATGTGTATGGATGAGTCTTTGGCCCGTGCAGTGCAGCGGTGTGACGTGCTTTGATTCCCATCCCAGTGAATATGAGCAGATGTGTAACTCCAGAGCATTCAGGATGGACAGAATTGGGTAAAATAACCAAGGTGTCATTTGAGCGACTGGAAGATATAGCTTCTTTGAATCTCCACTGAATCTCTGTGGTGTCAACTGATGCAGTCTACCTGGCCCAGAACTGGCCATCCTGGAAAGCCTGCACCAAATTATTGGATAGATTCCCAGAAATGACCTATAATGCACTAATTAAAAGGTATATGGACTTGTTGCTTTGGGAGGTGAATAAAAACTACATCAATCCAGCCCTCTCTAAAACCCATTTCAAGAGATCATTGCAAAGTCACTGCTAAATGAAGTACTAAGCACATAGGTCACCTTCCCGAGCTCCGGGACACTGTATTCATAGTTCAGTATACTCTTTCCAAACAGTCAGCTGAAATGTTGTTAGTAAAATAATGCAGTAAAAAATAAAAAGTGTTCAGTAGGCCATGTCCAGTAGCCAGCAACCTCTCTTGTTATCTGATAGAATACATTATAAGAAAGTGTTGGGGAAAAATATCTGGGTCTTTTAGTCAGTAAATCTCCTAAACATGACACAATTTTGAGGGAAAGACAGCCAGTGAGGCACATCCCATAAGAGCAATTTTCTAAACCACCATTACATTTTTTTAAAAGGGCAAATCAAAGAAAAAAATCCTGTCTGCACACAACCTATTGTTATATTATTTTGTCCTATAATCTGATTGAGATGTAACACATTATTTTCTGCAAACAGCAGCAACTATAGATTTATTGATTTGATTATCACCTTCATAAAGCATCAAGCGCCTCTCCAGAAAACTTCATTCTCTCCCCTCTGTCAGACTGTGAACAGATTTCTGAATCATTGAGGCCTTCAGCAAAATGTTTCTTATCGACCTGCAACACCGATAACATCTCGACACAAAATGCCATGAGTTGATTTAGTGAAGAGCAGCCAGTGGATTTAATTTATTTTAGCGCTTCCTCTGCTGTGTTTATCATGTAGATGTAAAAAGATGTAATGGGTTAGACTAACAGTATGATTCTGCTATCTACTATCATCCTGCTTTATATCTATTTAATTAAAATGGCCAAAGGGATTGCAGAGGTTTAGCCACAATAATGCTTCATTGCAGAATTCGGAAGCACAGTCTCTTACCTTGTTTTCTTGTTGAAAAAAACATCAGCGTTATTATTGTGAAGTAATGTAATTGTTGTGATTTTTTTAATTAGTCACTGATTACTCCTTGCCTGTGGTATTACATATTGTGGCACACTGTGTAGCATATGTCTCCTCAGTTGTTTAGTTGAAGTTTTATTGCTCAAGGACTTTTCCTTCAGATGGGTCATAAGCCACACTGGATGCCTAACATCTTTCTTTCAACTCCATTTGGAAAACACAATTCTGTGGCCATAGAGTCTAAGAAGCATTAACAATGGTTTGAAGTTAATTGTTAATCAACTCTCTACCAATGACACTAGTTTCGTAAAGGTTGGCACAAGTGTGTGAAGTCTTTTTATAAGATGGCGATGTTTATATAAGATGACGATACATATATATAATAGCCACCTTTCCAAGACCTAACAGGAATGCAACATCGTCATCTCTTGTTATCTGATGGGATACATTATAAGAAACTGTTGGGAAAAAATTAACTGGTTCTTTTAGTCAGTAAATCTCCTACACATGACACAATTTTGAGGGGAAGACAGCCAGTGAGGCAATTTTCTAAACCGCCATTACATTTATATATATATATACAGATATGCAGTAGATATAGATATAGATATAGATATAGATATTTTTGTATATCTCTTAGCCAGAGTAAAAAAAAATACTATCCTCCCCATCTCCAAGACCTGTATTAGTCACTTTACCCAACATCCATGTATGACAGGATTTTAGCCAGTAATGGGTTATTAATGGGACACACACATGAATGCAGAGAGTGCACTCTCTGTTCCTTTCAGGGAGCTTAATAGACAGCCTAGGGAGTTCAAAAATCATCACACCAGAACGGGAACAGTGATATTGCATGTGCTTAGAGAGCATGGATCATTTAAACATGCCCAACCCAAAATGTTTTTTTGTTGTTTTTTTATAAATATCGATCAGGTTTGCAATCCCCTCATGTAGCATATTCTGGCCACTTCCTCCATGTTACATGACTGCATTTCAACCATTGAGCAGCCATAACAAAAAAGGGGTCTCTTGAAACCACCCACATGTGGATGGTCTTCCTGGAGTGCATTAGCAGCATTGGCTGAAGAGTCTGTTCTTAACCGAGAGAAGGAAATGGACTGAGTGCTCTGTCTGACCCAGGAGTGCTTTTAACATCGCTTCATGTGGCCGCTGCACGGATCTTGGCCACCCTTTCATCAGCGAGGAGAGCCTCTGAAAAGCCTCCGATGCCACCTGGGAATCATCTGAATGCCGAGCACAGCAGGTCATCTCTGGGCTAGGCTGCGCCGAGACACGCCAAGCTTCCAGGACACATAAAATACCAGCAGAATCTCACACAGGTTTTTCATTTTTTTTATGGATTTGTTTTTGAAGTCGTGCGCTGTTGAATAAATCAAAGAGGAGGGCATCTTGGTCACCTAGGCTGTTATTTTCAGGCCTTTCATATTTCTTTTTTCTCACTTTTTGTCTAACCAGAGCACAGCAGAAAAGTTGAGCTATGCATCAGATGAAGTCAGCCCAATCAACTCCTGTTTAAACACCTCTCGAAGAAAAGGAGACCCTCACATTTCCTCTAACTACATAATCCCACACATTGTCTCAAGGGAACATGCCGCTCCCTCTGATCAGAGGGAATGGAATATGAGGAGATCTGCAGCAGGGGAGATGGATGGGTGGGTGGTGGCCGACTGCTGGCTGTTGGGTTTATAGCTGGTTTAGTATATAGAGGGGAGTCTTCCTTCCTCACGGTGTGCCAGCATCACTCCAGGATGCCACCCAGGAGCCCGCAAGGGTGGCACTGAGACTGCTGCTATTCACAGAGGGCCCACACTGCCTTTGAAACATCGCAGCATTCTTTGATGACGATACACGAGGCAGGCAGAAACATTCTATTACCCCAGGACTTTAAGGAGGATCGCTTTTCATATCACTTTTAATCATGTTTCACTTTTTTGCTTTGTCTACAAGGGTTGATAATTTTTACTTTGATACTTCATGATATAATTCAGCTTTGGAGTGCAAGGATTAATAAACTCATAGGTATTCCTATAAGTCAAATTATTATTATACCTCAAATGTTGTCACACAAATTTAATTTGTCAAAAAGTCTCAAATATACTGGACAGCTTCAACAAACACCAGTGACCATGATTTCCTATTTCCTAGTAGCAATGAGCACTGTAATACAGCACTGCTGCACAAAGACGCATCTAACATGGGTGAATGCAATTTAGACAGGAGCACAGCATTTTAAAATGGCCTCAAGGGCGACTCCACACTGCAGAAAAGGAGGGAAATTTATCTTGTGTTATAATGGCATGTTACCAAATCTAATCTTGTTTCTAAAGCTCAACTTTGCACTACTTAGCCCATGCTGTCATTTCAAGAGTAATAGTGACTCTTTAAGTTATAGATCTCATCACCCCTTACCATGTATTCTACATAGGCTAATTTCTATTTTACTTTGCAGGGCAAAACTGTAGGAAAAAAATGTGAGAAAAAAAGTTCTGAATAACAGTTCTCCCCTTAGTGAAACTTTTTTTTAAGAAATGTAATCCTACTTTTTTACCCGTCTTCTATTCAAGGTTCCTTCATGCCCTCCAAACTCCATTACACTCCTAATTCCATGGTAGATTATTAGCTGAAACATGTGCACCACTGTAGGAAATCAGATAGGGAGATTGGGGCAAGGAAGGAGCTGGAGATGTAATCCTCTGATTTAAAAATGAAGCTGGCCTCAGTGCATTGGTTCTGGCATTAGCAGTAATCTTCATTATGGCTGATGAAGTCAGTGGGCTGGGTGTACAGTGCCAGATCCTTGCAGGGGACTTTTCATCATCCAGCTCTTGTTTTTCAAACTACAACATGCGGAGAAATCAAGAGAAAGAAAAAAAAACTGCAGGGACACACTCTCCATCTGCCTCAGATCTCTACGCTGTCATGATAGACAGTACAAAACTAAGCTGAAGGGAGAGGGAGTTTCATCTAGACTTCTAACAGCTTCACCTACCAGACTCAGTTCTCTCTGCCACCCACCCCCCCCCCCGCCCCTAACCCCTAAGCCCTTGCTCTCTCTCTCTCTCTCTCTCTCTCTCTCTCATACACACAAACACACACACACACTTTCATAGATTGGCCGGAGGGCTTGACCCCGTGATACAACCTGAGATCAATATTTAATGTTCATTTCCAAGCCGGCCTCCTGAAAAATGAAATAGGCCGCCACCAGGCCTTGTGCAGCCTAGCAGTTATTGGAGTTAAATATATGGCCGTGGGACAAGTGAAGCCACAGCTCATCTCCCTACTCCTCCTCAGGAGACACAGATCACATCGTGACCCTGACACAAACATGAATCCTCCCAAACCAAATAAGCCATCCACTCAAGACTGCTTACCCTGCAGCCTGTACCGCACAAAACGAAGATCTCAACAGGTGTTTTTTTGTTTTCTTCTTCTTCTTCTTCTTTATTTCCAAGTAAATGCATTGCCTCCCTAGAAGGTCTCCAGTCTGTAATTTTGCTCTGTGAGGGATTATCACCCATTTGTGAGACAACAGGTTAATGGATGCTATGTCAAAACCTTGGGAATGATGAAGGCTGCTGTGTATGCCGCCAGACAACTCAATGGAGATCTCCACATCAAAGGAAACAATTGTCAGTGTGATACAATATTAACTAGTATTTGGGTTTAGATCACTGCTTCATTTGTTTATAAAAAGCGGTTATCTGAGATGTGAGTAAAGGCTAATAATGTCTTATCTGATTCATCTCTCTTTTCATCTTTCGTCTGACATGAAACAACTCAAATGTTTCCAGTCACTCTTAATACTGAGGAGAAAAAAAACAGAGTAAAATTAGGCACAGGCATGCAGACACCAGTATTTCACCTGGATTTGATTCCCAAACCCCATGTTGCGAGTCTGTGATGCTTTCAATAAAAGTGTCTGCTAAATGCCAGTCAACTTTAACTTTTAATTACCTCTGCCAAGGAGGTTATGTTTTCGCTGCCGTTTATCTGTCTGTGTACAAAAGAACTCAAAAGCACTTCACGGATTTGGATGAAATTTTTGGACAACGTGGGTATCAGAACTAGGAACAGATTATTACATTTTGGTGATGATCCGAAACACCATCTTGAATTTGTATCGCGTCAGTGACCCTATATTGCCTTGGTGGAGGTCTGCGCTCTCCGAGTGCTTTCCAGTTTTATATTGTAGAGGTCAGAAATCATGAGGACTGATCCACTTTGATGTTGCTGTATGAACAGTGGAAAGATGCATTTCTTTAGGGCTTATCTTATATGCAAGTGTGTGCCTGTGTTGATCTGTGTGTGAGTGTGTGTGTGTGTGTGTGTGTGTGTGTGTAGCTTTGCCTGAGCACAAAGAATGAGAGCAGCTGAAAGAATCACATCTGTAAAAGGGTTTCAAAGACAAAAAAAAACTACGTTCTATCATCGCCTAGGATATGTTCCCCTATTGTTCCATTCCACAAATGTGTATCATGTAGCAGGTAGCAATTTCAAGGTATTTTTTCTCAACGTTGGTTTGGGCTGGTTCTCAGACTGGGGGCTCCAAGACCAGGTCCATTTTTTGCCTTTTTGTGCTGACCTTTCCCACTCTTGGAAGTCTTTTGTTGATCTCTGTCATATATACTACTGAGTTCTACCTCAAAGAAGGGTTGTGTCACAGTCTACAGTGCTCTGCTAAAAAGCCATGCCCTGTCTAGCGTGTTTGTTTTAGGTCACCTGTAACTTGACCTGCCTTGTTTATAACTGTGTTGCACTGTATGTACATATGTGTACAAGAGCACGCGTGCGTGTGTAGTTGTGTGTGTGAGTGCGTGTGTGAGTGGGTGAGTGAATCTCTGTAGTCCTGCAATAGTGTACGTAGGCACTATTACGTATCTGTCTTGTCAATACTGTGTTTTAGCAGTTACGTGTATCACCAATTGTTCCCGGTGAAACGTTGTCTCGTCTCACTATGTACTGTGTATATGGCTGAAACGACAATAAAAACCTACTTGACTTGACTTGACTTGACTTGAGAACCCTTGGAATGGTAGCGTGAAAGCCAGCCTATTTACATGTAACACTACAACAATGCAGTGGATGCAGATAGATCAAGCTTTTCATAAATCTAATTACAAATTCAAGTACACATTGCAACAATAAACCTGTGGTGGTTCCACTGAATTCTCTCTCTCTCTCTCTCTTTCTCTCTCTATGTGCAGTATGTAAGAGTGTGCATGTATGTATGAAAGAGGGCGGTAGAGAAAAAACTGAAAAAGGAACCAGACAGACAGACAGAGAGAGCGAGCAGATCCCCTTCATCTTCTTAATTAGCTGTTCATCTTTAAAAATAACATGAATTATTTAGCTGAGTGAAACAATCACTGTCATTACGCCCACAGTTTTCGTCAAAATCAATTTCTAAACTACATTTACACACACTCATTCAAGGGAGGTAGTGATGTGCTGCCTAACCGTCTTCACTGTCTAACAGGTCACTTGTCACAGCAGGTATCAAGGAACAAGCTAAAAACTTTATTTTAGACAACCTAGCTAGATAGCTAAATCAAAGGTCATTGAATACTGACCAAGATAGAGCAACATAATATGTTACAATGGGAGCAAATGTGAATAGTTCTGGTCTGCATAAGTGGGAGTATCACATAACATCACAAAATAAGCTTTTCAATGATCTTCTGTATCTGCGCATAAGGGGTCGCCTCTGGTCTGCATAACGGGGGATTCCCCCCATATCGAAAATAGAACACAGACCTTAATGAAAGTTTGTGCCTCTTGCTCCGATTTTACCCTCTCTGGCTAAATTGAACAGCATATTTGTTTATTGTTCACAAACGGTTGTCATTCCTAATGCAGTAGAATTTAGGATACATCTACGATGCCTTCAAATTGATCAAAACAAAGGTTCCCTTCAAAGGCAGAATTTTATGCATTTATTGGATTCAGACGTGTCTTGATGCCATGCTGCCACCAAACACAGCCATTCTCTCTCTCTTTCTCTCTCTCATTCACACATGCACACACACACACACACACACACACACACACACACACAAACGTGTGCCTAGTTTAAACTGTGATATCTACTTAAGTGTCTGTAATTCCCTCAGATGTTAGCATCTACTCTCACAATCCAGAGTGAACCAAAAAGCCAACCCCTACCCCTCAGTATCCCCCCAAAGGGAGCATGTGACCCCAGACTCAGGCAGCCTCCCTGTGTGTCTGAGGGGTCTTGTGTCCCTGAATGACATTGGCTCCACATTCTGCAGTGGCTGAGCTCTGTGGCTTGGTCAATAGCAGATATTATACAGCATGTCAGGCTGCTGGGGGTGGGAAGAGGACCAGGATTAGCTTTGGTCACTGTATTTCATCATGCTTCCAGTGATCCTCATTCATCATAAGCAGTCCTGCAAATGAACCAGTCAGCCAAAAGGGACAATTTACAGCTCAGGTAGACTGCCACTGCTGAGTCAAATGGAACTGATGATAAGGAGTACATAGGGAGTTATGGGCACAGCATGGTAAAGGCTAGTCATCTAGTTTACCAGATCAAAAACACCACATCTCTGATCGCTTTGTCATACATTAAATAATCAGACAGTCAAGCTCTGGTTGATATCAATCCTCTTCATTCTGAAAAAAAAGTTTAGCCAAAGATTTTGGAGGCCAGGAAATAGTAAAAGAATAATGATACACCTAATGATGACTGTACTGAAAAGATTCATTTAATATTTCATAATAATTATGTATGTTCCATTAGAATTCATTACATTTAAATTTGGGGGAGCTAATTCTGTAAGGGCAGTTACACCTTTATACACCTCAAGAGTGTTAGTAAGTGAAACTAGCACCTGGGGCTTTAGCTCACTTCTCAGTCCATGGTGCTGCAAAGCAGAGGCCTCCATGGCGGGCAAGACATTTGTCTGTTTCAGTTTGAGAGGGCAAGAGTTTAGGTTTAGAGGAGTTTTTGTTGACGTCCATGACTGGTTCAGCCTGTGCAGCTTACTGACTACTTATCAGAGGGTTGGCCCAAAGTCTGCAGAAAGAGAAGCTGGGGGAAAAGAGGTGATTGTTTTGTCATTGTTCTATCTCTGTCTCTGTTCAGAGTCTGTTCCCTTGGAAACTCCTCTCCTCTAGTGGCCTTCAGATCTGTTTGGAAGTCTTTTGAACTGTGTTTTTTTTCCTTTTGTAATTTGCTGATCTGGTTCCATTGGCTGCATGCTAATTTACTGGGGTTGAAGTCCAGTTTTATTTGTATTTCGCTTTTTTAGTTTAGCATCTTGCCTTTGCCAAAGGTCAGTCCTCACTCTTAACTTTGTCAGTTGACTGCATTTGTCTACTCCATCAAGAGTAATATCAGTCTGTTGGGCATTTTCTGCTCACCTTATTTCTGTTGTTGTGTTCCCTTATCATATGTCATTAATCTTCATGGAAGGGCATCAGTCTTTGACTCCAAGATGACTCCAGTGTTCTAACTCATTCCATTTTCCTCAGGATTTTATGAGTCTACGTGTACATTTGGCTTTAATCTAACCCCAAGGTGCTTCTCTGTTACTGCAACTTAAATTGACTGGCTCCTCTGAAGTTATTTAATTATAACACTAACCATTGCAGTGTTGAGTTCCACAACTGATGAATTCACTATCTAAACTCATCGAAGTGAAAATGAAAGGAGGAAAAATAGCAGAACGGAACGGACTGCAAAGGAAAGGGCTGAAAAGGAAAAGCTACAGTGTCCTATGCTGCTCAGACTGAGCATGTATTAATGTATTTGTATTTACATTATTCGACTGTCTATGCTTTGGTGCAAAATGTAGAGAATACTTCCGATTCAAGTTATGAGGAGAGGGAATAGAAAGCCTTGGGCTGGAGCTCCATGGATGCTGGTAAATTTAAAATCACTTTCATTTGCATTTCTAATTCCCCCATCTCTCTTCTTCGCCCTTCCTCTTCTTTGCTTTCTTTCTCACTCTCTTATTCTCTCTCTTCTCTTTCTGCTTTTGAATTATTTTGATGTCTGTCCTAATAATACCATTGTTCCCACATCCAAAAGAGCTTTCTAATTTATATGATGGCACAACCTTGGGGCTGTTTTCTTTTCCAAGCTGTGCTTGATGTATGAGGATTGTACCTCCTCCTCAGTCTGTATGCAGTGTAGTGTGCTTATATTGCCTCCCAGGTGTCTGAACTATCCTGCTGTAACCACAGACCTGCAGTAGCTCACCCAACTGCCAAGGAGGTGTGAGAATAATGGAGATGAGATTTGGTTGCGCACTTTTTTGACATGGCTGTCTGGAATTGATTATAGTTTCTACTGTCCATGACCTACTCAAGGTTCATCTGCCTCTCGCCCCCCACTTCTTAACTCTCATGTTAAACCCACCTTAGTCAGTGACCCTACTCTTACAGTGCGAGGTGACCTTAGCCAGATCGAACTGTAGGATACAGTCATCACTTCCTGAGAGAGACCTCCCTGGGGCATACTTGACCCCAGCCACTGGGGATGGTGCTGGGTTTCAGCCAAGGATTAAGCGCAGACCCATTTTCTGCAGCTTGTGTTCCGAGTGGGGGCATTTCCTGTTAGGTATATGAGAACTGGGCTTCCTCATGTCCTTTTTAAAAAAAATAAAAATAAAAAAATAACATAATATTCTATGTTTAATTATTTAACTGCAGTCATTTACATGTTAAGTAAAGTGAAGATGACACTTTTTTATACCAGAGCTGCTATTTATATAACACCTGTGCACATTACTGGCAGCTCAAGTTTATCCTGTCAAAACCACATGACTGCACTAGCATTGATAAGTGCAAATGTATGCAATGCAGAGCTAAGAGGCTCTGCCCTTATTTACAGAGGTCACACCTTGATTACTTAGTTGTCCTGTGATATTAAAGTCAGCCTCCCTCACTGACGAAACCCATCATTGTGTATGCAGGTCTCCGCGGTCCTTTGATGGGGTCAATATTAATCTCCAAATCCTCTTTGCCAGCCATGCACTTCCATAATGTAGGGAAGTGGAGTCTTTGGAAAGCCTACAACCATTTGCATACAGCGCAGTTTAGGTGCATTTTAAAATAGCCTTGAGTTGTTCACCCATTTAATTCTATGTTTAGGCCTAGCTTATACAACTGCTGCAGCTTACCTAATTATGTCTTGTGATGCTAATTGGTTTTATTTTTGCCATATTGGTTTTGAGAGGGCACAGTGGTATATTAAGATTTTTTTTTAAATATATGTGTGTGTATAGGTGTGTGTGTTTATGTACGTGTATGGATAGGTGGATAAGTGTGTGTGTGTATATGTGTGTGTGTATTATATATATATTATGTATATATATATATATATATATGTGTATATATGTTTAGATATGGAAGTGTTTCATGTGTTTTTTTTTTTGTGTCTATGTTTGTATTGTCCTGTGCAATGGTATGTATACATGTGTTATGATGTGCGTTGTGATTGTGTGTTATGTTGTGTGTTGTGACTGCCCTTTGGGTTTCAATGGCTCCCTGTGTATACATGTATGTTTTATATGTACAACCGCTGGGCAATATATGTGGAAAAATGGAAAAATTTAAATGAAAAAAAAAAAAAAAGATACACACACACACATTTTTCATTTGCATTTGCAAGTCAGTGTGTGCATGATCTAGCATTTGCAGTGGCATAGTTTCTAAAGAAGGCTGAAACTTACTAGTGTCACAATGCCGGGTGTTTCTTCTAAAATGATAAAAGCAAAAATCTGGCATAACCCCTATCCCTGTTCCTCAAACTCACCAAGTGCTGTTGCTAAAAAGAGAAATGAGGAATTTGATACGAGGACCGAACTGCAAAGCAGCAGGTAACTAATGAAGCTTTGTACCATATTTTTTCCTTCTTCTTCCTACCAACAGTGCACAGTTAGCTCAAGCAACAGGCTATAGGTTCATTTCCTTTCATTCTGCACACTTAGCTAAATACAGTGCATGAAAATATTAAAGCTCAAGAAATGACATAGCATTCATCAAAATAGTGGATGGATGTTTTTTAGACTTTTGTACAGTATTCTTCACACTATGGTCTCACCCAGAATTCATGAAAAGAGATTTTAAACCAGACCCATAAAAGGATGAACTGTAGTTTACACCACTTCCTCTTTCACCAGTAATCCCACAGAAATAGGATTGGATTAAGGTTACCGTAATACGTCACTGACAAACAAATAGAATTATTTGATCAAAAACTAAGCTGTTCAAAGATTTTTCTTTGGGCTACAGTAATCACAGGTGGTAGCCATTGCTATGACAGTAAGCAACCAGATGCAGATTATTTTTTGTCTCTGTCACATTCCAACTTAACTGCCAAGGACAACTTGTCTGTCACAGAGAGCAAGGCCTTATCTTCCCCAGTCGCCATACCTACTTTATTATCATAATCAGCAGTTTGACACTCTCAAAATGTGATTTTGCTGTCAGTTGTGAGCAAGAGGCAATTGTTTCAAGACAACTCCCTACTCTAATCTAAACAGTATACATCAGGACTGACAGCTGGCTTCTCACCAGACAACAGAGACTGAAGGACAGTATTGATGAATGATTCATTGGGGATTATGTGTCCTTTGGTCAGAGCTTGGTGTCATTCCTCCTGAACAGCAACATCCATCAAATCTAGTGGTCCTCCATAGCACACGTTTGTTCACTGTGCATGGTGAACCACACACTGACTTTATACCCAAGTGCAGTACAAGGAGACGTACCCACACCAGCAGGCTTCATTTTATAACTTTAGATGTGTGCAACTATAGATGTGAATTTCATGTAAGCTGTTGTTTACAGGCACATCTGAAGAGATTTGGAGTTTAATGTTCTATTTTAACTTCAATTTCCATGCTGATTAAGGCCCTAGAAATGGGCTTTAAGTAAATAATCTCCAGACCTACTCTGGATGGCTACTGGGTATATTCAAAAGGCTAGGCTATGGAGATTAGATCACATTTGGACAATAAATGCACAAAACCACGTAATTTGAAATGGTTCACATGTGGTTTGGATTTATCCAGGCTCATGCAAACCAGACAAAAATTATTATACATAAAAAAGAAATCATGTATAAAAATTAAGCTTTTGCATTGACTTTTTAAGCATGTGGTTTAATTTTCCAACATGTTCAATGGAACGTAACCTGATTACAGTTACTTAGATTTGCATCTAAGAATACCTGTATAGGTTCATTTGTGCTATAACTTTTATATCTCCAAACATGTCATAATATTCTGCAAAGACCTGTCTGTCTGTCTGTCTGTCTGAGATTAGGCGCAGCAGCTGTCCTTGAGCTGTCTTGTGAGACTCAGTATCTTTCAATGACACTTGGCCTTGAGCATGGCCCAGTTTCAACACCTGCCTAATGAAACAGAAGTCTGTGCTCATTGTTCAGCTCTTCTGAATGTCCAAGAAACCATAAGAATAGATGCCTAAGTCGTAAGGTCATAAATTCTTACAAATACACCGTAATAACTTATAATCAATTATTAGCATTATTAATCTTCTATTCAATGTCACTGAAAAGGGAGTACAAAACAAAAAAATGACTGTCTTTCTCTTCCAAACCACAAGAGGGTGCTATACTCCAAGTAGGTTTGTGATTGTGAGTGCTGACATGGCATGGCTCACAGGCCCTAAAGTTTGTCCGTAAACAAGGACACCTATCACAGATCATGTGGGAGAAATAAGCAGCTGATAAATGTCTTTGTCTTCCTCTTAAATTTCTTACTTTACACCAAAAGCCATATAGATATACTGTAGTGTATCATAATGTACCATAAAATGCTGAATAATGTTTGCAGCTACTGCCCATGCTTCAGGCAGTTAGATTCACCACATTTTCTTTACCTGATTTCAGATTGGCATTTCTCTGGAAAACTGCTTCCAACTTACTTCAAATGTCACAATGTATTCATGTTTCATAACACGTTCATGCCCGCCCATACATCAAGATAATGTTAAGATATGGAGAGAGAGAGAGAGAGAGAGAGAGAGAGAGAGAGAGAGAGAGAGAGAGAGAGAGATGAATAAGTACATAAAGCACCAACTGCACACTGATAGTAAAAATGGAAAACACATTTGGCTTTCTTTACCCTGTGTGTAGGGTATATCAGTTTTCAGTAGCTTATAACTTTACATGTATTTCAGTATAGGCCTACAGTATAAGAGACTGCAATAGAAGTTTATTATTATTATTATTATTATTATTATTATTATTATTATTATATTTTTTTACAGATTTCACTGAGATTTTGAAAGATTTTGTAGTCGAACCTTCTCACCCTTTCCTCCATTGTTCACTTCATGGTCCTTGCCCCTCTCCCTCCTTACTTCTTCACCTCACCACTCTAATTATTACACCTTTTTCACTCTCTGTGTCCTGTATTGTAATCAAGACCAAATGCTTACCTGTATTTTTTTTCAGTAGCCTACTAAAGGTCTGACTGTTGAGTGAAGTAAATTTGAAAAGCTACCAAAATAAAAGTCCCAATGTCTCAAAGTGATCGTGAAAACCTCACAGAATGTATAAGTGACATTTGAAATGCACTTCAGAAGATAATCATTAACCATTTACAATGGCTGGAGAGAATGATATGGCTAATATTTTTAATATAGCAAAGGCTGTAAAATATTGGATAAATAAAGGATATTGCAGTTTTTTTCTGATCACTTAGGCACAATTTTTGTAATTATTGGCTATTTTTGCAAACTTTACACACAAATCACAAAACCTTCACCCAAACCAGCAAAACATTCTGTTAGGCTTCCTGTTTTCCCATTTGGTGTAGAAACTCTAAATTGTGCAGAAAAGTGCCTCAGGCAATTAGACAATTAGATACTCTTATATAATTAGATAATTTTCTTTACGTGATTTCACAATGGTGTATTGAAGAAACATAAGGCCTGTGCCTTGTCTCCCAAAGGCCTGTTCTTGAACAATTAACCTGACTCCATAAAATTAATAGGTTGACCTTGAATATTACCAAGTAGTTTACCAGCTAAAAGCACAAGAGTGGCATGGCATATGAGAAGAGAGATATATGAACTAGTGGAATAATAGATGATTTATTTAACAGTAAGCCAGAAACTCAAAAGTAGTTAAACTAAATGCAAGTCATAATTAAATAAAAATAAATAAGTAAGATAACCAGATAACCCAAAACAAGAACAAAACAAGAATGTAAAGAAATAAAACAAACCCATGAGAGAGAGAGAGAGAGAGAGAGAGAGAAAATGTTTGAGTGTAAAGATAGTACAGAGAGAAGAGGAGAAGGTAGAGGGAGCAGAGACAAGAAGAGTCCTGAACAATGGAGGAGATGTATCCTTTATCCTCCACCTGGCCCACTGGCACAAGCCAATGACACTTTAACTAGTCTGTAATTGGTCGGCTGGCCTATGCCAGTGAAAGGTGTGAATTTAAATTAGTATACAGATGATAATGTCATTGTTTGTGTATAAATATGTACAAATACTTTTGATTGCAACAAAACTATGATCAGATGGCTGCCCACATTACAAGGATCAATTCAAGACCAAACATGATAATATTACATTCAAACAATATATTTACAGATAACACAACACAACACAACAAAGCAAAGTCTTTTGTGTGTTTGGCTTCAGGGTTGACCCAGGCCAGACAAAAATGTGGACTGCAGTAAATTTTGCCTTACAATGGTATTTTTCTGTTTTATCTCTTGCGAAACAAAACCTGTTGCTGCCAAAGGTTTCCAAGCATGGTACAGTTGTTTTGACATCAGTCAAATACCTCTATACTGTGTACATTTGGGGAATAAAGTGATTCTGATCTGATCTGATCTGATATCTGCATATTTGAAAAGTCAATTTGCATGTAACTCTTTCTATAAGCAACCATTTTTTTCAGACCACTTGTCCTGAGGGCACAGGCAATGTGGCACAAATACTCTTTTTAGTTAAACAGCCCACTCTTTTCTTTTATTTTGTATTGAATTAATGATGTAAAAGATAAAGAAATGTATTTAACTTCATGACCCTTTGACCTTTTTGCATCAAACCACTCGTGATGTGCTCCTGAGGGCTCAGTAGCCTGATGCATCAAACGCTTTCACATCATTTCCCTCTGGGCGAAGTGTCTGAAACCTATCCATAGGGATAAGTTTGCTCTCCAGTGGGAAGGTACTTTCTGCTTCAACCAATTGCTAATCCCTTATGCAGTGGTGGAAGTACATGAGAAATTGCGCAGAAGCACTAGGTGGTGCTAGCCTCTGGGCGTATGACACAAAACCTTTTTTTTTTCACAAACACACCCCACCCTTTAATTTTATATTGATTTATTGCAGTAGAAGATCAAACAAATCTATTGACCTTTGTGCATCAAACCACTTGTGACCTGCTCCAGAGGCCACAGGGTATATGACACAAAACTTCTTCCTCACAAGTGGTTTGATGCAAAAAGGTTTAAAGGTCATGAAGTTAAATACATTTCTATATTTTTTTTACAGCACTAAATCAATATACCATCAAAGGGGAGAAAAGAGGCTTTCTGTCATATTCTCTGTGCCCTCAGGAACACATCACAAGTGGTCTGAAAAAATTTGCTTGCTCATAGAGAGTTAAATGTTTGCTTCCAAATATGCAAATATCCAATATCCATTATCAAAACAACTTTACCACCTCCTGGCTGAATGCTTCTTCACTTTTTGGCTTGCTTACTTTGGATTGCTTTGAGAGCAGGTAAGGAACTCTTCCTTGGGTCTAATGGGAAGGACTGAAATGAAAGCAGAAGCGGCAGCAGTTTTGCATTAAGCACCCTGGAGGAATAGACTCTAAACATCTGCCATTAAACACTGGGTGGGTGGTAGGACTTTGAAGGAGCAGGGCAGGTCAGTGAGACAAACTGACACAACACACACTCTCACATATCATAATAATAATGTACAGTCACGCAAATAAACACAATATATCAATACATACACACATATATCAATAAATAGGTAAATAGATAGAGATAAATAGTCTTAAAGTGTCATGACGTGAGGGACTCAACCAGAGTAAAGCTGTGCCTGTGTAGGTTGACGTAAAACTTGTGCTTGTCTCAATAGAGTAGACACACGCTTACACACACACATGAACACACACACACACGCACACACACACACACACACACACACACACGCACACACACACACACGCACGCATGCACACACGCACACGCACACACCATCATCCCACTACTCCTAACACTGCTCACTGCTCTACACTCATTGTACTATAATGTATTTCTATTGATACTGGTATTTGTTATGCTATTGTTATGTTATTTTGTTATGTTATTGTTATGTTATTGTTATTAGTCTAATACAACCAATTGCTCTTTATGGCAACAAGGTATGAGGACCGCTAAAGAATCAAGAATTTCAAAGAGATCACTGAAACACTTTCAAAGCAAACTAAAATTGCACAGATCAACACCAAATAATGGAGCTAGGGCTTAATTAGGTCAATTCCCACTTCTATTGAAAATACAAAAATGAGCAATCTAATTTTATAATCATTTAAAGTTTAGACCAGACAAAACCCCCAATCAATATGTCCCAAACCAATTATAAAACAACAAAAACAAATTATATTGAACATTGGAAAACAATAACAAAACACAAAGTAAATTGAAAACATATCAAATTTTGCATAGAGATTATGAATTGGCAGATTATTTATGGAAACTAAAAGACCCCGCAAAGTCTGAAAGACAGTCACTAGGTAAAGAGCCAGGGACCACACACTGGCCATCACAAAAGGACGCCACAAACATAGTTACCAAGAGAAGAGAGGATATGTGCTTACTGCACACAAGAGGTAGAGATGGAAGAGCATTTCCTATCGGACTGTGAGAAATTTTCAAAATTTTCCAAAATTTGAGAGAATTACACCAGACTTCAAAGTTCTATCCCAAGCCATGTTAGCCCATTTTAGATATATATTTGGAGAATAAGCAGAGCTTTGAACTAGCCTATAGCAGCACAATATGTCACAGCATAACATAAAACAAGGGACAGCCACTAAGCAAACAAATGTAGTTGTACATTTGTGTGTGTGTTTGTGTGTGTGTGTGTGTGTGAGTTTTATGTTTATTTATAAGTTAGTATTAAAATCTCTCTCTCTCTCTCGCTCTCTTTCTCTCTCATTTTTTTACTCAATTCTTTAACACCTATACCCTACTCCATGTCTGATGCTTTCGTCTTTTCTTTTCACCTTACTGTATTATACACACACCATACTATGTTGGCAATGAGTGAGGGAGAGAGAGAGAGATGCTTCCTCACCCTCATCTTAGCATGCAGTCATATTTTTTTATTCCATGGTTCACATCAGTGGTTCACTACGATCTATTCCCATTGTTGCAATCACTTTTTTTTTACCTCAGAGAAGTCAGAGGCACAAACATTTGTTCTGTGTTCTATTTTCGCAAGGGGGGGGGGGCACCCTTTAATGCAGACCAGAGTCAAAAAAGTCATATGCTGATACAGAATATCACTGAAAAGTTTATATTGTGACGTTATGTGACACTCCCATTTATGCAGAAGGGAACTTGATGTTTGGCTTAATGCTTTCAAACATGTGTATTCCAAAGTGTGAAGAAGGTGTTCAGTAATCCCATGCTCCACACTTTGGCATACACGTGTTTGAAAGCATCAAACCAAAGATCATTAAATACTGTCATGAATGGGCTTAGCACACAAAGCAGGAGAAGTAACTGAGAAGGACAACTCAGTTAGCACCAGCGTACTCAGGCTCATGTATGTGCAAACGAACACACATACACGCACGCACACACACACACACACACACACAAAGAAACTAAGATAGGCGCAAACACATCACACACAGATACAGAGGGACATGACCAGACTGAGATGCATGCTGTAATGTCTCTCTCTCTTTCTCTCTCTCTCTCTCACACACACACACACACACACAATCAGACACAAGCTCTGCCCTTCCACATGGATGCTGGGCTATTTCAGAAGCGTGTTGTTGTGTGCTGGCTGATGGCTGCCTGAGGCTGTTGTTCAGCAGCAGCGCGCTGGACTGGACAGCAGACAGGGGTCTTGACTTTGATCCCCTCTTCCCACCAGTGATGTGCATGGCTAGGGGCGGATGGCATCACTCAGACTTTCATTAAGGGACTGTGCTACTCCCACTGGAAACTGTGACAACACCACTATACCACCAATAATAGCTTTAGTAAAAGAAAAAAGTGCCAGGACGCTATTCATTTATGGTACACTAAGCACATATGATGTCAACCAGTACCAGCTGATGGCCATCCATAGAGATGGAAAGTGATATGGTCAGACTGTGAGGCTTTACTCTTGCATTATACGCATGGAAATCTCACGTTTTTTTGTTTGTTTGTTTTGTGTTTGGTTATATGTTTTGGTTACACTTTGGGTACTGTGGAAAACTTTAGTTCGCCATTGGCAGGCACTTATTTTATAGATTGTGAAGCTTTGTTCACACAATAATGCACATTAATGAGTATGCTATGCACTAGCACCCTGTGGCTTGTACAGTCTAGTAACACAATCTCCTCATTTGAGGTCTAAAGCTGAGTTAGCTGTATATTTGGCCAAAACAGATTCAATAGAACATAAAAAATCTCTTTGGCCTTGACCAACTGTACTTTGGTGTTGGATTTCCACAGTGGAAGAAATTGTGGATCAAGATGAATTTTATATGCCAGAACTGATTGTTGTCTGAATAGTACAGATGACACGTCTTGAAAGGAAACATTTGAGATAACTTTTTCGATTTGACCACACCAAAACAAGTATTTCTTGCAAAAAAACTTTAAAAACAAGTTATCAATTACTTAATAAATGCTTTATAAATGATGATACATTTAACTGATATATCATAGTGTAATTTTATGATAGTGTTGCGAAAAATCATAATACCAACTGCAAACTGCTTTAAAAATCTATATATTTAGGTCAGCGGAAAAGAAAAAGTTTCCCACTTTGATTTGATAATCATCAATAGTTATGTATGTCATGAATGGACTTATTTGGTCGCTAGTCATTGTTGATATTATGAATTTCCTCAAATGTAATGACTATTTGTCTTACATCCTGCCATTATAGGATGGCCATACAAATTAGTGAAAAACAGTAAGTACTGTCATGCCCGTGTCCATTTCAGGTCCATATGCAAAACTAGAATGCAGAACTTAAAGAACGTTTCTCCGCTTTTACCCTCTCTGATATTACTGTAGGCCAATGCTCTTAGGGCTGACTCTTCTCCTTCGCCAGGGGAAGAAAAGACAGAAAACAGAGAAGTAGAAGTGAAAGAGCAGGGGAAAAGGCAAAAGTATGAATGAGAGAGAAGAGGAAGAAAGGAAATAGGAAACAGGGGGAGAAGGTGGAGAGAGAAAATGAGAAAGTAGCATTTGTGTGTGTGCGTGTGTATGTGTGTGTGTGTGTGTGTGTGTGTGTGAGAGAGAGCGAGAGAGAGAGAGAGAGAGTGAGTGTGTCTGTGTGGGGTGGTTGGATGTGTGTATCTGCAGGGAGTGATCAGGGAGGCTGGTAGGTGAAGGAGGGTGGGGTGAGCTGCCCCCAGAGAGCGAGCCAGCCAGTGCTGGAGCTGATGCAGCCAGGAAAGGCACACAAGAGACCCACAATCACCTCAGGCCTGAAGCTCACAGGCTCAGGGCCACAGCAACACCTGAGGCTGCACATAATCACTAACAAGGATGGAGTCTCTGCTCCACACTTAATCTCTCTCTCTCTCTCTCTCTTTACCCTCTCTGCCCTACCCCTCCCTCTCTCCACTGATCTCTTTCTCTGTGTGTGTGTGGGGGGGGGTGGGGTGGGGTGATCAAACTCCCTTTAACAAATGTGCCTGTCACGGTGAATATGAGACAGATGTTCTAAGTGTAATATTGAGGGGGTGGATGTATCTAACTCCTCAGCATCTGGTATCAGAATGGTCAAACAATATGGACCAACCATGCTGGCTACATACTGCATACACACAAACACCCAGTGAGAGAGAGAGAGAGAGAGAGGAGAGAGATAGTATGTTTTAATTGAAAAGATAAATGGGAAATTAGTTAGAGCAAATGTTATTATTAAGTCAAGAATGCCCTTTCCTTGCCATGCATCACTCAACAGGGCAGACAGGGCATCAATACCTGTCTACTTCTCCAACTTCTCTTCTTGCTGTGCTTGGCAGAACCATCAGTCTTGAGTTTGTTTCTCCAGGGATATGCTTAGATATACAAATAGCTCAATGACAGTTCCTGAGTGTATACAGTTTGGGCCTATCTCAGTAATATGGACAAGGCTATATAAACAATCTAAAACGAATGTCCTGATTTGTTCATTAGTGTTCGAAAGCGTTTCAAATTATTGTTATTAAATATAAACTAGCTTCTAAGTGCACAAAGAGGAACGTTTAGGTAAACAAAAAATTAAGTTATTTGATACGGATTATTTAAAAAATGTAAAATTATTGCTAATTTGGAGGGCTACTTAACACGATTGCTATTGTTATAGTAACATGCTTGCTGACTGAAGCGGGTGGGTGGATCCATTTCACTCCGCTCAGAGACAAGAATTGATCCAGCAGAGACCCGTAGCATCTCGCGCTCTGGGTATAAACTTAGACGTGAAACCGATTCCCTGGCATTCGCCGGGCATCGAGTCGTGCTCAGGACGTGGACAGAACCGCTCCCTGTTTCTCCCTTCGTTTGATCCGCTGATCCGACTGATGCGCTGTTTCGGCGACTTTCAGCAGAGTGTCTATCGTTCTCGCTCCGCCGTCTTCCACTTCAGATGGTGCGTGCAAAACTAAGCGTTATCAGCAAAGGTATCGTGGACAATTTGTTGACCGTTTTTCTACCACACCAGAGACTCAGAAGTATTTTTTTGCAGTGTTGCCTGGAAGCATCGACAGCTTCTTACGCCTCAGAGACTTTTAGGGATATATAACGGAAAGAGATACCGGAGGGATGCGCAATTTTGCTGGCACTTAGGCGGGTAGACTTTACCACCCGAACTGCTCTATTGTCATTACACTTGTTCTATTTACCCGACAATTATATGACTGAGTACTGATCGAGAGGCTTTATTGTCACGCTGAACATTTTACCCCCAGTAGCCTACTTCATGTTGCCCGGCAGTGATTTGTAGGCACCGTTTCCATGATATGAAACCGACACATCCCTCACTGGTGCCGCTGATCTTTATCTAAAGGGACTTCGCTGCGGAGACGTGAAGCTGATTAGACTCATCGGCACAGCACAGTTATTGTGTCTGGACAGGTGAGTACCTTACTAGACTACTCTCAAAAGCTCCGTGCAAGACTGAAGCAGGACTTGGACACCGCGTTATTTATTGAAAACGAATGTCTTCATGAACATGTCTCGCTGAGTGGTGCAGCCCTGATGTACATCAGCACTGTAAAACTGTTCTCACAGATATGCTTACAGAGGGTTGCTTCCTGCTGGGACAGTAACACCATTTTTGTGTATTTGTTTGAAAACACATTATTTGAACTGCCAAATTTTAAACGCGTCAGAGATTAACTTGAATGAGGGATTTTTGCTTCATTTTAAGGCGAAATACAAGTTTCTAGACTCCGTTAAAGTCGCTTAAGTTCATGTAAGTAGTCTGGATGAGGTACCAAAGCATAAATGCTGCATTGCTTTATGGGACGAATTTTATGCCAGGTGCCTCATATCATGACTGACACATTAGCATACACTTGTGATCTGTTGTGCTGAGTTCCATTGAGAGGGATACCCAGTCGACCTGTGGAGTCGGATGTCGTAGTAGAGCAGTGTCCTTGTGGTTATCTTAGGTCTTGGGAGATATTCAGTGTATGATTTTCCGAAGTTGCCCTCACCGTGGGTTCACAGAGATTTGGGACCTTGAACTTACACCGTCAAAATAGGCTGCTATTATTATCAAATCTTAGAGCATGTCATGGGGACATATTGCAAGGAAACGTGAATCTGTGCTAGCATCTGCATTTTTATTAGCATGTGATGTTGTCGACTTTAAATTATCTCGTGATGCTTATATAGGTTATATTTAAAATGAATCCATTTTAATCTGTGCAGTCCAGATTCGGGGACTTTTTGTTATCCTTTCTTTCTCTCTGATTTTTCTGCTTGGAAAATCTTTGAGGTCCATAAATTGAGAAAATGTGTCTTGAAAAGCCCTTGGAAAGTTATTAAATTTAATGTTAAGTAATATGTAGGAGTCCTGACAGCATCCTCACAAGAGCTTGTGAGGAGACTATTGCCAAACAAGCATTATTACCTTCCCTATTTATTTTGGTTTATTTCACCAGAGTCAGGGAGAGTAGGTAAAGTTGCAACATGCCTTTTTTCCCCGGTAAAAAACAGATAGATGATGGCTGGATAAATGGCTTTCAAAATGTATAAGCAGTTGGACCCTCCCTATTACAGAAAAAGGCAGATTCAAGAACAATTGGAAGTATCGTGTTAAATTATTTGTTTGTTTGTTTGTTGTTATACTGTTTTGTGAAGCATATATGGCTTAAAAAGTGATCTGTTACCTCATGCATGGCTAATATGATTCTTATGCATTAAGATGATCTTGTTTAGGTAGCACATGAGATTTTCTCATGGCTGACAGGTATAGATGCACAGCATATGAAATCAGACCACACAACAGGGTTATTTTAACAGTCTTTAACACCCTTTCCTTTAAAATTACAGTATGCAGCTCATAATTGAACAGAGTTGGTACATGAGGTATCTTGTATTTGTGCGTGCACACACACAGGTTTGTATTAAGACCGGGGTTACAGTGAATATTTACAGGAAATTTTCAGAGCAGAAGTATACTTCAAATACAAAAAAACATTTTTTGATAAAAAAAACCCCACTCATATTAACACTATACGATGTACAATATTTCTAACATGTTACAACAATCCTGCATCCCTTACATTTCTTTCTAGCAATTCAATTCAAATTCAAGCAACTATGAATCAGCAGGTACTTGCCTGTCTACATCTGCCTCATTTACATCATGTGCTACAATGTCGTGTCTTAAAAATGCCCAGACTGGGTTAAACTGGGTTAACAGTGAGACTGCTGCAGTGGGAAAACACGTTGTGGTGAAGGGGGAAAAATGCATATTGCATGTCAACATTTTTTTCAGTAATTATCAAAGTCAAAGTCAAAGTGTACTTTATTGTCAATTCACTATGTAACAGGCATTACACAGAGGACTGAAATTGCGTTTCACCAGACACCAAATGTGCAATTTAAACTAGAAACACGCACACACACACACACACACACTCACGCAAAAAAACACACAGCTACACTCATGGACATGAAGTGCACACAGACATCCACAATAAATAGACATAAGACATACGACATACAGGTAAACACATATGCTTCCAGCAAGAAGGAAAGGAAAGTTTTATTTTATTTTATAAATTATATTTACAATCTGGCAATTTGGATGGAATTGGAAACCCACAGAAATTGGCATTAAAGGCCACAAATAAAGTTATGTGTAGTAAGGTGGAATGGGACAGGGAAAAAACTATATATAAAGTTTTAAACCTGTTACCTGATCGTGTCATGTCAGAGTCAATGGGCAAATGCCATGTCAAAGAGGGAGAGCATGAGCAAGCATATCATTTAAATGTTTTACAGAAAAATTGATGTAACCTTTTCAGGTCATTTTCATCTTTTGCTACCTTGCCTAGGCTCAAATTGAAATGTGTCCAACCGTTCCAGGTCCACAAATACTAATAAGCTCTATGTAGTTTACCTTCCAGTGTTAAACTCAGATAAGTGGTCATGATAATGATGACGCCCAGGGCTTTTTTCCCATAATATTCCGAAGCTCAGTGCAGAGCTGAATTGATACGGGGCCAATGGAGCACTGACTGGTGCATGATGAGTTAAGATGAGCACATTTCTAGGGGGAGAAGTTAATAACTACAGTTGGCTGTAATGGCAAAGGCAGAGGCTAATCCATTGATATATTTTGCCTGAAACAGGTCACCTTAGGTGTAACATTGGCAGCTCTGTGGATGTAGGGGAGCTGCACACCTAACAACACTGACTCTGTTTACCAAAACAAACACACAAATAAGGAATCAGTGGAAAAGAAAATGCTTGACCATGCTGAATTTCACACACGATTAATGTAAACAAATTATTATTTAAAAATGTACAGTATGTTACGTCAGGATGTTGCCAAGTTGACCTGGAGCAGCCTTTCTTTAAGAGTAATGTTAAGTGTTAACATGATGCAAAAACCATTTCCGTCAACAGTGTGCAATCACTGTCTCCACTGCCAAGTCTGACGAGACACGAAAGGATCAAAGAACATATTGCTGTTTTTATATCTTATGCAGATAACCTGCAACAGTCTCCAAATTAACATGGGCAAACCCTTGGTTGCCTACAGCAAAATCTAACATGGAGGCTAAGTCAGTCCTCACACTTCAGGAAGTGATCTCTGTAAAGGTCATACAGGGGGTCATATGCAATGTGTGTGACAGACTACGTGAAGGTTTGGCCAGATATTTCTGTATCTGTTGAAATGGGACTGCTTCTCAATAAATGAACCTTGGGTTACCACTGGTTTCAAATGGCTTATGGGCAGAATATGACGGGTATGAGGAGGTGTAACTGTGATGTGGAGACATTTTAAACTAGGCTGACTTGTGGTATTATGGATTAGGGATGAACAAATATGAAGGCAGGCTGTAGAGCTCCATCTTGTACCTGGAAAACATACCATCAAATAACCAATACTTCTATCACTCCAAATGGATTCAAAGAAGACCAATGTGATTGCATGGCATGAGATTGCATAGTCAGTTGTGGGTGCATACATACACATAGTCTCTCTCTCTCTCTCTCTCTCTCTCTCACACACACACACACACACACACACAGTAGTGATTTGTTTGGTACAGATTGTGCTCGAAGACTCTGTGCCTACACTGGAGGCCCCCGTGCCTGCGTTGGCATGACACCAGCCAAGGCAGGACATGGCACTCCAGATGGCTGTGGAGGGTACGTCAGTTCCACGGAACTGAGGAAGAGAGGTGTCCAAGGCCAGCTGGGAGCAGAGGATGTGTGTGTGTGTGTGTGTGTTTTTGCGTGCATGTGCTTGTGTGTGTGTGCACTGTATGTGTGTACACGTGTGCAAAAATAGGTGGGTCCCATACACGCAATGTGTGTGAGTGTGTGTCTGCATGTATATGCATGTGAAGCTAGTATGCAAACCTGTATCATCAATATGCATATTATATCTACGTGTGTAGGAAAATTCACATAGATTTTATCACCTTGCATTTCCTCGACCTCTTTATCTTGGAGCTGTCATGGTGAAGATCTGGATGATGTACTCCTATGTTATCCCGTGATTCGGCTTGGATATGTTTATAAAATAACCAAGAGTGGCAGAGGAAGGAATTATGTAAGGGAGAATGCACTCTGAATTACAATTGAGCCATATTTACAATGTACAAAATTCCAATTTTCATGAAGCCAGTGTCGCATGGGAGAGATAGGTTTCCATAATGACTTTTTCAGCAGATTTTAGCAAAGTAAGACAGCTGTCCAGGTATAGATATTTGCATCTGATAAATATATTGTCAGGCCGTTACATTAAGCATAGCTTTCTCCATGTGCAGAGCGAAGATACTCACTGGAGTATTGGAGATTGCCGAAAAACCGAGCTAAGTTGTAATTTTGCAGATTATACAGCTATTCTGTCATTAATTGTAATTTGCATGTCAAGTCCTTTTCAGAGATTGCCAGAGAGGCAGTTCCTAGCGATGGCTGATGTATGTACATGGAGGCCATACTGAACCTCCTGTAACCAGACAGTCAGACTCTTTAAAGGCACATCAGGCAGCGTTTTTAGGTTAATTTACCAGCTTCGTAGCCCCCAGCGTAGATTCCGTGGTTATTACACTTGCAGGATCCTAACTTTGCAAAGTGATGAGAAAGAAACTGAAACTGAATGAAACCAAAATTGTGTTGAAATTCAATTCAATTTAGTTCAATTCATTTATATTTATACAGCAGTTTACAATAGAATTGTCTTGTGGCACTGTACAGACATTAAGAAGGAGCACCCTAGACCAACAGGAGCAAGGAAAAATTCCTTTGTGGTAGTTATTCTAGAAAGAAACCTTGGACAGATCCACCGTTCAAGGGGCAATTCAACTGCCAGGGGTCATGGAGGAAAAGTACAGTCAGTAGTTACCATGATAGACCACAGTATGTCCATGGTTTTGGCTGAGCATCATAATAATTCCAATATTGTCCCACAACATTATATGATAGTCTGGCCGTATGCGATTGTCTAAAGTTCTGGCTGGACAGTTTAGTAGCAACCAGACATAATGTTAAAGTCAAGGAGGGAGATCGATCATGGGGGTAACATTGGGTGGGTCCAAACTGGCATGTCAGTCAAAGTAATGCTGCAAAAATAATCATCGCTGGTTCCTATTCTTTGGTTTGCAAACAGATTCACATGGATTGGTAAGAATGTACAATGTTGTTAAAAAATTACAGTCTTGCCTGGTATGTCTTTAAGGCATTTGCCTTATCCAGTTAAAGTCTAATTTGCTTTGGTTATTTTGGTGTCAATAAGCAGGTTATAACCACTTCCCAAATGGCATACTGCTGCAGTACATACTGCACAGAACATGTACAGAACCTATGGCATACTATTGCTAAAGTTTTTGTTCTACATTGAGGAAATGTGGGTTTATGTTAATAAATACTGCACTAATTATACAAAATAGAGCTTCAGCCTTCATTTATTTAAATGACTTCAAGTGAGTGTGTAACTTAGTCTAACGAGCACATATTGATACAACATGAACACCCCAGGTTCCATATTCTGTATGCTGTTTGCAGTACACAGTATACAGTAGTGTGCTTGTTATAGGCTGATTTCAATTGTGCATGACTGTGGTTAGTCAGTATAGGCCTATAGGTTAGCCTGCTGTGTGGTGTGGCCATGTCACCAGAAGTACTAAAACTCTGAACTCTGAAATATCAGCAGTGGCTTTTGTACTTCCTGGTCTGAAATGAAGCTGACTGTGAAGAGTGCTTCGGATTAAAATCACATGCTGCGCACAAAAGTAGTACACTTCATGCAGGCATGGATGCAATGTTTGATTAATGGGACGAGACGTTAGTTTTCCAAACCAAGTGGCGGAAACTGGAGAATTAAAGCTTAACAGTCCCTCCAGTGACGAGAAACCAGCTGACAATAAAAGGCAGTGAACTTAGCAACAAACAGCCAGCAGCCTCAAGCAGATAACCACGCCTCGTCACCTTAGGTTTAAAACCACAGCACCGGTGGGTGGGTAGGTGGGTGGTCAGGTGTGTGTGTGTGTGTTTTGGAAAAAAGATGGAGAATGTCAGGGGAGAGAAATGGAGTGAGTAGAGAGGTGGAAGAAGAGCTCAGAAGGGAAGAGGGGTCAAGGAGAGTGAGATCAATGAGAGAAAAGGAGAAATGGAGGGAGAGACAAAGGAGTTTTCCTTTTACATTTCTATCTCTTCTATATAGTGAGAATAGCGTAAAGAAGAGATGGGGTATCAGGGGAAGAAAAGGAACAGTGGAGGGGTTAAGAGGGGGAGGGAGTGAGAATCATACATGGAGTGGAAAAAGAGAAGTGAGAGATAAAGAAACAGGGGTTTAAAAGACAGAGAAAGATGAAGAAGAGAGTAAAGAACAAAAAAAGGAGTGATGCAGATACAGAAAGAGAAATACAGACGAATAAGACAGAATAAGAGTTAGAGAGAAATGAACAGTGGATGAGGGCACCCTACTATGCTGTTTTCTGCCCCATGCACACAGAGAGGAACGAGTGTGTCATCTTTCTGATCACAATAAATTATTTCTCTGGTGGCTATAAATATGCACCCTGGCTTCAAACACTAAGGGGCTTTCTCTCTGGCTGGGAATCTCTTCGTTCCTCATACACTAAGTGCTGTGTGCACACTGAAAAAACTCAACACAGCATGGAATGTGCCACAGAGAACAATGGCTACTGTACTGATTGTTGAATCTTTTCAGCGGGCGTAAGATGTCTCTATTTACCAAAGTTTTTAATGCTGTTCTTCTCAAAAAGACTCTCACTTGGACTTGAATCAGTTTGCAGGGTGTTGACAGTTCATTGTGAGATGGATTGTCTCTCTGGGACAGCTCAAGGTTAGAACCAAACCGACCCATAACAAGTGGAACATTTCACACTTAATTACCAGCTATGTTGCACACCGATTTGTGTTATGCCTATTAGTAGGTAAGGTTTCATTTTGTTCAAATACATGTAAGAGGCTGGTAGAGAGTGTGTGTGTAAAGGGCAAAGGCAGATGTGAGAATTCAAAAGTGAAGGGGCATTTGCCTGAGGGTGTAGTGACCGTGCTGTATGTGTCACATCTGTGTCATTCTCCAGGGCGTGTGGCATACACAACCTACTTCACACCCTCTCTCTTTTTATTTTGCACCATATCCATCTCTGGGCCAATAATGTAGGCTGCTATAGCATATTGTAGTGCTAAGGAGCGTTGGACATCCACATATGGTCAGTCACTGCTTCTGTAGCTCCACCCATGAATTTGTTTAAAAGGCTGATTTACATGAATAACAAGAGCTAAATGTGTCATGTTTATGCTCCAAATCTTTGCATGGCCTTTTTAGCCATGTGTGCTCTGTTTGTACATCCCACATAATGTGGCACGTTTTGCCAGGCCATTCATTCATTCACTCATTCATTCACCCATTCAGTCGGTCATTGATAAGCTCAGTGTGCATACTGGCTTGTCTTTGTTTCAGTTAGAGGCATGGCCATGTTCTTGAGGGTGCCCTTGGTTCTCAGTGCTATCTCTCGAGGTAAATGTCATTGGTCAATCTCTCCTCATGAGGACAAAAGGTCACCTGTTAATTATTCATCTGGGATGTCAGACAATCCTCACGAGGCGGTTATTTAGAGAGGGAGATCCCCTGAATAATGCATGCAGAGCAGATTCTTTTACCACCCTATAAAAAGGCGATGTGCGAGTGGGCGTTTTTATTTTCCATCGCAAGTTCCCATCTCTGTTTCCACCATGGTCCCCTCTGCCATCCAAAAATATGCATGTCTGCCATCCCTGTAACCATCACCCACCACTCTTTGATGACGGCCTGCCATTACCATTACTCTCTGCCTTCCCCCAACGCAGTTGTCACATCAACCAGTGTTACCTGCCATATATTAATCACTCTCTTTCACAGCTCTTTCCATTGGCCATAATTGATTATATTTATCTTCCAATAGTTACCTCTCAGTCTTACCTGCCTCACCTACTATGATCAATACTTTATTTAACCTTAAGCTTGTTTACCCATCAACTGCTCTTTTTGTTGCTATCCATTGTGGTCTGTTCACACCTGTCACCTGTGACCTCTCTCCACGGCCCTCTCTGTGGGACTAAAGCAGCTTTCTTGAGATTTCAGGGTTGTTGGTCAGGTTTGTTGCCATTGAAGTAGGCAAAGAAAGAGAATATGAATGCTGTTAAAGTACATTAAAGTGAAGAATAATGTAATGTGAGGATTAGCCAAGTGGCAGCCAGGGAGACTTTTTGAGAGTGTGCTCTGTATGTTGTTTGTGTGTGTATGTGTATGTGTCTGTGTGTGTGTGTGTGTGTGAGTGTGTGTGTGTGCCCCGTGTGCATTTTATTTACTGCTTTGAGTTGTAACTATTGAAGGGCACTGTGCAAAGTGTGTGGTGGTGTCTGTCAGATGGATATCAAAGGAAGAAATGTGTGAGAAATGTGTATGCTTGGGCCTCACAGTTTACCTTTGTGTGAACAATGAACAAGTTCACTGGAAGAAATAGGAGGTATGACACAACAACTGGCCTTTGTCATTTCAAATGACATGTTTCTCATGATGAAAGAGCAGAATGAAGGATTGTGACAGAGAACATCCATAAAACAAGCAAGAGAAAGAAAGACAGAGTGAGTCAACAGTTAGTAGATATTCTAGATTGCCCAGCTTGCGCTCAGCTAAATTGTGTTTGGCATTCTACTTGTGTAGGTCTAACATTAAGGACATTTCAAGATTCTCTAGATTGCTCCTGACTGTATCTTCTTGCTCCACTTGACCCTCATTTGTCTTGCCCCTGACACAAAAGTGATGGGTGGGGGCACATTTGATCAATGTGTCACTCTGCATGTTCCCCTTCTGGGAAGGTCTTCCATCAAAGCACACTCCATACAGTTTCACTGCTGGGGGACTTGGGCATCTCACCATATAACTGCCTGGAAGCTGACATGGACATGGGTGTGGGCACAGTTTGCAGGGCAGCATGCCACCACATGCTGGCATCAGGGGGAATGGCACAGGGCTCTAAGGAGTGAGATGGGCTCTGCTGGTCCCTGTAACAGATGAAAAACTGGTACCTGTTTGGCTGTTGCTGTGTGAGGCTCACACTAGGACTAGTCAGAGCAAAAGGATTAGACTAGAGTTGATTAAAGACTCTCCCCTCTGTTAGAATTTTGTGTGATTTTATGTGATCTCCTGTTCAAATGAATGATTCCTTTTTGTGTAAGGCTCCAAGTTATCTATACAGCCGAAGCTGTACAGCATGTTCAGTAAACAACTGGCGTGGCCTGATGGGGCCCCAGAGGTCGCCTTGACCAGTGATCATTTGTCGATGCTTGTTAGGTGCTACGAAAGGTTTGCTCAAATCTAAACCCTTGAGTGTGTCTCTGAGTTATGTTCATATATGGAATGTCGCCAAGATTATAAACTGTTCCAGTTGTTGTTTTCTACAGTTTATGATGGATTTATGATTAGACTTTAAAGTATATGTAGAACCCATTTTCCCGAGACCAGATGAGAAAGATCCAGACGAGCTACGCTACAACATCTTCATGTCCTGTCTCAACCTCGCGGGAGAGACAGAAGAGTGACTTTGGCAGATAGTCTTTAGACTTCGCTTTGTTACTTCAACCTTTTTATTTTCTATCTAATCAACAGTTGTAATTCATTTAATTAATCCTGTAATAAATCATTGATCCTGATCCAACGTAACTGAGTCATCCAATCTTCTATTCCGCTGGGAAGAGAACACAACGCAATTTTAAAGGTGAACAGTAACTTCAGGTGTAAAGTTAAACTGGAAAACCACCAAAAATCCAACACCTCCATCCAACATGCCAGGGGCTGGAAACTCTACAGATAAAGCAATAACTTAAACTATTACTGGAGAACATAGTAAACAATATGACTGACAGTTGCATCACTCGAAAAGATTCATGAGGGTTTAATGAAGGTCTTTGTAATTTAGGCAATGTAATTTAGGCAGCCTCAGTCCGTTTATTTAAGAAAGTGTTTGTTTCTTTACCCAACAAAGAGCCTTTGGGGAAAAAACTGACCCTGAAACAAATGTTTTCAATTAACACAATGCTAATTAATAATTAATAAAATGTGTGAGGTATCAGTGCATGTCAATGAAACAAAATTCACTTCTTGAATGTATTAGATGGCTTCCTTTAAACATACCAGTGACTGCCCAAGATCTGAGGATGATAGGAATGCATATTCAATCAGCAGATTTCTTATGCCGACTGCCTCATTGCTAGTTATTTCTCCCCTGACTCAGAACATCTGTAGGCCCCATATAGCCAACTTCATTCAACCCAGACTGGGACGAAAACTGGCCAGACTTGAATGCAATCCGATGTGGTCTCAAAAGGTTGAAGCCAGTGATTTTACCTCAGTTCCGGCTGGAAAATACCCATTCAGAGAAATGAAAGACCCAGCAATTCTGTCAAGGAGTGTCCTATCAAGGACATGTAGAGGGAAAGGATGTTTGCTAGGGCTTTATGACAACCCAGAGCCATATAGAGAGAGAGTTCCAAAAATGTCCAAAATTTTGTTGTGGTCTAAATATTCCATTGGTCACATGGGTCATGTAAACTTAAAATAGTTCCCGCACGTGATTGATACTTCTATGTGAATGCATGGAATACAGTTCAACAGATAGACAGAACTGCATGTTTTGGGCAATACGAAGTCAATAAATATATCAATTTACCCCCAAAATAATTATAATGAAATGGAAATTTTTATGTACAACGCCGTTACCATTACAATGATATGTTTTAGTAACATTTGCACCACACACTAGTAGCCTATTCTGACCTAGCAGTAGTAGAGCGACAAGGTTAGCTTGCCTGGGATCAGCCCTCTTGCTGGCTTTAGCATTTTTATATTGTTAACTTAACATGAATGTCATCGGCTCAAAAAAAGACAAGCCATATTTTATTTTTTTTATCTTGGTGAGAGGGAATGACTCTTTGACCTCTAGCATTCCAACATTTCATAAACTGAACGTGGGCAACACCATCTAACCACAACTAGGCTATATGGTTAAATATCTTAGGCTACTTATGTAACGGTTATCACAATGAGTAGCAATGTGACAATAAGTCCTTCAATAATAAATAACTGCTCATAGACACAACCAGCTGTTTGTCACATTGCTGTGTTGTATGCAAAGTGATGGAGAGATTCAGGTAATGCTGGTGCTAACAGAGCCGATAGACTACTTTCGCTGCAAGACAGTAGAGATGGTTGGCTCATGGCAGAACAGAGCAATGATCAGTGATCAAAATGGCAAATTCATTGGTGTTGGGTTGAAACAGGGATTATTTCAAATCTGCATGTAGCCTATATGCTAAAATGGGTAAACTGTGGTCAGAAAGCCACAGCTTTCAGGGCTGGATAGGCTACTGTGAACATTGAATTCATGGAAAGAGAAACAGAACAGAATTTTTGGGTCAAACGTCAATACACATGGGTCAACAAAATTGTTGAATTAACCCAAAACAATTTCAGTAAAGTGTAATTATTAGTGTACAACACGGCTATCACACCATTATGTTTTTAGAAAATCTGTGACCTTGTTTGCACCACAGTGTCCTGACCCAGTAGTGGGCTAGAGTGAAAACTGAGTGTGGTAGAATAAACTATATGACTTATGTTACGGTTTTTTGTTGTAAGACCTGAATGTCCACAAGTCAAAACTGTTGGCATCATAATTACGAATGCATGTGTGTAGGTCGAAATGGGGGTAGGTATATTTGAAATCGTGTCAAAACTAAAATTAATGAATTGTGGTCAGCAACCTAGCTACAGTCCTCTGATAGGCTACGTCGTTCCCTCAGATTGTATACCCCCGTATCATACATGGTAAATGCTACTGAATGATATAACAAATAAAAAATTGGAAATAACAAATAAAAATGTTTGCACTTCACTGCGGCAAATAACATTAGACTACAACCTAGCATAACTAAACTTAGGCATACCGGCTAAACTTCATTAGGAAACTACACCTACCTTAAATCCACTAAATGTGATCCATGCACTGATTATTTTGGAGAAAATTGCATGTCAGAGCAATATTTGTAATGTCAAATCGTTGTCAAATCGATCTTTTAAAAGGAAACGTGTCTTCTGTATGTAGCAGTACATAACGAAACCCCCTACTGATTTTCAATAGAAAAGCATGACTAACCTCACATTTACATAAAATTGACAGTATGTGTACACATTGCAGCAAACTGCAAATTTAGTTCACAGTGCTAATGACAGACATAGGGCTCTCTCTCTCTCTCCTTCTCACTCTCTTTCCACCTCTCCACCTCTCTCCCTGGAACGCACCCTCATGCAAAGAAACCTATTATTACTATCCCTGTCTGTTAAACATTCATTACATTATGGTATCATCAGTGATGTGAATCGCTAAGCTGATTTGAGTGTCATCTATGCATTCTAATGAATATCACTCAGACATAGAAGCAGTAGTATAGTAGTACAATCATGTAATTTTCTCTCTCTCTCTTTCTCTCTCACTCTGTCACATACACACACACACACACACACACACACCACAGACCTTCTAATCACACACACACACACACTATGCGTCCTCAACACTGTTTCAATATTGGCATCCTATCTCCTGAGAAAAATCTGTGTTGGGATATACATGCATTTCTAAAGAACAGGCAGTGTGTGTATGTGTGTGTGTGTGTGTGTGTGTGTGTGTGTGTGTGTGTGTGCATGTGTTGAGAGGGTAGGACTGTAAGCTGTTTAGAATGCTGGTTCTTTTTCTCAGGGTAACGCAATTGACACTTACACAGAGTGGACATGACATGACGTCCAGCCATGCCTCCTATCTGACCCCTCTTAGCTTTGGCCCGGCCTCAAGATGGCCTTGACTCTGCTGGCCTGTTCTTGTCAAACAAGCGGCCAGTGAAAGTCAAACCAAACGACGGCCCGCATTTCTGAAGAGCCACGTTTGTGTGTTCCACAGACACCCACTGGGGAACTGAACGGGAGTAGAGTTTTTGCACATCAGCCGAGGTCATTCTGCCCAAATGCAATAGCAGTGTTGGCGAGCTATGCAGTCAACACACAAGAGACAACAACAGTTCTTAGAAACTAGGTTCGGAGAGAGGAGTGCTTTTTAAAATATCTGAAGAAGCAGTAATTTCCGAGAAGTGTTGCTTAATTTTGCCTTGCACCATTGCAACATCAGTAATTGCAGCTTAAATATTTAAGTTCTTCCAGGATGAATGTAACGTAGTGATACTCTTAACCAATCATCTGTCTGCAGAATGTTTTGACTTAAAATGTCTTGAGAACCTGTCCTGCTGCTTTGAAGTTCTGACAGCGGTGTATTGACATTTTAACATGTGGCTTTGGGGGTACCAAAGGACATATCTAATGTTCAGTTCCAGTTATGATAGGCCTATGTTAGCTTGGGAGAAAATCAACACACTAACATGTAGCCATTCCAAATCCAACCAGTCCTTCACCACTCTGACTTGCATGCTGCCAGCTGGTGGTGTGGTACAGAGAGACAGGCTGAAGCAGCTGCAGAAACCTGTATGGTATGCATGCTCACGCCTTCATGTTGCCCCAAATAATTTATTGGAGAAGACTCTCACAGACGTCAAGGGAGTCTGACGTCTTTCACTGCATATAAATACTTAATGGTCACTCCCAGCCATTCGTTGTTTTTTCTTTCCTTTTCTTTTCTTTTTTTTTCCTGAGGTGAAAGCACTGTTTTAAAGTCAGAGCTCAGACTTCCTCCATTTTTTCCTCAACGTTACCAGGTCTCTTGCTCGTTGGGTCAAAATTGCAAATCCTGACTGAATCACTGGTACACTCTCTTATGTCAGAGCAGATCTTTCAAATGGTGCCCGCTTGTGTTCAGATTGACGGGTCCCATTAGTGTTTGGCCTCAGCGAGAGTAGCAAATAGGTGAAATAATGGAGGCCTCACGTTAGTGAGTGTTTTCTGCACAAAAGAGAGCCATCAGGCAGACACACCATACATTGTTACATCCCTCCCCAGAGTTGGGCTTGTGTGCATAGAATGGCCTGACAGCTATAGAGTCACTTAGTCCACTGACAGAACTAATGGTGTCATTTATCAATTATGTGGTATCATTTGGGCTTTGGATACTATTGGGATGGGGGGTTTGACTTGTGCCATGCTGCTTGTAGCTTATGCAGGTAAATTGTATTTTTCTCATCAATAATGTTGCATAGAGGACCTAAAGGGCCTACTAAATGATCATTTTGATCTACGTATTCTTGCTGGTGTTGACTACAGATAAGATGTTACTCTGGCTTTGGTTGAGACATTATTTGTACAAGGAGCACATGTTTGTGGCATTTTCTATCTACTTTATATTTTTATGCTCACTTTACTTAGATATAGCAGTAACATAATAAAAAGAAAAAGTGTAACTTAACACTGCAACTATTTTCCTAAACAAGTTGTTAGAATAACAGGGAGAAGCAGCAGGGAGAATCATCTCCTGCCGTGAGCTTGCTTGTATTAGCTGTTCTTGTTTTCCTTGCTTGCCCAATTCATGACCTTTTTTGGAATAACAATGACAACATTTTTTGGCAACGTTTGTATCCCTGCCTGCCTGCTTACGCCACCAACCTCTCCTTTTCCCCTCAAGTGCTAGTCGGAGAGGAAGTCCACTCAAATTCCTGCCTGTGTGTGAGAACTGGCAACTGTGAATGGCGCTATGTGATGTGTTGGAGAACTGGCACGTGTGCCGCAGTGACATGCGACTCTGAACTTGAAGTTCAAAGCCAGACCCCTTGGTCAGGGAATAATGAGATGCTGTCAAAGGGGTCTGATTGCCATAAGGTTGATATTAGACAGAAAGAGTTCATTTTCAGATAAAAAAGTCAGGGAGAAAGAGAAAGAATGAGAGTGTCAAGCCAACAATCATGGAGGCAGATATAGACAAAGAAAAGGAAGAATGAAAGAAATCGCTTTTATTTCAATTTTTTTTGTTCTGATAACCTCATTTGTGCTCAATTTCCATCACTTTCACTACTGTCCAAAGCCCTCAGTGCGTGTTCAAGTGTATGGACTCATCAAGAGAGGCATTAACCTTAATCCTGTACCATGTCCACATGCAGGAAATCAATTAAATGTATAGAGGAAATGAGATTCTCAATAATGCATTTGATCATCCGTGCACAGACTACAATTATGAACCTTACAATATGGCTCCGTCTGGCTCAGTAACATGTTATCCCCCTCTATACTAAAAACACAGTCGCTACCATAATGAACCGCACATAATCCAACTGTCCCTGCAGAGCGAGGTTTTGGCCCAAGCAACACTGTCTGAATTTGTTGACCAAATCAGGAATGGAACAGTCTAGACATGCTGTGCCTAAGCTAAGTTTATAACCATGTCATTGTGTAGATAAATGTGTCTACGTATGAGCAGGACTGACTGTGCAATGTGCATTATTCTATTAAGGTTCAATTGTGGGATCAATTCATCTTGGGTTGAAAGTAAAACAATTTGCAGGTACATCAAACCGCATATGATATGGTGTCAAAATATGCAATCTATGTCAACATTTCATGTTTTACGACTGGCATGGAGAGCTTAGAACAGTAAAAACGACTTAACATAAGATTCCTAACTGTCAAAAATAGAAACAAATGTTACAGAAACAATAAATGGAATCACCTTCACAGACATAAATATTCCCACAGACATATATCGGACATATCGTTTTGACTACTACAGGTTTTATCTATGAAACAAATTATAGTGGAATGCTTATTTAATCAGACAGGAAACCAATGTTCTTTTCTATTGAAGTGCTGAATAATTTCAGCAGTTGCTGAATGATTTCTTTTCTGTAACTTTCTCGGTTTCTTTGTCTTACTTTTTTTCTTTCTTTTCCTCTTTGGTACGTAATAGAGGTCTCTATCCTTTCACTGAAATGAGTTTCTGAACGTGTACCTATACTCCCTGGCTGAAAGAAACCTCGGAACAATCAGGTAATAGTGGAACAGAATTATTGGTTAAACTTTGACAGAAGGAGGAATAATGGTAGACTTCATCTCAGCACATAAAAATCACAGGTACTTTTGTGGGGTACATTTTTGGGGTATGGGACAGGGAGAATCACTCAACAGACCCTGGCTCTGCATGGGGCCCTGCTCTCTCTCTCTCTCTCTCTCTCTCGTTTCGGCAATTACCAGCCTGCCCCCTGGCTCTAACCACCCTGACACCACAGCGCCATCAAAGCTTGGTGATTTGAAGCATGCTGGGTCTCTCTGCAGATTGTGCTCCCCTTTATTGCATTTGTCAGGCTAGTTAGTCAGATAGAGAGGAATCCCACCGCTATCATCACTCATCTGTGCTGCTGTCCTTTAAGCACGCGGCTGCAACGGCTCTCATCTGCGAGTGGAAAGGATGCTTTTACAAGGGGCCTTTGCTTCGGTCTGACACGGTAGTCAGCACATTGAATATGCAGTGGACATAGACACTGTTGGTGGGCAGAGCCTCACTAAGGTTTTCATTGCAGTGAAAAATTTGAGACATTTAACGCCTGCATTTTCCAGTGTCGCCTGGCGGTCTTTCTCTTATATGTGCTAAATGTGCTTCTCTAAAAAAATACTGAAATAAAATGCTGTGAATGTATAGGCAATTGGGTGGATGTTGGTATGAGCAGAGTTGGGTGGCTTATTTAGAATATTTTTTACAATCCCACACCTCTGTGTCATACAAATAATTTAATGACAGTCATTGTATATCACATGACCAAATATATGATTCTGATATCCAATCAACTGAAATGCCATTTAACTTCTGCCCAACCTTCCAGGGACAGGCTTTGGTGATTTCATAGCAGGTTATGCCCATGGTGTTTTCCTGATTACGGTAATGCATGGAAGCTTATCAAGCTAGCGACTGTTGCCAGTAGTCCCCAGCACACTTATTACAGTGCTGGGAGAGCCACCACAAGCAATTAGCCAAATGGATTCTTTGGAGAGAAAATCCTTGGTAGGCTTAATTCTGTGGGAGTGGGTGATCTCTGTGTGCAGCCTGTTCCCTTAAAAACTCATTCACGGAAGGACAGTCTGTTTTGCTGCCAGTTAAACAGGATAGAAGCTGTCTCAAAATGTTTAACATTCGAAATGTTCAAAATAAACTTCCTGTCCTTTCATTTTGCTTCATTATGTTTTTGTTGTAAACTGTTCTAAACCCACTCTGAAAAAAAAATGGTCTGTACCGGCTCAGATGACTTACAGGTACAGCTGACAATTCTGGTGAAAGATTGCTAATATTTGACCTCAACAGTTAGTCAAACTATACCTATACCTAAGGTATTGATTGACTGGAGTATTGCACTTGGCTGATATAGTGTACTTGACTGGAGTACTGTACTTGGTTGAAGTAGTGTACTTTGTGTATCTACCATTTGCAGAACCTGGACTGTGTACATGTGGCACACATGCAGGTTTTTAGCCTATGTACGGAATAGGTAGCTACTGTGGAGGACTGTGAGGGGCAGCTCAGGGAATTTGTACATAAAGTGCAGACTGAGTGGACTGAGCCTTTAACCTTGAAGGAATGGCACTCTTGAGTTCCTCTCCACTGGAGACTGCCTACAGTTAGTGGCACACTGGCCATCTGGGGAAACAAGTTAGACATCCGGGTGTGAGGAGTGATCAAGTGTGAGAAAATCTGCCCACTGATGCTGGTGTTACTGCCTGAGTGCTTCCTTCCATGCTGGCTCCTACTGTGCGGGACACTGTAGTGGCAGTATTTTGCCCAGAAGAAAAAAATCCATAATCTGACTCAGTGCTCCTCAAGCGTGTGTGTGTATTTCACTGACGTTTGGAAAATGAAACACTGCTGTCATTACATACTTTACTTTTTTGCTTTTGAAGTGTAATTCTTCACAAATTGGACTTTTTGTTACACCCATAATAACAATAAATGGCATGGTCTTTGTATGATGTGAATGATTATGTAATTTGAGAATTTGCTACATTCAGCTATCAGAGGTTACATGAAAAAAATTGCACTAAATATTTAAATTCTACCATACTTGCTAATATTCATGTCACATCCATGAATTTGCCCGAATTGTTAATTATGCATGTAATTGTGGACTTTCAGTCACTAGTGCCTCTCCTACAAAATGTGAAAAATTTTGGTTTGTCCTGACAAAATGGAAGCCATGGATCTTACAACAGCCTGTTGCTGGTCCAGGCTTCTGGTTTGTCCACCCTCAGATTGCTATGTTTTTTTCTGTTATGGCATTTGTCACACCCTGACCCTCCTCAAAGTCACCCTTGTCTTTCTACTGTATCCAAGGCAAGACAACACTGTTCGCTTACCCTCCAATAAATCACAGACATTTGCAAATGCCATTTTTAAAAGCCATTTTTTGTTTTTTGCTTTGATTGGACATGCTTTGGATCAGTGGTGTATAGTAGCATATGTAGATAATATTCACTTAAATTCCTTAAAATTTGGGATGATTCAGTTTGATAAAAATCATGGATATAATAAGACACTCGTAAATATTTCATGAGACGGTCTTTGAACAAAGTGAGAGAGTTCTTTTAATATTCACTTAATTTAAAAAGGACCAGAAACACAGACTCCCATTAGGTGTCCCAGATACCTTTGTGCTGAGGAAAAAAGAGTATGTCATTAAATAATGATTACTGTGGCTCCACTATCTCCTGTCTCAATTAATTACCCTGTTTTGAGCTCTGCATTAAAACACACAGCATGTGGCCTCAGAGATCTTTAATTTGCTATTGTATCATGCACTGTTTTTGTGGAGCTGACAGTTCAGTCTCAGCTAAGTGGCCAGTGGTCAAAGTAAAAAAAAAAAGCCATTTTAAAAGCCATTGTATCTAAGATAGAAATAAATTCAACATGATCCCAAATCTGAATCATTTGTAGACGCTGCTATACTAAAACTATACACAAGGCCATATAAAAGATCCTGATCTGATCCTGATCTTGTCATCTGTTCACCTCTCTTCTGTGATGCAGTGAGGAGATTGGCCTTCTTGCTCTGGACTCAATGTCCTGGCACTGCCAACTAGTGGGAGCTCAAACTTCCACTTAGTCTGAAGTTCTGCTTCAAAGTGGTTGTCTTCCCTGTTGAGTTTGTTCCACTTTTGCCTTTTTTAACTTGCAAAATTAAATAAAGAGTGTCTGAATTATTTATTACCGGGTGGAAATTTTGAGTGTAGGCTACTTCATGCTACTTTTCTATGCTGTTAGCTTAATGTGTGTAATTCTCTCTGCATAGGCACTGAAATGAGAGTAAGCTCCTAAACCACACCTAGAACTATTCAAGCCCTGTATCATGCATATACATCAGGGTAGTTCTCTGCTATGGAAATATTATATGGCTCCTCAGAGTGATGCAGAAATTTCCACTGACTGGGAATGGTCCCATCAGTAGACCAGACATCACTGTGTCTGCTTCTAACAATTACTGACTGCTGTCAACAGATTTTGTTCTTCTGATTCACATCTGTCAAATCACTCCACAAATCCATTCATTTATTGCAACGTAATGTCACTGAAAGTGAAAGCACAGATTGTTGATGAGCTGTGTCCTAAAGTATGTTTGTGGCAAGATATTTGTTTCTCAGCAGCTCTCTTCATTTAGCAGTTGCTATAAGTGGGATAATGTTTTGTCCCACTGGTCAATAATGGACAACAAGTCCATTCAGAATAGTTGCTCTATTGGGACTTACAGTACTATACATTATCCCTCACATATACCTTGTCTGTTAACATGTAATCATATATTTCATAATGGTCAATTTGAGATCACACAACCATAGCATAGAATGCCATAGTATTTGCACATATGAGAGACTGTCAAGTGAGACTGTAAAAAGGCATCTTCAGATTGCAGTACATATTTCCCTGCTGTTAGAATTTAGTGTGATTTTATGTGATCTCTTGTTCCTCCTTTCTACCTGTCAAGTGAATAATCCTCTTTTGTGTGAGGCTTTTGTGTGAAGTTATCTATCGAGTCTGCACAGAACTGGTGTAGCCTGGTGGGTGCCCCAGAGGTCGCCTTGACCGGTGATCATGTGTAGCTGCTTGTCAGGTGCAGATCTTTGGTATGTGCATGTATGTTCCTGTTTAGACTATGTGTGGTTTGCTCAAATCTAAGTCCTTGAGTGTGTCTCCGAGTTATGGGCTTATATGGAATGTCGCCAAGATTAGAAACTGTTCCAGTTGTTGTTTTCTACTGTTTATGATAGATTTATGATTAGACTTTCAAGTGTATGTAGAACCCATTTTTCCTTTCATCGGTGAGAAGGATCCAGACGAGCTACGCTACAACATCTTCGTTGTCCTGTCTCAACCTCGCGGAAGAGGCAGAAGAGTGACTTAGGCAGATAGTCTTTAGACTTCGCTTTGTTCAACCTTTTATTTTCATCTAATCAACCATTGTAATTCATTTAATTAATCTTATAATAAATCATTGATCCTGATCCAACGTAACCGAGTCATCCACTCTTCTGTTCTGCTGGGAACGCAACTTTAAGGTGAACAGTGACTTCAGGTGTAAAGTTAAACTGGAAAAACCCCTATCTAACACTGCAAAGGAAAGTAGCCTGATGCATCAGCTGTTTTCACATTGTTTCCCTTTCGTTCCATGGTGCTTTCGTTCCATGGTGGCCGATTCAACCAATCGCAAACTGAAGCTTACGCCTGGCTCCCTGACGCAGTGGTGGAGCTAAATAAAAATTGAGAGAAAGCACTTGGTGGCACTAGCTTGGCTAATAATACAGCAAGCAACACCATCGATTTTGATTTTCAAAGTGTTTACTCATAATTGTTAGTGATGAATAGCACAGAACAGAGTTTGATCAGACCTATCTAATTCTGTGGCATACTTCCATCAATGTTTGCATCTGTAATTCTTCATCTGTGTTGAAACCCAAATAAAAGAAAATCCATCCGTCCTTAAAGTGGAGAAATCGGACTGCAAGCTCACTGTCAGGCAGGTCAAGGACAGCCAACACAGTCTGATAATCCCAGGTCGAAGGTTCATTCACTTGTTCCGGCGCTTTGTTATAAAGCCTGGCATCACAGTCGTCTGTGTGCAAGATTGCTCCATAAAAACCATCAGTGGGAATCCTGTCACGTCTCTCTGCAAGACAACTGCTGAATCCAAATTCTCCTGATGGCTTCTCTTAGACAGCTGACATTCTCTCCATCTCTCTCACGTCTGCCTAAACCTTGAAAGACTCTAAATAGCACATTACACTGAGTATTGCCAATTACACCCCATATTACTTTTCTGTTTGCGCACAAACCCTGAAATCGGCTGCCGTACAAATACTAAATAATGCAGGGGTAATTCAGCTGGTTTTAGTGGTTTACCCACCTGAATTTGATTGAACAGAGTTTTCCAAGGATCCAGGAGGGATGTCTGAGAGTAGCAAGTCAGTTGTGTGTTTTTTTGCTTTTGTTTTAAATACAATATGTGGCAGATCTTAGCTACAAGTCGCAAATATTTAATGCATGGTTTCATAATGATCACACTGATGCTGTGTCAGGGGGTGTCTTTTTGCATTTGTAGGTATGTGTGTGATAGAGAAAGAGATGGAGAGAGGGACAGAGTGCGTATGGATACACCTGAAAGACATAAGCCTGATAGCCTCCAGCTGAGAGAGCCTTTGTTTGTTTATTTGGTCAGCCTCTGAGAGAGACAGAGAGAGAGAGAGACTGTTGAACTGACAGGGACATTGATTTTTGAAAATCTTCTGTCATCTGTCATGCTAATCCACATTAATGCTAGACACCAGGCAATATATTGTGGTGGATGATTTTGATGAAAGGTCGCCACAGCTTTATTTAAAACTCCAAATCGAAATTGTTCAGGGGGACAGCCATGAAACTCAAACTCAATTTAACAGCCTCTTGCCCAACCCAGTATGTCATAAAGGTAATGCTAAAGTATGCTTGCTGTCTAAAGTCATCAGGACATAACTTCAGTCTTGTTACTAATAACTCCTTTAAGCGAGAAGCCTTGGTCTAAATCAGACCCCTGGTAATAGTGATTGAGCAACGAATGGTAACCACTTTTGTGAACCCCCACGCTCAACAAAGGTTTTACTTTACCAGCTCTCAGCACCCTCCAGTGTTATTAATATACAGCCTATTTGTGGCAAGCACAGCAACTACATTCTGCTCTCTGATGTTTCTTGGATCTAGAAATGGGTCCTAAAATCTACCTGTGTTGTGGCTCAACTCCAATTTAGACCCCATACTCTACAATACAGAAGTTAATGAAGAATAGACCTTATTTGTGTATAGTCTAATTTTAATTTTAGTACATGACAAGTCATACCAAATTAAAATCAGAATAGGCTATATGTTGCTGCTATGTGAGAACATTCAGAGCAGTACAGTGGACATTCCCAACAATAGTAATCATGTATTGTAGATAAATGTGGTTCTTTAAGGCCCTGTTTACATATATTTAGATATTTTTATAAACAGATCATTTTTTTTCTCTCGTTTACATGTAAACTGAGTTTTAGCTGCCTCAAATAGATATTTTTTAATTCGGCCTTCAAAGTGGAGATTTTACAAACCGCTGCATTTACTGGATTCCACTGGATACGTGTAAACGTAATTAAATAAATAAACATACAAAAATATCTTGATACATGTAAACAGGGCCTAAGTCAGTCCAGTTGGTTTAAATAGATTTTTAAGTGTTCTTGTACGGCCTTAAGCTCATGATCCTTTTTTCCAGGTCTGTAGTGCCAATCAATTCATGGGTGAAAAATCCTCAAGTAGAACACATGCAGATCCATATAATCTCATTACTGAGCTTAAATAAATAGTTGGGTATTACAAAAATACAGAAACATTTAGCTGTAATCCCTTATGTTAGGGACCAGTATATACGAGTACTTTTCATTAAAACCGGGTTGTGAATTTCAATGTGGGACACTGTATGGAATTTTTACTTGACTTTGTAAGTTGAAAGCCATAACTGTTTTCTTGCCTTTGAAAGGGGGACAAGCAGTGGCTGGGTAATGTAATGAGTATTCATTAAGCCTTTGTGACTTGTTTCCTAGTGCCACAGTGCAAATAAAACATCAAACAATGAGTTCTCCTAGGACAAAAACTGTACGTGTGTGTGTGTGTGTGTGTGTGTGTGTATGTTTTCTCCATGTGGTTTTGTTTGCTAATTGGGTTTAGATACAGTAGCTTTATCAGTTAATGAGCTATACCAGCACACGCTGCATATAATGTTGGCCTTACTCACAAGGTCTTAATCTGCTTCAAAAACAAAACCTTTTGTCAAAGTGAAGAAAGTGCAGAAAATCAATTGAGGGACTGATGAGAGAACAGGCATGGGTTGCGATCAGGAGCAAGGCTTCAAATTACAGAGTTATGCCCACACTTTAATGGAGGGAGCTGATTAAATGGAACAGAGAATGAAAACCGGCTTTCAATTTAATTAAACTCTAATTAAGATTATTATGTTCGTGTGCCACAATTATTTTATTGAATATTGAGTGCATAATTCATCGACGGATGGAACGAAAGAGCAGAGCTTGTATGCGCATGCCTGTGTGTGTGTGTGTGTGTGTGTGTGTGTGTGTGTGTGTGTGTACGTTGGGCACAGGGCATTTAATATGGAGTAGCTTTACTGGGTGCCCTTCCTACCTGCTAAACCTGTGCATCTGTGATTGAATAAGGGCCTTTTACAGACCAGCATCAAGGGAGTATGCTGACAGCATCAGTCAAGCAGCCCACGTTGGCTGTCTCATTAGTTGAACCTGTGTCTTGTCAGTTCTTGTTTATTCTGAGGGGGCCTAACTGGGGAAGATAGACGACATGGCTTCCTAAATCCTCCATAAAAAACAGAACAATAATGAGTCAAGCTTTTACACCAGATTTACAGAAAAGCTTTCCTAGTCCTAGATGTCCACTAGCTAGGTTAACGCTACCTAGTGCTACCGCTCAATTTGTCTTTGCACAGGCAGTGCTGTACATGATGAAATTTGATGTAAATTCAAAGCTAGTTTTCTCAAAACCATTTATCACAACAATAGTGACTAGCATTGTTGGAAAGTTTAGGCATTATATATTTACAATACAATTATCTTTTTCAGGGGACAAAGTCAAGGTGGCAGGAGCTGTTTGTTGTCAATTATAAAACGCTGCAGGAAACTCCGATGTTGTGATTCCTTATGTCCTTATGTATCACTGGACATATGTTACGTTACCTATGACAGGTGATAAAACAGATAACAGCCTCCACAAATGAAGGCCCTCCCCCATGAAGGCCATCCACACACTGGCTGTGACATCATTGCGGAACACTTACGAATTTGACAAGTTCACTTGTCATCCCCCACACCGGCGGCATACAGCACACAGTAAACATAGCATGTTAGCCTGTGGAATCATCAATGGATTCTCTTGAATGGCTCCAACAAAATAGATCTCTTGTAATCAACAGGCGGTGGTGGCGGAGTTTGACACTGGTGTGTGGGGTTGTATTGAAAACAATGGGATAGAATGTAGGAAGTGCAGTGTTTGTTGAGGCCGATGTGCCGATGCCAGAAGACTGTGATTTGTCATGCTAACAGTATCAGCAGACCAGCTTGCTCATTTCTAAATGGATTTTTGTCTTACTGAATGAAAGTACATGAAGCCCTCTAACACCAGAATGCACTAGAGTTCTCCTTTATGGAGACAAAGCTGAAGCACATCTACTTTATGAAATATTGTGTATTGCTGTGGGGGTTCATATCTGCAAGGGTATCATGTCTGCAAGGGGTGTGTCTAAGATAATGGTTAAAATGTTCTGATTGGTTAACTGAACTTTACAGGATTCAGGGGCTTAGCTGCTCTAAAATTGGCAGAGACAAAAGTATTATTAATTAAGGATTCTGACAATAACGTAATAACACAAGATAAAAGGCTAATGTCATTAGAGTAAATATTTTTAAAAAATATTACATAACAATCGATATGTAGCAAGATTGAACTTCAAAATCATTTACAGCCAACTGTGGAAGGATATGCTACAGACAGATGGAGCGTGCCAATTGTCTTTCAAAGGTAATTTTTTGTGATTATTCAGAAAGAAAAAAAACTCCTTTTTTCATAGTTTAACTTAAGTTTTGTGAATAGTTTTGCCTGCTGTGGTGAACAGTTTGGTAAAGCAGAAATAAACAAGTCCATTTTGCTGACTGCTTTAATATACAGTATCATGCGCTGTATGAATGCAATTGAATTGAACGGAATTGAATTGAATGTTGACTAGCATACTATGTAGGTTTAGTTTCTACCATGGTGTTACCAAGACTTGGTAGCAAAGGTAGCATAAAGGCATCCTGACTGTGATTTATGTGATTTTGTGGTTATGTGATGCCATGACGAGTTAAATCATAAATGTCCATGCATGGACAGAGACGTAAAACCAAAGCATCAGCTATGCAGTCTTTTAACTCCAGTGCTCCACTACCATAGAAGCTAACCTGACAAAAAATCATGCTAATAGACTAGCTAAAAAATTCGAGTCACGTCAGTAACTTGCTCCATGAAAGCACACTGCATTTCACAGTGGTCACAAAATTAAATCTAACTTGGGTTGCCAGTTACATTGAGAGTAGATGCCCAATGCAGAGATATATGTATGCAGGGTGCGATTTGTCAAAAAAAAAAAACAAAACAGGGGGAGTTGTTGTTTTTTAATCATGAAAAAAATAAGCAATCAACAGATTGAATTCTTTTTTAGGTTAATGGTAGACCCTATGTGCCTAAATTATGAACAGATGAGCATTCATCTTCAATGCAAACTTAAAAAGACATGAAACATTTCATTTTCTGTGCCAGCCACGATGTGATGGCTTATTTGGGCTTCAGAACCATGGATAAGTTCCGATCACACGAACATGTCAGAGGATTGGCAGAGGAACATTAGCCTAATGGGATCGGTCTGTAAAACGTAACAATAATGATTTCACATGTCATAAAATATGATTTCACATGTTATGTCAAAGTAACAAGTAGTAATAAAACTAAATAAACAGTTTGCTCTTATGTCGGATTTCATGTGGCCTTTTCGGTTTTCCTGTTGGCGTGTCATCTGCAGCGTGTCGTCCTTCTTTTATCCACATCTCTGCGAACCTCTGCGCAGGGAACGAACACACGTCTGGCCCAATAACAGCGATTTATGACTTAATTGGATGTTGACGTAGTTTTTTTGTGCTGATCCTGTGAAGTATGAGGATATGCTGCTTTGAACGCGTTTCATTTTCCCTCTTTTTTTATTAGTTCCGCGTAGAATGCAGTAATAGTGTATTTGTGTATGGGGACGTTCGCGAACAACGAGATTACCGACAATTCGGGTCAGGTTGAAAGTTAGTAGGCAACCAACAATGTAGATTATAGCTGTGTAAGAAACTGTCACAACCTGATTTCAATTTCAATTTCTTTTTTTTTTTTTTTTTAATTATTGACGGGTTTTATCCCCCCGAGGATTGGTGGGGTGGTGATCCCCCCCTACAAATCGCACCCTGTATGTATGCATGGTCAAATCAAGTGAAAAGCCCTATACATTTTGGTCTCCACCAAACGAGAGATTAGGGAGGCTAATTAAACCAACCAAATTAAACCAAAATTAAATTTAACTTGTGCATCACTTTAATTAATGCATGAGTAGTTTATGTTATTGTGTGGTCTGCTCTGTCATTTCTAGCTCCTACATGGCAGAAATGCTTGGATAAAAGTGTATGCTAACAAATAGAAGTCACCTTAGGCTTTAGCCTAACTAATGTATGGTAGATTGTAAATACTTAGGCTAGTCCTAGTTGGCATGAACATCTACATATAAGCATTTTTTAAATTTAGATTCCAGTAGTCAATAGTAATTTGTTTGTTTTGTGTCAGAGCATCATCTTCCTCCTGCATATGCAAACCAACCCCGTGATTGAAAAAGCACAGTATCCAAATGAATGTACTTTTTATTTTTTTTTAAGTCTCATGTTCCAAAAGTATATATCTTACCTCCTAGTACTAACCATATGCGATTTCTGGGTTTACTCACTGTAAATGGTCATTGTGTTTATTTTACTTTCCAGGTACAAGATGGCAGAGAGGTTATCTAATAATGTGACATTTATTAGAAATGGCAGTGTCTTGGAGGAACCAGTTGATTTGATTGAGGAGGTATCCTAAATAAGTAATTACACTCTCTGTGGATGCACATGACAGGTCTGTTCTGTGCACATCTATTGAGGAAACAAAAGAATATGACTATTTCAGGAAGTCACACATTTTAAATGTAGCCTTAACCCTATGTATTATGCATGGGATGGAGTCAGAACAATTCTAAGCATGTGTAATCAAATCTAGAGAACATTAGTTTTTAGGAAAAAAATGTAATTAAAAATTTAATCCGCCAGTGACTAACAAAACCCTGGTCTGTCGTCAGTTGCGCATTGTTGAAAAGCTATTTTAGGGGCGCACAGCGCTTTGGGATATGAAAGCGTGCACAATGCGCGCACACCCTGCTTCTCTCATCAGCAGGAGCGCGCAGCAGGGCTTATACAAAAGTTTTTCATGTGGGGAAAAATTTCGGCTCTGTGCGGATGTTCTATTTTGCCAAAGGCGGAGGACACAACTGGGGATATTTCCTCCCATACTTCCTTGACCCGTGGAGGTTTGGGGGGGTTCTTACCATCCCCGAAGATGAACTGTTCACGCGCTTTTACCTCACACACTAGCAGATCGGTCTCCTCCATCGAAAAACGCTCCTGTCTTCCGGGTAAATTCGCCATCGTAATAGCAACACACCATGGAAAATGTGCCGCTGGCTTTTAAAGGGAATGAGAGTATAAATCCTGATTGGTTAATTGTATGTTACGCCCAAAACACACCCATGACTAATGAAGTACTTTAAGACCAACCCTTTTGAACCATGCGCCTGGCGCAATGTTCGCTTTTCCCGCCATCAAAATACCAAATTGTGTCGGGCACGCCCCCAAAGCAACTTGCACGACAGACTTTAGACAATGCGCATATCTGCTAGAGCATAAGGTAAAAGCGCGTGAACAGTTTATCTTCGGGGATGGAAAAAATCCCCCCAAACCTCCACGGGTCAAGGAAGTATGGGAGGAAATATCCTCAGTTGTGTCCTCCGCCTTTGGCAAAAAAAGAACATCCGAACAGTGCTGAAAGCAATACAATGATGTTAGAAGACGGGCTTTCAACGCAAATTAATAAATATTGTGACATATGTGATGTACATTTATATTTCATATTTCCAGGGATCCAGGGATAATTTTTTTCTCCACATGAAAAACTTTTGTATAAACCCTGCTGCGCGCTCCTGCTGATGAGAGAAGCAGGGTGCGCGCATTGTGCACGCTTTCATATCCCAAAGAGTTGTGCGCCCCTAAAATAGCTTTTCAGCCATGCGCAACTGACGACAGACCAGGGTTTTGTTGGCCACTGGCGGATTAAATTTTTGCGTCCTTATAATAGCATCTGGCACGCTTTGCGCCAGACCACACCTCTTCTTTTCGCTGACACACCCGTGACGGCGCAGTGTCATCTGCTATCCAGACAACGTGATTTTTTGCCGAAAAAAATTAACGATGCGCTGGCACAGAATAGTAATGACACCATGCGCATGTCGCGAATGCACAGTGCGCCGCGGCATGATAGGGCCCTATGTCTTATCTGCTCACTGATTCAATGCACCTGGAGAATGTGTGTGAGGTGGGGTGTGGCAACAGCGGATAGAGTGACAGAGGGCAACCTGTGCTTCTTTAAACAAACATGACACTGCACTCACACGTGCCATTAGCAAGACACGTACCAAATTTCAGGTCAGTCAGATAAGTGGTTTGAGAGTTATGCATGCAAAACACACACACACACACACACACACACACACACACAGAAAGACAAGACATTCCTTACATTTATCTATAGTTAAATATAAATATTCAAAAAATGTATGCAAAGCAGGAACATGGTGTGGGCAATTCATGGCATTCAGCCTGTAGGGAGCTGTAGAATCTAACACAATACCTTCAGGTAGGTGGTACAAGCCAGAACTCACAGACATGTCCACAGTTAATACAACCTTACAAAATCAGATGACGCTCTTGTTTTTTGTCCATTTGCCCTTGGTCTTGATTCAGTACTTCATAAAGCAAACGGAGACTTATTTCTATGGCAATTCTGAAATGCTTTTACCTTGTGTCTTGCCTGGTAATTGATTTTTGTGTGACAATGGAAAACCTAGACTCAATAAAGGACAAAATTGTGGCAACTGTAATTTAAACCAAGGTCCTACAAGGAATCTAGTAATGACTAAACCAAATGATGATGTTGATACACATCCAGAAATGCAATATACTTTGCCAGTCATGCTTGTGTGAACCTTGATCCTTCAGTAGATCACTATTCATCCAAAAAGCATTCATTAAGGCATCACTTGGCAAATGTAGAGTGTGACAAAACTCCATAGACCAGCGTTGTTGTGTATTTCTATGTGTACATTGCCAGGGTACATCTAGATCATACTGTCATTCACAGTAGCCGTAGGAGCTGACTACAAAGGGAAAGAAGGCCATGCTTGCCATTACATCTGCTGAGGACAGGGATGCATAACTTTGAATTGCTCCAAAGATACTACCTAAAAGGCCACCAGTGTCATCACCTCAACTCAGTGTTTATTACTGTGACTTGTTCATGAGATCTCCATCTTTGAATGGCAACACATATAATATAATGTAGCCCTGTGCTATATTTTTGTTTTATTTTCTGTGGCGTAAAAATGTTATAAAATGTTTAATGTATAAATGTTTTTCAGATGTACTATGCCCAGATGCAATTGTTTTCTGTCCTGTATTTTATTTTAACATTAAGCAACGTTTTTTTGTATGGTAAACTGTGTTATTTTTGGAAAAGGACAAACTTTTGCCTCTTTATAAGTGCTGTTCCTAGGCCGTACAGCCTCACGAGTGTGTGTTGGTTTGAACCTAGTTAGACTTCTTGAATTGTTTGAAGAACGAAGATTTTGGGCAAGAAGTGAGAAAGTTTCATAGGCTAAGAACTGTACGTTTCAAAGTCTCCCTATTGACTGGTGTAATTGTTGATCATGGACAACGACGACGGAACAAGATGGCGAGCCACCCACCCAAGAACAAAGACAAGTCTCCCTACGGCTGATTCCACCGAACGATCCCCACTTGGTGGATAAGTACATTCTTGGAAAAGTCGACAAAGACTATCGTTTGAAAGACTAAGAATTTATCTATAGCTGACAAACTGACTGCTTTCATTTCTTTTTTTTTGACCACAGAGTGAAACTGTATAAGACATTGTTGATGTCAATTGTTATCTGTAACCACGCAGAAGCTAGGACTGTATTTTGAATGTATATTTAAGTTCACGTTAAACTAAGATCAAACTAAGATCAAACTAAGTTGAAACAGTAAATTTGCTTAGGAGAACTAATTAGAGAACTTACTAGACTAACCTATCCTAGATTTAGCATATTAGCTGTGGAAACTTCAGAAATTAAAAGATAGACATTTCTTTTCTATACAAAAAGACTAGAACTAAAGAGAAGCTTGAGTTAATTAAGATTAACATAGACACTAAATAGAACACAACTAGGAAACCTGTAGGATTAAAATAAGGTGTTTATTTGACCATTAGGTATATGGATGATTCAAGGATTTGATTTGTTGGGGTTGAAATTTCTCATTTGTTACATGTTTTCCATCTTGTGGGTTGGTTGTACCTGTGTAAATATCATTTCATCCAGTAAAAAATTTTAAACTTACCTGCTTTTGACTGCCTCCTGAAAAAAATACCTAGAACCCTTCTGATCAGCCCAGATTCTATTCAAACAGAGGTTACATACACAGTTCTGGTGCATCCATGGAACCTGAAAGCATGGTGGGTGTGCTGGACGGTAAATTTTTATTCAAAAAGCGACCAGATGGAAGTGTTGACAAAGGCATTGTTTACTGCAAACTATGCAGGAAAGAGTTTGCCTATCATAGAAGCTCGTCAACTTTGAAATACCATTTAAACGCGAAGCATGTCACCGCAATCACTGAAACTGCTGGAGCTCGAGGTAACAGTTCTGATCAGCAGTGTAAACTAAATTAAATGGCGGCCTTCCAGAAGAAAATTAGCAGGTCAACGTCAGAAACATTGACGAATGCATTTATGCTCAGGGTAGAAATAACACTTTGTGTTGATTTTCTTGTTTTTACCATTTACACTACGTTAAGTTAAGATGTACACGATGTTCAGGAGGTAACAGCTTAAAGTAAAATGGCACTTAAACTTTAGTCTCTGCAATATTGGTCAGGGACCTTACATTTTTTTACCTTTGTTTACTATTTTGAAATGCAGTGTATTTATTTTTTTTAATAAAATGCAGTTTATTTTTTTGAAGACATTTATTTCAGCCATTAAATGAGTTTAATTATCGAAGTGACGTCTGTGTCTATTAGTATTTGATGAACTCTTCACACATTTATATAAAATATGTTACTTTTGGGGCATATACGGTAATGTAGTTAGTTGAGATTAATTAAGATTAATTAATTACAAAGCCTGTAATTAATTAGATTATTTTTTTTAATCGAGTCCCACCCCTAATAATAATAATAATAATAATAATAATAATAATAATGACAATAATAAGTTGAATTTATATACTGCCTTTCTTAAACCCAAGGTCACTTTACATCAAGGAAGAAGTACCTAAGAAAATACAACAAACAAGCAGTACAAACAAGAAGAACTTAAGAAAATACAACAAACAAGCAACAAAGAATAAGTACAGTACAAACAATGAGGGCATAAGGAAATACAGCAAACAAACAACAAAACAAACAGGCAGATGATATAGCAGAGAGAAATTAGGTGTACAGAACTATGTGTTGGATGTGGAGGAAAAGTGGTCATTAAACAGAAAGGTCTTGAGATGAGCTTTGAAGAGGGGAAGAGTAGGACAGTCATGTAGAGGTTGAGGGAGGGACCAAAGTTTGGGGGCCATGGCACTGAAAGACCTGCCATCCAGGCTGGAGAATCTGGTGCGGGGAATGGATAGTAGGTTATGGTCAGAGGATCTGAGTGAGCGGGAGGGAGTGTAAGGGCTCAAGAGGTTGGAGATGTAGGGGGGAGCAAGGTTGTGGAGGGCTTTGAAGGTGAGTAGTAGTACTTTGTATTTAATCCGGGATGGAACTGGTAGCCAATGGAGTTGATAAAGAATAGGGGTGATGTTTGGTATGGGTGAGGAGCCTGGCTGCAGAGTTTTGAATGTATTGCAGTCTGTGTAAGGATCGTGCGGGGAGACCAAGGAGAAGTGAGATGCAGTAGTCTAGTCGGGATATGATGAAGGAATGAACCAGAGCCTGTGCATCAGTGACAGAGAGAAAGGGACAGAGGCGTGCAATGTTTGGAGGTGGAAGAAGGTGGTTTTAATGAGTGTTTTGATATGAGGATCAAAGCTAAGGGTGGAGTCAAGTTGAATACCAAGGTTTTTAACAACCATAGTGGAGTGGACAGGAGAGCCGTCAATGGTGAGAGTGAGACTGTGAGTTTGGAAAGGATACTTTTGGGGCGAATCAAAAGAATTTCAGTTTTGTCAGTGTTGAGTTTGAGAAAATTGTTTTGCATCCATAATTTTAGATCAGAAAGGTAGTCAGTGAGGGAATGTGGCAGGGGGTCAGAGGGAGAGGGAGTGGTGAGGTAAAGTTGGATGTCATCAGCATAGCAGTGGAAATTAAGGCCATGGCTTTGAATGATCTGGCCAACTGTGAGGATGTATATGAGAAAGAGGAGAGGTCCAAGTACAGAACCCTGGGGGACACCACAAGTGACAGGAGACGCAGGGGACTGATGTGGATCAAGAGTGACAAACTGCTTTCTGTTGGTGTGGTATGACTGAAACCAATTTAGGGCTGGGCCAGAAACACCAACAGCAGACAGACAGGAGATTAGAACAGTGTGGTTGATGGTATCAAAAGCAGCACTGAGGTCAAGGAGAATGACAATGTTAAGGGAACCAGAGTCAGCAGACAGGAGGAGGTTGTTAACAATGCGAAGAAGGGCAGTCTCTGTGCTGTGACATGAATGGAAGCCAGATTGAAAAGGCTCAAAGAGGTTGTGGTGGTTAAGAAAGGAGTGTAGTTGTGAGGCTACCACGCTTTCCAGAACCTTGGCCAGAAAGGGGAGGTTGGAGATAGGACGGTAGTTTATCAGTGATGTGGGGTCAGAATCATGTTTTTTTTTTTTTTTTAGAATGGGTGTAACTGCAGCAGTTTTAAGTGCAGCAGGCACAACACCAGAGTTAAGGGAGGTGTTTAAAATCACGGTAATGGGGTCAGACAATGTAGTGGCACAGGCTTTAAGTAGAGAGGTGGGGGCAGAGTATAGCTGACATGATGAGGAGTTGGACTTGCAAATGATGTCAGTGATAGTACAGGCATTGAAGGAGAAGAAGAGAGAGAGACAGCATTTGGGTTGAAGCAGTGGTAAATTTTGCTAATGTTTTCTTCAAAGAAGTGTAGGGAGGCCTGGCTCTGGAGTCTTAGGACAAGCGACAAGTGACAGGGGGTTTCAGGAGTGTGTCCACAGTCCTGAATAGGGTTTTGGTCCTGGACATGGAGGAAGTTATGAGTGAGGAGTAGTAATTAGAGCGAGCGGCATTGAGGGCGTCCCTGTATTTCTGAACATGTTCAGTGAACAGCAAGGAGTGTATTGTAAGACCAGTTTTCTTATATTGCCGTTCGAGATGGTGGCCTGCAGCTTTTAGCTGTCTACAAGCCTAGTTCTTTTTTCAATTGATAATGTCGCATAATGTCAGTACTGTATAGAAGATGCTTTCTCCCACCCAAACATAGAAAATTAAGTTATTTTTTGTATATTTATCTGACACAAGTCAAATTTTAACTCAACCATGTCACAGCCATTTTGTAGTTATGCTGTTATTTTTATGACCGCTGCTAGTGGAGCTAGCGAAAGCGGTCATATTGGTTTTGTCAAAGTTTTTTTTCCCCTTTTTTTCACTTTTTTTTCACTGATTTTCCATCAACGATTGCCGGGACACTGAAATGCTGGGTACATGAATCTTTGTAGGCTTGTAGCCCTGGTAAGGTGGCAACGGCTAGAAGCTTTTGGTGCCCAAGGACCAACCTCCTGCTGTGCCAGTGTCCGTCAAAGAGTGGGAGACGGCCAAAAGTTTTTGCTGAATAACTAAATGAACGTTTCACCCAACAGCATGACAAATTTTGTCACATTCTGCCCAAATTTTGTCAAATTCTGCACAAAATTTGTCGTGTGCGATCAGCGCAATGACCTATAAAAGCATAGAAAGTACCATTATATTTGCCCCATGGGGGTGCTGTAATTGTACAAAATGTCATTTTGCCTATTATCTATGGAACGTTTACATGTTTACATTTTAGAGGGATTAGAAAACAAAGCAAATTCATGTATTTTGGCATTTTCCATTTTTATGAAATAAAACAAAATATAATGCAACCATTATGTATCTTCTGTGGCAGTAAAAGCACAAATCCTGAGACCAACATTTTTGAAGCTGTAAAACATGCTTTTAAGATAGACACTGTGTCAAGGTAAAGCTTAAGAGGGGTCCAGACCATCATCATCATCATCATCATTATCCCAACCCAATGGTGAATTAGTGAAACACAGACAGCATAAAGTGAAGTGAAGTACACACTTACCTGGAGCAGATGGCTGCCTGCTATAGTGGTGCGGAGCAGTGAGGGATCGAATCGGAAACCCTTCATTTACAAGCCCGAAGCCCTAACTAGTAGGCCACTCTTACGAAAATATGACTTACAGAAGATAAAGGAAGAGGTTAAACTATAACTTAAGAACAACTTAGCATTAAGAAGGTTTTGGGAAACTGGCCCCTGGACATTTTTTTAATGATGTGTCGCAGTCTTAGAATGGTGATTTTGTACCAGTGGTGTGTTTGTACAAACATACCATTGTAGTTTTGGATTAGGCTGCTTTTTAAGGTGTGCCCTCTTCATTGCATTGCTCAATAAAAGGGATTTAAAAAGTGAAAATCATCCCCACCTTTCTCTCTTTCTCTCTGTCTGTCCATTCTCTCCTTGTTTCGATCTCATCTAACTTAGACTTTCAGACTTGGCACATTACCTACAGACAAAGGTCATCTCTTTTCATAAAAAAGGACAATTGGTTGCAGAATGACAGTGATTCGACATGCCCCGATTTGAAATGTCCATCAAATTTTAATCTAAAGTTATAATTGTCTTATTAAGTGGCCCTTCATGCTACAGGGCTAAATCTGAATCATCAAATCATCAAATTAGTTTCCAACCAAGACAGAGGATTCAGTGGCCAGTCCATAATGAAAATATGATAGAGGTCCACTCTCTTTGCATTGAAAAAGAAATGTGTACCAGGGTTGCTATTCCAGCAATAACAAATATTTTGTGGCTTCAGGGACAATTTGGACAGGATTAACGTTTTTCTCTTTCGTTCTTTATAGGCTGATGTATATAATAAAGGGAATATGGAACAGGAATTAAATTAACTGCACACAACAAAAGATCGGTCCACATTCACAAAGAATTTTAACTTAGCACTAATAGAGCTCCTAAATCACGCAAAAAGCTGCTAAATACGAGTTGTCTCATAAAGCATATTCACAAAGCAGCTGAGACCTACTTTTAGTTTGGAAAAAAGGCAAGATAAGAGTTCTGTCGCTACGGTTGATATCAGCTCTCATGCACGAGCCTGTTTGCATGTACAACTGTTATTGGTTAATGAGAGACAGGTCTGTGCAGGTAGGCATGTGCTGCGACATATTGCTGCGCTGCTGCATAAGTACTTTGAGTGGGTTCACGGAGATCACAGGCTACACAGGCTCACCCCTTCTCTCTTCCCCAGGCAAGCAGGTAGAGGGTGGCCTGGAGGCAATATCATGTGCTGGACGGAGTTCTTCCTGCGGGTCCGGCGGAGGATTCGCATGCTGATCTCGGGTCTGCCCTGCTCTTTCTGGTTCCTACTGCTGTTTGGCACAGGCGGCCTGGTGCTCTTCATCCACCTGCAGGACCTTTCCGACATGGTCCAGCTACAGGGACCAGGTGAGCAGGCTGGGGAATGGCTATCGTCATGTGTTACAATGTAATAATTTATGCAGTTACGCGTGGTTATTACAAAAAATGTTTGTTACATTGTTCATTTTTAAATAGTCATTTTAAAAAGACATTTGGGCTCACAACGTGCAGGCTCATAGCATCAAATTTGAGTGGTACATAAGTCTCAAGTAATTGCATTAAATGTGCTCTTAACCACCAATCCGTGGTATAGTTCCACCGAATGAAAAAAAAAATTAAAAGACAGGATTTTTGAGTCAGCAGGAGATTGGAGAGGTCCTTTTAAAGAATGTTATGAGGTACATGAGTGTATGGATGTGTGAGGATGCGTACCAGAGAGAAAGTATGCTACAATTTTCTATTCATCACTTACTTCAATAAACAATGTTTGATGTGCAATATTAAAGTAGCTAATTTAAATAGGATACCTGTTACAGGTTTTCTCTCATAAAGCATGACCTGTGTATCCTAGCCTATTAAACAAAGATCACTAGGGTTGCGGGGTGAAGGCAAACTAGGGTCATTTTACACTTAAACATCTTAAACTTAAAGAAATTTTTTCTTCTCTCTCTAAACTTAGGCATGTTATACAAATCTAACATGCATTGCCTGCAAATGTAACATGTCTATAGGCCAGTGAATGTGTGTGTGAAAGTCTGCATCGACTCTCGTGTCAGTAGCATTTAAGTCCAAGTTGAGTTGCAAGTCATGCCTATTTTTTGTCAAGTCAAGTCAGATGTTATTAAAATCGTGCCTCAAGTCTGACACGATTCCAAATCATGTGACTCGAGTCCACGTCTCTGCCTTCAATCACCCATGTGTGGTGCACCGCCACCTATTGAGCAACAAAAACTGGCAAAATTGGCAATTTTCTTGTGAGCAAGTCTCTCAGAACTTTCTTTCTCAGACAGTTTCTGCTCAAGACTCCTGGGACACCAAAACTTTGGGTCCAATGAAACTTGGTGTAGATGTTGCCTGTGTGGGCTTATAGTGCGTCAGCTATTAACACACACCAAAATTGTAAATCCTTATCCATACAAGGGGATTTGTTTACAAACCAAAACCCAGGAATCAGCGATGACTGATTATTTACAAATAGTTCTGTTGACAAATAAGGTCATAAATGCAATTTTGGTTTCATTCAGTTTCTGTTTCATTTGACATTGCAGCGTCGTCATGAAACTGCAAGTGTTGTAACTGCACAAAGAAGTAGCAGTAGCAGTGACGCAGCCGAGAGAACCTTCATTCACCCCATAATGTGCCATGTAATTCCACAATTCCACTATTAAAGGAGAAATCTGTTAAAACCAGTTAAATCCCTGTTGTTCAAACTCGCTGAGTGCTGTCGGTAGGAAGAAGAACTGAATAGCAAACCGGCAACTAATGCTAACTGAATGAGGCTATAAGCTATTGTCGTTCTTCCTACTGAGAGCAGTCACTGAGTTTGTATAACAGGGCTATAGTTGGAGGCACTGCAGACTAAGTCTTTGATGATTCAAGACAGACCTATGCAGCTCTGACAGGATGACAGGCCATGACAGTATTTTATTTATTTTTCCCATTTTTTCTGTCAGTAACGTAAGAGTTAAGTAACTGCTATGTTTCTAATGACCCCTCAAGTACTATAGCGATGCCAGGAGTTTAAAAATGATTTTTAAAAATGAACAATGTAAGAAACATTGTTAGCATATATTGCAACTTTTTGCAAACATAGAAGACATCCATTTTGGTTGGTTATAACATATTATCACCCAGAGAAATGGAATACTTATTTCTGATTGGCTGGCAGGGTGTGTGTAGCATCTCTGACGCGGCATAATGGACTATCATTGCATGAATGAATGAACTTTGCCCAGCACCTGCACAGACTTCGAGGAGAAGCTGTCTTTTCAGCAGTAGCCTGTTTTTTGACATGCCAGTATCTGTTACTATTGCAAAGAAAGGTTGAAAGGTTGAGTGTCTCATAGTCAGGGCCAACTCCCTGCTTTGATACGCAAGACTGTAGCCTGCTCAAGTCAGACTTGGTTGCACATGATTTTCTGCTGGATAGTTAACCTACAGTTTATTGTTTGCACTGCCATGACAAATTATCCTTCATATTGTATTTCTTCAGTTTAAATGTGACACTTTTATCCAAAAGATTAATTAACTTGATTTAATGCCTTAATGTGTAGTAATGATGTTTAAAAAACAATAGGCTAACTTTAAAAATGTTTTATAATGAGTTTTCACCAGTATTTTAAAATAAAATAATATACTATAAAAGTCAAAATTTGGTCTACAAGTTTTTTTTCTTTCTTTTTTATCCAAAAATGAGACTGGAAAATAGAAAATTATATTTTGGCTAGTACGCTACACTACGTTACTACGCTACGTTACAATACACATTCACATATTGCTGTCATGCAGTTTATAACAAAATGCTAAATGTAACTGTAAATGTAAATTAGTACATAATGGAGTGAAACTTTATTAAATTTTGTCAGGTTATTACATAATGCGTTGTAACATCATGCTTAGAAGCGCTCACGTAACATCTAACAGTTGGAGTCTATGCGACCTGTGTTGTGAGAAATGCTATATGCCAATGTGCCATCAGAGCAATATTCTTCCTTGTTTCTCTAGCTTGGGAATATGCACACACACACATTAATTACTACACTTCTGGTTGTTTATTACTTTTTTATCTTGACGCTAGATAAGACGTTTGTTGCTGCCTGTAAGGACACTGAGGTCATGTCCTCAATACTGTGTCTTATTAAATGAGAAAACAGCCAAACGTGCATAAATGCATAAATGTAAAATGTGTAGCTTTAGATAAATAAGCTTGTGTAACTCCTTGATACTTGCAGTAAAGTTTTTCCACATCCTAGTGCACCAGAATGAATTAGTCATCTGATGCTATGCTTGTGAAATGAGTGACTGACCAAAACTAACTGAACTGCGATTCACCAGAGCAGTTGCACTTGAACTTAAGCAGCAGTTGCCTAAGTAACCGTAGTATAAAGAGACAATGTGAGAGCAAGATACAAAAAGAGAGAGGGAGAAATACAGACAGAGAGAATTCAGGAGAGATCGACATGTGAGAACATGAGCTAGAGGAGCGACAGCGAGAGTGAGTCTATCATGTGTCATTGCCCGGGCTCCGTCATCAGTATCAGAGACTCTTACAGACAGCGGCGTCGGCTCCTCCATCAATATGAGGCACTTACGCCGAGAGGGTTCTCCCCGCACACTAATATTGAACTGATTGCCTCAGTGCTCTCAGGGATGCGATTCCTCCCCGACAACGCTTGTGGCGGCTACGACCTGCCAAACCCACTATTAGCCCTGTGGCACAGTGGATGGTAGGGTCTAGGTCCTGTCCATTATACCTGCATTACCAGTTATGCAGCCCCAGATGCCATGGTAACAGGCAATGATATGTCTGTCCTTTGATAGCATGGGCCAAGCCAGGCCACAGGGGCTTGATGGGAAAATGTAAGTGTGTGATAGGCCTGGTTAGATAATGATGGATATTTGCAGAGAATCATTTTGGAGAATGTGTGACCTGCATTGTTGTGTAACCGTACTCTTCAGCTCTGTCCCTCTCTCGACTCAAACCCGCAACCTGCAGCACGTTGGATAAGCACAGTAGGGAGTAACCTGAAACCTCAGGTTGATAGTTTCCCTGCCTCTTCAAGTGTTAAGAGGGAGGTTTAGGACACTGCAGAGCAACTTGTCTTATTGTGCTGGCTAAACTATACAGTTAACAGATAACAGTAGCAGCAGGCTGCCTTAACATGGAGAGTGCTAGGTCAGATTACTTTGAATACCCTTGATCCTTTTGGTCAGTTTTAGACTAATTGTTTGTTTGTGTGTCGGCTCTGTTTACTGTTTGTTTGTGTGTATTTCAAACCAACAACTCCCTTCTGGTAAAAGCAGAATAACTGATAGCCTCTCATGGCTTATTTCTCACATAATACATCTTAAACTTTCTCAAGGATGTTGACCTGAGAGCAAAACTGACATCAACCAAAAAACAAATATTTAATGTGTGCTATTGCAAGCAGTTTTTTTTTTGTTTGAGATCACCAAACATACAGTGTTACATACAATGGACAATGAACAAAAGATTAAACAAACTTTTTACTGTGTACTTTAAATAGAACAATTTGGAATGTCTAGACAAAAATATCGAAAATAAATGGATTGTTTACGCAAAAATATTATCAAAGACCTTTAAGCTCTGATATTACCCTGGGTCCTCCTTAAGGTAGAAAGGAAAATTCTTAAATGCCTTAAATGATCATATATGGCATAGTTTAAATATATTTTGAATTCAGTTTGCCATGAACATTTGTAAATGTAAAACAAGCAGTCTGAGAGAGTAGTTCCCTCCATTGCTGAGCCATGGACACGTCTTGATTTGAACCATTTTGAATGTTTATGTAAATAAGGCTGGGCAGCAGATTTCCAGGCAGCTTTTTGCTATCAGTCTGCTCCAGCTCCTGATTCAGATCCTTATCAGCTACCTTTATTATACACAGTAAATACTTAATAAGTAACAAGTGTCATTAACTGATTTATTCATGACCCATCTGTTGTTAATCACTGCCTTTTATTTATGATATTGGATGTACTGTAAACTATGGGTTTGCATGCTGGTAGAAGTCAGTCAAGACTTTAGCTGATGTCTTTCTGGTCTCATAAATGAATAGAGATGGCAAAGCGTTTCTGCATCAACTCATTTCACACAAGGTTTTTTTTTTCCGGTTTGTTTGTCGTACTCGTTGAAGTCTCCATTCTCTCTCAGTGATATCTTATTTTGCCCCTATCTTTCTCATGAACCTATAGTGTGGCGTTAAGTGGATGTCTGTTTCTATTTCCTTCACTCCAGCACTCATCCGATTTGTTTGGCCTCAGCCAAGTGCTCCGCTCCCCCTTTGCTGAGATAAGGCCTCACAATAGCGCTGCACCAAGCCATGTTTTCTTTTTCTTTTTCTTTTTTTTTATGGCCCGCCATTTCTTCATGATCTCTCCTCAAAAGAGTTGTTTTGTGGAGCGGCGTGGCAGACGCAGTGCGATAGGAATATCCCGGAGACGGCAGCGTGAATGAATGGAGCTGGAGCCGCTGAAGTAAATTGAGGTCAGAGACTTTGACCTGTTGTTTGTGCTTCTACTGCTTATACACAGACACAAACGTATGGAATGCAGTGACTTCCAGAGAAGCCAGTGTGGAGTCGGCTTCCTGCATTTGATGGTGCTTGGTCAGTGCACCCCCTTGGCATCAGGGCGCAGTGTCTGAGGGTTCGTGTCGTAGGATGTGAAAATCATGTCATTTCAGAAAGAGAGCTGTGGATGGAATGGAACTGTTGGTTGGATGTGTGTGTTCGTATATGTGTGTATGTCTGTGTGTGTGTGTGTGCGTGCATGCAGTTTTTGTGCTGAGAGGTAGATGCAGGCCCATTGATGCCATGGTGGAAAATTCAAGGCATGAGGCAAATCCTATCGAACTGTCCTTTAACGCATCTTAATGATCCATTGCATGGTGCGTCATGCATTAGAGTGCCGCTGTTAGAGATGACACCTGTCCCATCCCATGTAGCACACAGCCTGCAGCCATCTTGTATAATTAGTATAGTATATAGTATATATATATATATATATATATATATATATATATGTAGTATTACTTTGGTGTACTAGGCATCCCTGACCTTTAAAATGGAGCTTTTGCAGGGCTCTTGTACACAAAACAAGACAAAACGAACAACCAATATATACATCAGTGATACCTGAGAAGTCTCCATGAAACATGTCCATTCATAGCAAAAGCATCACATAGGAGTGTAATTACATAGTTCCCTAGTGTTCAGCCTGACCCAAGGCCCTCTATTCTTTGTGGAAATGACAAAACTGGAGAAAAAAAGAGGAGAATGGGTAGAAAAAAAGCCCCAGGACACATGATCTAATCCAGGTTAGAGGGAAAACAGACTTAATAGCCTAAGGCTGAACACACCTGCACCCGATCACCTGATAACACACACACACACACACACACATATAAGAAGGGCAGGCTAGGGATCCCATGGCAACAGGCAGGCTGAAGAAACTGGTTAACTTTGGTGGCTCTGCAGCTTCCGTACTGGATCCCTTCACATTTGCCACGGCGTGAGAGGAGTGGAGGCTGCGCTGGTTGAAAACACCCCACTCTCTTCCTCACTGTGGCTCACTGTCCTTTTCCTCCTCTCTTGCATTTCTTCCATGTCATGCTTTCTCTCAGACATACACACAAAGACACACACCCACATACACACACACCCACACAAAGGAAAAACAAAATATCCCAAAACAATTCAGATTGTGGGTGAATGGCACAGCATTTCTGTTCTATAAAATCATTTCTGTCCCATTTGTATTTTCAGTCATAATATGAATCCAACTGGCCTGAAAGGTCACTGATGTTCAGTGACTTTTGGATGATCAGTGGTCTGCAGGCAAAGGCATAGTTCTCACTGATGCTGTGTCTAGCACAGGGAGAGAGGCACAGCCCCAAATCCCGTTGATGCAGAGCTTAGGCTCAGGCCAAGAAGCATGACTGTCTCCTGAACAGCATCATCCTCTTCTTCCTCCTCTTCTTCCTCCTCCACCTCCTCCTCCACTTCCAGTCCCCCACATGAGACAGAGAGAGAGAGAGAAGAAAGAGAGACTTCAAAAACAGCCGATCCAGTGCTACCCGCTAAGCTGTGAAAGTCAGATGAAATAAAGAAAGAAGGCAGGAAGGAATGTGAAACACATTTAATAGGGACAGTGGGGAGGGCTTGCATGACGGAAGTGCTCTGATATCAGCGGGTGACTGACTTTTAGTGACGTGGAAAGTGTGTGCAGGAATCTGTGTGTGTGCATGCGCGCGGGTGTGTTTGTGTGTGTGTATGTGCATGTGTGTGTGATTTGTTCGACTTCAAACACACCGCATGACAGGTCTGAGTGCGGTCAGCGTGGCCGATCTGACCCCAGGCTGGTCATCTTGACCACTGCCCCAGCTCAGCTACAGAGAGCATGCTGGGCCAAATTATAGCAAAAATAAAACAAAACAGAAAGAGAGAGAGATCAAGTAAAGTCAGAAAATCCTTCAAACAGGTAGAATGAGAGCGAGGGAGGCGAAGAGGAAGAAAAGAGTGCAAAAGGCTCGGGTGGAAATGAAAACAAGGCGTGGACAGATTGGCAGGCGGCTCAAGCCGAGAGGTGCTGCTTTGAAATCTCTTTTGAGGGCTGCCATCAGAAGGGCCGCCACTCACCGCTTTCAATCTGCCTCTCACAGGGAAACTCCACAGTCACGCCATGGGGGGGCGCAGGGGGAGTGGCTTTGGAGGCCAGACATGTCCCTTAATCTGACAGACACCTGTCGTGGCACAAAAGTGTGGCTTCATAAATATACACACACACACACACACACACACACACACATACATGTGAAATAGAAATATGCACACATAACAAGCACACAGAGAAAACACAGCCATGCATTACATGCATTTACTTCTATGCACACATGCAGAGAAAAAAATACTGTACACAATAGTTTATTTACTCAAGGGCCAGTGCACACACATGAATGCACAAATACACACACACACTCAAATATCACGGCACCGCACAGTACAGTATAGTGGATTAAATTACACACTATTGTGAAAGCATACTTGCTTACTTGCTTACTTGCTCTCTTTCTCAGACACACAAACGGTACAGTATACTATGTATGTATACACACTCACATACACACACGAACACTCACATATACACACATATACTGTATATAAAAGCAGAGACAACCTGTGCAACCTGAGACCTTGTGCAGGCTTGTACTGAAGCCCATTGCTCACACTAACCCATTCATGTCAAAGCAGGCAAAGAAGGCAGCAGAGACTCTGCCTTAGCTGTGGCTGCTGAGTCGCCCTTATTAGTCGCCACACGTGTGGGGTGCCACACACACACACACACACACACACACACACACACACACACAGGCTAGAAATAGGTGTGTGTGTGAAATCAGAAGGTGAAGGACGAGGCGTCTCTCCTTTATGTGCAAGCGGAGAAGAGGGAAGATGGGAAGGATGAAAAAGTGAGATAGAGTAAGAGAGAGGGAGAGAAAAAAGGGAGAAAGGAAAGGGAGCAAGAGGAGTGAAAGAGAGATTGTAGAGAGATGAGGGAGGAAGAAGAAAGGAAAAGAGTAAGAGAAGAGGAGGGAGAGAGTAAGAGAGCGAGGGAGAGTAAGTCAAAGCAAATGAAAGAGAGGATAGGGAGAAAGAGGAACAAGTGGGTCGTCCCTTTGTGTCCCTCTATTCAGCTGCCACGACCAGGCACAAGATGAAGAAGCGCAGCAGGGTGGTGTGTGTGTGTGTGTGTGTGTGTGTGTGTAAGGTGGGGGTATCTTGGAGGTGGCCCAATTCCATTCTGCAAATGAAAGGCATCTTCTTGTGCGCAGCCCTTCCAGTGCTCTTACTCACATCAGCGTGGGGTGCGTGACTGGTGCTCCGCCGGAGAAGGACCTTGACAGCAATCAATACTACAGTATCCACCAGCCGATATTAACCGACTCGCTCCGGCCCGCACCACATTGATCCTCACTCCCTCTCAGCCTCATTTGTGTAAGGAGGAGCTACAGGAGATGAGGAAGGATGTTGTGTTTGTTTGTGTGGTGTGTGTGTTTGTATGTGTGTACATGCATGCTGTGTATATGTGCTTTATGTGCAGCCCTTGTTCTTATGTTATTTTGTGTGAGATTCTGTGTGTGTTGTGTGTGTTTCTCTGTGTTTGTGATGTGAATAATATGTGTGTTTCTGTGTGCGTGGGACAGGTGGGGCCGCCTGACGTGTTCTTCCCACACACACACACACACACTCACACACACACACACACACACACACACACATCTTAATGAGAGTGCACATTAGTCTTTTGTAATTGCTACGAGCAGGTGAGCCGTCGAGGCAGGGATACGCAGCCAACCGCAACACGCTGTGCCTCGCCGTGCTGCATCACGCCTGTCGTCATTACTGTCGCCCCTCTGCCACTTATTCAGTTTGACAGGGTCCTGCCCACCCCCGTCCCCAGTGTACCCCTCCTCTCGCATGCACACACACACACACACACACACACATTACACACACCACCACCCCCCACTGCCATCTGACAGGTACCTCTTCTGCTGTCTGCGTCAGAGAAAAACAAAACAGAGACATAAGCATTGGCCCCCGCCAAGGGAACCCCAATTAATCAGCAGCGGCTTGACTATCAAAGGCCCTTTTAATGAGTCCTAACATGAATATACGTGTCTAATGCCTGGCCAAAAGACAGACAGCGCCAATGCCAGCTCCAGCTCCCACAAAGACCAGTGGCTGAAAATAACCACCAGTGTGCAGAATGCCTCTCTTTTTACAACTATTGAGAGAAGCATGAGACAGAGAGAGAGCGAGAAAGAGAGAGAGAGGTGGGGAAGAGAGAGAGAGAGAGAGAGAAGGAGTGCGAGAGAGAAGGAGCGAAACAGACAAAATTGGGTAGATTTCAAAGGGAATTTTGAATGTGTGATATTATTTCTTTCCAGCATTTATTTTCCTTTTTTTATTGTCAATGCAGATGATAAAGGAATGGAATAGGACAGAACAGGTAGAATTTCATGCAAAAAAAACACACACATACACACAAACAGATACAGACACACACATACACACAAACATATATAGACACATACATACACACACATATATAGACACACACATACACACAAACAGATACAGATAAACAGATGTGCACACTATCTCTGACTCTCTTTCTCTTACACACACACACATTCACACATGCATACTGACAGAAATAGACAAATAGACCCTTAAACATGCTCGCGCGCACAAACACACACACACACACACACACACACAGGCAAACAAATTTGGTACCTATAAAGGTGATGTAATCAGTAGGGCACAGCCTGTTGCATAAGCATCATGCTCACTGGTGGGATGCTGCTCCCCCCATGCCCTTCCTTCCCCATCATACCAACCCTCAAATCCCAACTCCCCCCTCCCTGACTTTCATCCACCCATCCTCAAAGTTCCACTCCACCCATTTGAGTTTGTCTGTCTCTGTGGGGTGTGTGAGAGGGGGAGGGAGAGAGAGGGAGAGGAGAGAGAGAGGAGAGAGAGAGAGAGAGAGAGAGAGTGCTCACGGTGAGAACGCTTGTCATTACTGCGACTCCGGCTCCACAGAGCATCTCAGTTTAACAGGGGTGGGATGTGACACCACAGACACACACACAGAAACACACACACACACACACACACCTCCACCCTCCTAACCTACCCCACCTCATCTTCCTCCGCTGTCTCCCAACAGACAGGAGACAGACTGCAAGAAAGATTCCCAGAGACGACATGCAGAGGTGGGGATGGAAGAGGTGTGTATGTGTGTGTGTGTGTGTGTGTGTGGGGGGGGGGGGTGAAGGATGCTAAGAGGCTAAGAGAGAGGAGAAAGAAATGAGAGAGAAAGAGAGGAGAGTGCTTATATAACCGCCTCCCTCACCACCGATTGAAGTAGTTCTGCGGGAAGGAAAAAAGAGATAGCCTCAAAAAGAGAAAGAGCGCGTGGAGCGATATTAAAAGACAGTAAGAGCAGCAAAAGACAGTATTTAGTTATGTTTTCTCATAACATAACCCCAGCAACAATAGGCACTGCATTGTTATTAGAGACAAGGCCGAGATATTCGAAAAAGCTGCATCCAGCGCCGTGCTGTGCTGTAAGGATCCCGTCCCTAAAGGAGCAGTCAGTGGTGTTTATGTAACGGGAGGACACCTGGGGCAAAGCTGGCATTGTCGAAAAGAAAAAGACAATTTTCCAAAAGCTGCGGTGCCGTGCGAGAGGGGGATACAGGAGGGAACATCTGCAGTTATTATAGGTGCTTATTTCCCCAGTGTCCCACAGAGTAAGACGATTACGTCACGGAATGGACGAAAGCAAGGACAAAACAATCCAATCCAATCGGAGTCTTCAGACCCCACAGCACTCAAGTGTGTTTTGGGTCATCCCACAAAAGGTTCATTAAGGAAACCTCAGGTCATCAGTTACATTGCACACATAGATATAAACTCTCTCAGACACACACACACACACACACACACACACTCACTCACTTCTGACTCACATGCACACACAGACAGACCCGTGTTTGACTTACATACATTACATTGGCCAGTTTCCCCTAGAGCAACTTAGGGTTAAGCCAGGCTAGCCAGATGCACATCTCTTACAGAACCCAGTCTATACACACCCCTGAGAGGCTGAAGGTTTGCTGATTCTGTGTGCCTCCTAATCCCCACACAGGATGGCTCTTCTCTGTAAGGTGGCCTCCCCTGGGGGAGAGGGTTCTATCTACCGTCACTGCCGACACCAGAAGAAGCGAGAAGCGAGAGAAAGACAGAGATAGAGAGATGGACAGAGAGGGGGGTGGAAGAAAAAAAAGAACAAAAGACTAGGCCCTCACACCATCCAGAGTGATAACAAGCTGTCAACTTCTAAAAGGTAATCTGCTGACTGTGGGAGGGAAGTGGCCCTGTCAGTGGACTGAGTGAGGCTCAGCGATGCTTATCTCCTCAATATCCTTCCATGATAGAGCAGGAGAGAGGGAGATAGAGCAGAAGGAGAGAGAGAGAGAGAGATGGATCCATTCTGATCCAGAAAAGAGAGCTGATAAAAAAAGATGTGTGGATGGAGCAATAGAACGTAGAAAGAAGAAAAGAATGATAGACAAACAAACTCTTGGAGAGTCTAGACAGAGGGGAAATCCAGCAGGATGTTCTTCTCCCATTAGACCTGGTGACCAGACCCAGAGAGAAAGAGTAGCAAGCGGAGCCATTCAATGGATCGACGTCCTTCTCAGTGCATCAGCATTCATATTCATAAAACATCCATCTTTAGGTGAGGCGTCGGGCAACAGTGAGTGATAAAATATCTGGTGATGAATGGGAGAAAGGCTGCCGACAGACAATCGGTAATAGGTCATTACCCCTGACAATACTGACAAGGCAGAGGGTGGCTCCATGCTGTCAATGGAACCACTCTCCACTCTCAGATTCCATCTCTGTGCAGATTGTTAAGACTGAAAGCCAGACCGTACTGGCAGACCAGAGAGAGAGAGAGAGAGAGAGAGGAAGGGAAGGATAGCGCGAGAGACTGCGTGAGAGATTGAGGGAGAGGGAAGAATACAGAGCAAGAGAGAGAAAGAGCCCAAATGCAGAAGAGCGAGAGAAAGAGAGTGAGTGGGTGATAGAGAGAGAAAATAGAGAGAGGAAAAAAATGCAGCATCAGTGAGGACAAGAGAGAGTGAAGGAGAAGTTGAAAGATGGAGCGAGAGGGGTGAAAAAGGAAGTTGTGATTTTTGGAAGTGTTGAAAGCCGTGGAAGGGGTAAATCAATCGTGCATGCCCATCAGCCAGGCCCCAAACAATAGGAAGAGTCTGCAGTTTAATTGGGCCAAGCTCTTTTTTAAAGTAATGCCCCGGGGTCGCTTTCTTTCCCTGGAATGGAGAGAAGTTGAAAATTGCCTTAGAATGACCCATGCATAGAGGCTGGACAACTAATACATTCTGCAAAGGCATATTTTGATCACATACTTTAATAGCCTCCACAAGTTTGTTGTGTGTGTGTATGAGAGCATGTATGAGTGTGTGTGTGTGTGTGTGTGTGTGCGCTTCTCAGAGAGAGGGAAGAAAAGAAAGGGTAGCATGGAGTTGTGTCTCTAACAGTCTGAGGGAATCTAATTTTCTGGTCCTCCCAAAACAGAAGAGGGAAAAAAAGCCTCTTATGGTCCCAGCGGTGGTAGAAGGAGGGCGAATGAATCCGTCACAGCGGCCCCTGCGCACCCCACCCCACCACCCGCACTGCCCCGCCACGCCGACCCTCCCGCTGTTTACACTTTTATTTCTGTCTGGAGCCAGAGGGCTTCCCCGGGGGACTGGGGGCCATCGATCCAGCGGACCCAGTTCTGAGCTGTATGAAACTGATATGTTTGCACAACCCATGCCTGCGTTCTCCTTTACTCCTCTTCTTCCTCCTCCTCGTCTTCCTCCTTCCTTCCTGCGCTCCATGGGTGACCTGGGTGCCACTTGGAGGGCAACTCTGTGGCCAGGCACAGGTGCACTCAGGAAGGGAAATACACTTTACTCTTTACAGTAGTAATGAAGATATTACCGTAGTATATATTCACAGTAAACATGTATCTGACTACAACTGAAATATGCTAATGAATGTATAAATCTACATGAATTTTATATTTATATTCTCTGCACCCACAAAAAAAAAAACGCCTGCTTTCAAAACCAACTTCTCCTAACAGAGATTACAGAGTTTTACACGTACTTAAAGAAAAAGCAGACAGCTTTGACTCCTTAGGTGGCACATGGTATTGATGTAGGCTTCAGTGCTGATATAGAGCACAGAAGATAGGAGAGTGTGGGAGTGCTATTGGCACTGGAACTCATGAAGAATCCATATAGATTTGAGAAACTGTGTGAGTGTGTGTGTGTGTGTGTGGTGGTGGTGGGGGGGGGGGATAACATGTGGGTCCTCTATACTGTGTGTGAAGTGTGTGTCAACTCACATATGTTCATTGCAAGGAGAAGTGATTACTTCACACCAATGTGTCTAGTATAGGTGTGTAGTGTGAATGTTTCTGTGCGTGTGTGAATGTGCACAAATGTGTGTATATTAGTGCAAGTGTACCTACCTATATCCGTTACATGGTTTGCAGTATGAGCATCTTTGTCTTGGTCTTTGTGCAGTGTGTTTTGTCTTTGTGTGCGCCTGTGTGTGCGCATGTGTGTGTGGGTGTGTGGGTGTGTGAATGTGTGTGTGTAAGAAATCAGCGGGGCGCCTGGAGAGGGGGCGGCCGACTGTCTTCAGGAGGACAGGGGAAGGCAGATCCAGCTAGAGCTGTGGCTGCTGTGGCTGTTATTGTTCCTGCAGCCAGGATGACAGCAGCCGGAGCGCAGAAATGAAGCTCATCACGCCATCGGCCACGGCTCCCTGCTTAAGAGAGGGGATTGTAAATTGCTCTCACTGCATTTGGAGCCATACCTGCCTCCCCTCTCCACTGTGCCTCTTTGCTCCTACCTCATTTAGACCAAACTAGAGGAAAGAGAATGAGAGAGGGAGGAGAGATGGTGGAAGACAAAAGACATAGAGAGGGGAAGGACTGAAGGGAGTGAGAGAGAGAGAGAGAAGGAGAGAGGGAAAGAGTTAAAAGAGAGAGAGATGAACGGAGTAAAAACACAGACAGGGGAGGCTGCCTGGAGTTGAACACCTGCCATGAATTCACTCAAGTGCAACTGAGCAACCATACAATTATAAAGCATGTGTTGTGCATGTTGTGAATGCACACATACACACACACACACCACACACACTCACGTCACACACACAAACACTCAGAAGCAAGTTGAAGTGAACTACATCATACTGTTCAATCAATACTTTTGTCCTATTGTAACGTGTTGAATGTTCTGTGACAGAGACAAGTTTGCTTTTGCATGTTTTTATTTGAGCAGTTCATCACCAGTGTAATTCCCAGTCACCCCGTACACAGAAGCACCTGCAGCTTCTCTCTGCTCGAGTCACAGACAGTCTACAGTGCTTTTTGACAAAGAAAAAAAAACATTTTGGTCTGCGCCATTTTAATGTTTGATGAGCCAGCTGTCTTTTATAGATTGCCTCCTCCTGCACCGCCCCCCTTTTCTAAAGCCATTGCTTCCAGGGCAATTTCCAAAGCTTTCAAATGGCCGTGTTCTCGTCTTAAATTCAGCCGTGGTTAGGCAAATGGATTCGGCCGCATTAGATGAAGTGGGTCCATCAGAGAATTGAGCCCATTAAGTTTTCCTCAAGACAAATCGAACCGCTCACGGACAGTCTCGCCCATTCTCTCTCTTTTTGTCCGCTCCCCTTCGATGTTTGCAAAGAAACAAATTCTCCCAATTCTCCTTGCGTGATTTAAACATATGCGGCACTCACAAAAGAGGGGAGGTGGGCTGGGTGGGGGAGAAGGAACGTTTAAATAGGCCTGCATGATGCGATCGATATGGCCGTGTAATACACATTTGCACGTCAGTGTTTCATTTTGATAGTCGTGGGGTGGGCCCTGGCATAGCAAGACATTTTCATGCTCCGAAGCTGTTAGGGAGAATTCCCACTGTAAAACAAACCCTCTCGCTCTCTCTCTCTGTCTCTTGCTCTCTCTCTCTCTGTCTCTCGCTCTGTCTCTCTCTCTTTGTTTCATTCAACCTGCAAATTATAAAACATCTCGCAACCTTTCAGCTTAATCTCCCATTCAATCCATAGACCGCGGAGGCTTCTTTTTACGCCAAACCTACTTTGTGGTTATCAATTACGCCGGAATCTACAGTATACACATTTTTGAGCAAACTTACTGGAAGTGTGTGTATGTGTGTATGTGTGTATGAGTGTGTGTGTGTGTGTGTGTGTGTGTAAAGAGGATTCTGCTGGATCCAGTGAGGGAGAGAGAGGAGCGGACTTGAGAATTAAGCCCACTTCAATGGAGGGATTTGTTAGGCCCACACTGGAGGTAGGAGGGAGTCTTTCAAAGCCACCCTTATTCTCTCCAAAGTGATAATGTGTGTGTGGGTTGGTGTGTATATGTGAGTGTGTGTGCGGGTGTGTGTGTTGTTTTGTGCTCTTTCCACTCCCACTCTTTGGCCTGTCATTGATGCATCCTTTCTTGTCTTCCTTCCAAAATAGAATGCTCTGTTCGTATTTTCCACAGCCATGCATTCTATTTCAGAATCCGAACACAACCCAATCTGTCTCCTTCTGTTGGATTCGTATTTATTTATTTATCTATTTATTTTTCCTTATTTATTTCTTTATATCTGTATTTATTATTTTGGATTCTCATCGTTACTGCCGACTACTCATAATTCTGTCTAAACAATCAACATCTTTGAACACACAGTGCCATAAATATTTTTCCTTTATTTACTTTTCTGTGAAGAGCATGAATGGGTTTGCCCAAACAATTGCCTTTGTGAAGGATTGTTCCAGATCGAACTTGCCCAGCACCAGGGTTTTCATGAAAGCCTACTGTCTGATTCTAGGTGCATTCTAGTTATTTTAGTTCGCAACAACAAATACAGTAAATATATACCAAATATTTCCCCCACGCTGGACAGAGGATAGGCTGGTCAACACATCACACACACAGACACACACACATAAACACAAACACACACACACACACACACACACACACATACATACATACCCCACTGTGTATCTGCAGGAGTGCTCTTAGACCTTCAGGCAAAAGATTCCCTGAGAGGATTTTTTTCATTCTCTAGTTGGCATGCTATGCGCAAGAGAGTGTCAAAAGAGTAACGGAGAGTGTCAAGAGAGTAACGGAGAGAGTCATTTTTAGATAAATCCTGGAGAGGAATTTCTCGCTTGGGATTGTTTGTGAAGCGTCGTGTCTCCCTGTGTTCTCATCTCATCACCATATGGCTGACCCCTCAAATGGCAACTCCATCAATGGCGTGTCAAGTCCCTCCCGCGCGTCGTCTAGCCGCGCCGGACAGGGGAGTGACGCGGCATTAATTACGCGGTCCCAGCGAGCTCCAAGCGACAGTTAATCTTTGCAGCTATGCTCCCTGAGAGACAATCATAGGAGGGTGGGGGTGTCGCCCTCCCCTTGTCTGCGCACAGGTCACCACGAGTGACCCGCTGATGACCGCATCAATTCTGCCCGCATCCAGCATTCCTGACTGATGCTGATGCGCGATCACGGACACGAGTCCCTGGCGTGGGGGTGTCACAGTAACAGGGGAACTAAAGGATGGCGGGGGGTGGGGAGAAAAGACATGCCGGGGCAGGAGCGCTTAGAGGGTGTGCAAATGCCAAGTGGAAAAAATCAGAGTGGTAATCAAGGAGAAGAGAGGACGGCACGATATGACCCCTCGGGATTGAATTCACACATTGAGTCAAGGACTCTAATTTATCAGTTGGTCTCTGGTCTCTCTCTCTCTCTCTTCCTCTCTCTCATCCTTGCAGACATACACACTCACACATACATATGCTTTCACATATATGCGAGAAGCGCTCTGCTTCAAAACACAAATTGCAGCTGAAGGCGCCAATCATCACTCTGCTGTGAAGTGATATTTTCACAAGAGATGATCTGTATTGCGGCTGTCAGGCAGACGGTGATCAATTCATTATTTATTTGTTTGGCTGAGTTGGCGCGATGGTTCATTTTACACTGCTGAAAAAAGGGGACTCAGCTGCTTATGTTTAAGAAAGAGAAAGGCAGGGCAACAACACATATGCAGAGACATAACTCAAACAAACTTCTCAGTGTTGAAAAATGAGGAGCTCTGTGCGTGTGTCAGTGGTGCCTGTAACTAGGTTTGCTCTGTGTGGCTTCCGTGGTGGTCTCAACACTGTCTGTGTGTTATTCTGCCTCCAGGACTGCCTCACCCTCCATCTTTGTGCTGATCTTGCAGAGGGAGTCATTCACATCTAGGAGAGACTGACACCTACACTCTCCCCATTTCTCTCTCTCTCTCTAATTCTATCGGTCTTCCTCCTGGTTTTTATTTGTTGCTGCTTGTGGGCCTTTCGCCTCCAAGAGCACGCTGAGGTTATCATTACCCCTGAGACCAGCCGAGGCTTGTCTTCATCTCCTCACTCGATTGCGGAAGTCGGGCTGATTGATTTGCAGCGGGACCAGAACAGTGTGAAGAACATACACAGTCACTCACCACCCCAACCCCCCCCCACCCCTTGTGCCTGACAGAACTGGGACAGTGTCTCTGACACACCTGTCCTCACTTTATCCAAGGCAAGTTACTTCGCTCACCGGCGGAAAACATCAACCGCAGCCTCGCCCACCTCTAAGCACCAGCTCCGAGCGTTGTGTGCCTCCAGATCAGCAGAATAAGTAGGAAAGAAATCCTGACGATGGTTAGACGTTATGCATACGAGCTGCAGCTTTATTCACCCACAAAGCTCGCATTTCCCAAACGTGCACTCATTTTCACCCATGGCTTGACAATGAAGTGTGCTGACAGCAGAATACACCCGATTGTCTTTCTGCGAACCGAGGCGTCAGCGCTCAGGTTGAGCCACCCTCATGCATTTTTTTTTTCCTTGCGGATTTCGCCGTGCCACAAAAATAAATAAAACAGCAGCTGTCGGACTGACGCAAGGTCAGAACGTCTGTCTACCTCCCCACTAACTGGCTGACCTATCAAACGGGTGAACAGGAAAGCTAAATTCCAGTGTCTCTCCATCCCGCGGCATTCCCACCCTAGCCTGTCTATAAAAAACCTGCAGCGGCCCCATTATACTGAACTCCCTCAGTCCTGAATCGCTCGGCAGCACCTCTAACCTTTCTAGTTTCTGAATCAGTTGATTTTAGTGTGGCTTATTTTAAGTTATTCCAAAGCACCTACTGTATGCCTGGGCCTGGTTCTAAATCAGCATGGAGCACCTTTAACTCAGTGTATTCTCACAGGTCATTTTTAAATCAGTCCACAGCACCTCCATGTGGCTCTGTGATATCCCCTCTTGCTGTTTGGTGTGTGTAGCCACAGTGCGTCCCTACAGCAGCTGGGGGTGATGCGTCTCCCAGTTCTGTACGACAAACAGCCAGGAGACTCACAATGGCTCTCCTCACAATCAGGATTTATGAGCCTCTGGGCCTGACAGTGGCAGCTGCAGTTGTGGGCCTCCTGCAGTGGATGTGCAAGTGTGTGTGTGTGTGTGTGTGTTTGTATGAACGTTTCGTGTACAGTGCACAGCAAGGCTCACATGATTAGAGCACACTCCCTCTCACACATGTATACACACACACACACACACACACACACACACACACTCCTGCGGAGGTGGCATTCAAAGGCCTCTGATTAAGTGACACCATCAGATCCGGTGTGGTGGCGTGGCCTGTCGTCTGTATAAAGTTCAAAGCCAGGCTCTGGCGCTAAGGCGCCCTAGCGCTCAGTAGCAACGCAGGAGGGAGACCATACCACCGCTGTGCCATCTGGAGCTGCTCCCAGCATCTCCACAGCAACGCCCCGGGAAGAGCACAGCAGGCCTCGAGCCACTGAGAGGAAAGAGGAAGATGTGTGAGTGAGGAAGGGGCTGATGTTTGGCAATGGTGTCAAGGAGAGGAGGGGTACGGAAGGGTTAGGTTGCGGTTTGGGGGGGGGGTTTAGCAGAGAGACACTGGAGGAGATGTTGTCATGGAGAATTACATTGTGCCAAACGAAGGGATTCTGAACCAATTAAGAATTAATAGAAAGGTCTCAATTTCAAAGGATTATTCCTCTGGATTAACCCATGCAGGTTAATCCTATACAGTGTTGCATGATAGTAAAGCTCTCATCCCCAAAAGTTAAGTCACTTTAGGGCACAGGATTTCCCACCTTTCTAATGAAGTCTTCTTTGTTTCCCACACTATTATGATGGTGATTATTTCTTTCATGGCACACAGCCACGGAGGAGCAGGTTTTAAAAAATACTGGCGCCTCCCGACATCATTGTCACTGGGGTGCTAACATGTGTTTTCAATAAAGCCGACGTGTAAGTCAGATGGGAGGGGGGGTATAAAAGCAAAGGGGAAGAGGCAAGTAGACGGATTCATGTCTCTGTAATAATCAGGGTGTTATTACCTGTGTGTGTGTGTGTATGTATGTGTGTGTGTGTGTGTGTGTGTGTTGTGTGTGTGTGTGTGTGTGTGTGTGTGTGTATGTGTGTTTTCCGAGCAGGGAGGCTGGTAAACTCTCTCTGTTAGGGACCCACTCATTCATAAGCTGACTGCTGTTTGTACAAGAGCAGTCAATACTGCTAGCCTTGCCTTCTTGCCTGGTGAGGCATACATTAGCCAACGGAAGGGTGTGTGTGTCCGTGTCTGCATGTCTGTGTGTGCTTCTGTGTTGGGGTTGACAAGCTTTGCCCCCCCCGCACACACATGTGCGCACACACACAAACACACACTCAAACCTCTCCCAGGGGTTTTAATGCAATTTTACAATATCAGTGCTGTGATTATAGTAACCTCATTTTAAACAGCTGCTACCTCAGCCTTTGGGTATGTGCTGTCCCACCACTGGGCTGTGTGTGTGTGTGTGTGTGTGTGTGTGTGTGTGTTTTGGGGGTGGGTGGGTGGGTGGTTGGGTATGTAGGAGGGGTATGTGAAATTGATTTTCCTGCTTAGTCACACAAAAGACTACCCCTTATTCATAACAGTGCATTACCTCCTACAACTTCCTGAAGGCCTGCAAATAATAACAAATCAAATCCACTGATTAAAAAGTCACAATTTTTTTTGTGAAAAATAAGTTGGTTTGTTAGAATCAGTCAGTGATTGATTACATTTACTGAATGCACTTTACTGAAGCAGATTGAATCCTCAGTTGTATTTTTTTTCTTTGTTTGTTTGTTAAATACAAACAACATCCGACAATAGCACAAATCATTGCATCTCAGCTGAAGGAATTTAGTCTCTTAGGGTGAAATTCTCCCAGGTATTAAGTCCAAAAAAGCGCTTAGCTGTAGGTTTTTTTTAGACCTAAGCACCTGGGAGAATTTAGCCCATGGTGCATGCTGTGTTCATATCACTGGCAAACATTGACAATCCTAAGAATAAACACTATCAAAGTCATAGTTCAGATTTTGCACGACCTATTGGCTGTGTTCTAGGATGACTCATTGGTATGCACATATACACCAAGTAATGAACCATTACTCTGTTTATGTATTCAGTGCAATCATGAACCTAATGGCCCTAAATTACAGCCTTAGCGGACACTCAGCTAAGTTAAAGAGTCCTTCATAACCACCACTGTTGCCTCTCTTTGTCTCTCTTTCTATTCACTCTGCGCTGAGAGTCTGTTAAACAACTCTGAGCAACAACAAACAACTTCTGTACAGAACTCGGCCACTGAGTTTTCAGGAACCATTTACAACTCTTACAAGCGTTTCTCTCTTGCTCCCTCGTCAACTTAAAAGCCAAAAAAACCCCTCCAGCCCAAGCACTTCCCCTCACAAACACTGAAAGTCTGATTAGGACCCATGAATAATGCATGTGGAGACACACACTTGCCCCCCAATCCCAACACCCTCCCCACACACATGCACCATCCTTCTATCCTGCTTTCTGATACCCAGCATAAGAGGCCGCTTTTCTTAAACCAGTGATAAATCATGTCTTTATTATCACTCCACCAAAAGAAGAAAGAGTGAGCTTGAGAGTTTGCAAGGACGTGGCATTAAGACAGTGATGAATACGACCACTCATCCTGTGGCTGGAGGACGTAATGTTGGGTGGGGGCCGGTGGTGGTCGTGGTTGTGGGTTCGGGAGGAGAGGTGGTCGGGCTGGATTTGCAGACATGGGAGGAAGGGATTTCACACAGCTCCACAAAGGCTCATCTTGGCATTTGGATTATTGATCTGCACCCTCCCCTCTACGTTAGCGTGTTGCTAGTGGACTCTCTCTCTCTCTTCCCCTCTCTCTCTCTTTCTCTCCTCCTTCCTCTCTCTCTCTCTCTCTCCCTCGCTCTTTCTCTATTTATAACGCAGTGGGTAAAACTAGACCAGCTGGCACTGAGAGGGGCTGCTAACTGCTCCTCTGTGAGGGGACATCAGGTGTGTTGTGCTGGAACCTCATCACCCAAACTCACTGACTGGCTCAGACTGCAGCACTGTTCAGGAGACTCTGTGGAAGCCATGGACTTGGCTCCTGTGTATTCACTCAACTGATATACAGTTTAATGCTGCCATCATGCAGATGGAGAAATCAGTTAGGTGCCTGGTCACATTCATTCACAGCCACCATTAATTACAACTGCACATCAAAAATGTGCCCCGATGGTCTGTGGCGATTAGATATGAAAAATGGTTGTCATGTCCAGCAGTCGATACAGCCAATTTGGCCTTTATTTGTTGTAAGATAATGCCAAAGAAGGCTAGAGAATAAAATAATAATAGCTATAAAAAATATAAAAATAATATAAACAAAAGCATACGAATAAAACTGTGTGGGCAAACAATCAGCTCTCCTGCTCTCCTCTCTCACACCCAGGAATGGTCAAAGGGCTTCTGGACCTGCCTTAGATGCATAAAGCATGAGGTCCACAAATAGATACACACACACACAGTCACACACACGCACACGCACACACACACACACACACACAGTGACACACACACACACACACATACATAAGAGTCATTTTCTGCCTCCCCACCCCCAGCCTCTTTTCCTCCCTCCCTCCCTTTTACCTTGTCCACACGCACAGGCGAAAGAGCTGGGGATGTTCTGGCTAAAGGGCTTGTGGGATGCGTGGCCACCCCCTGAGGTGAAGAGAGCCATCACTTCTGCCCAGTTGGCTCCATTTACGCAGGCTTTTATTTTGCCAAAGCAGCTATTGTGTGTGCTGTGGGCTTCGAGAGAGGCGGAGCGGAGCGAACGCCATTTGTTCGCCGGCGAGCCGGAGTCCCTGAAGAGACAACAGTACCTGTGGTGCTCTAACAGGAATGAGGCATTGCGCTGAGCATCAGCAATGTCAGGCTGGCAGGGAGCTGCAATCCTCCTCCCTTCCACTTGACTGCAAGTTCTGACATGATTAATATTGTCATGGACAGTATTAATGAAAGTCTATTTATAAACTCCTGCAAGAATGCAGAGGCCTTTTTCTCTCTCTCGCTTTCTTTCACTCTCTCTCCCCTCTTCTTTTCCAATAAAAATAACACCAGGAACATCTGCTCTTCGTACAGATGAAAGAGGACATGGTGAGATTCTGCACATTTCTTTTTAATGACTTTTGAGAGAAGGCTGAGGGTAAATACACATATCAGAGCAGCGTTGTCACACATACATCACATGTGTCACCTACTCAGTGAAGAATAGGAGGATAATAAGATTAGTAGTAATCTACGGCGACAGCAATTGAGTGATCTCGCACATGAAGTAATGGTTCATTACTAAGTCTATTAATATCAATAAATCATTCAGCGGAGCCATAATGAGTATGTATGGTATAATCTGAAGTATAGCATTCTGGCAGGTTATGTAAGTAAATAGACAATGAGTGTTAATACTGTGGCAAAGAGGCATGGGAAGTGTCAAATTAGGTCACTGAAAAAGTTACAACACTCTTAAACACTTTTATGGCTTAAGCTTTCAAGGACTTCTATCCGCAGAGAAAGGTTTGATTTTTCACTTACCCATTTCTCCCTAATAGAGATCTAGCCATGAAGTTCAATCTGAAGTGTGTTTTTCCACTTTTCTGGTGCATTACTACATTCCCTACCCCAGATATTAGAAAATTGATTCAGTCCTTCAGCTCCATACAGTCGGTGGTGAAATAAAAAAAAAAAATAAAACCACTTTCAGACGGGATTATTTATGAATTGAAGCGATAATTACGCTGAGTCTCAATTTTAATGTGTTTATGGCATTCGAGATATAGCGTTGATAGCACCACAGAATACTTCACAGTGATTAGCGCTTGCCATGCAAGCCTCTCTTGTCATGCGGAGTCAAATCATCAGCATTCAGTAATTGCCTCGTTTAAGCCGAAGCCTCCGCCCCTAAACGCTCGACACAGCTAACAGTGTTCGGCTTTTACGGCGTGTTCAAAGCGATTTGGGTATGGATGGGGGGGCAACAGGATGCTCGCTTAAACAGAGCACGAGAACAGCTTCACCTGGGTACGCACGCACACACACACACACACACACACACACACACACACACACACACAGTGGGGTTGAGTTGAGCCTTTGCTAGGCCTTTGTTGGCAATTACTGTCTGACTGAATTTGTGTTGTGTTGTACAGGAAAACAGTAATCATGGTGTGTGATCGCCCACTGCCAGCGAAGCAGCAGCAACAGAAGAAGACTGCTGCAACGAATGGAGGGAATGATGAAGGGAGAAACAAGAGAGCGAGAGAGTGAAGAGGGCATCTAGGGCGACACAGGCAGAGATTTAGAGAGAGAGATGAAATAATGGAATAGAGAGCGGTAGAGGGTGTGGAGAGATAACCCCATAGTTTCTGTATCTTAGACTCAAACATTCTCTCTCTCTCTCTCTCTCCCCTGCTGTGTGAGTTGCTGGTGATGCTGACGCTGTGGTCGCTACCAGACGTGGCTGCCTGGCTACCACACTTTCCCCTCCCTCCCTGCTTGGCATGCATGGTTAGCTGTGCATCCGTCCATTCATGTGAACACCACTCACAGTGCATACTTACACACACACACACACACACGCATAACCACACACATACACATACACATACACATACACATACACATACACGTACACGTACACGTACACTGAGTGATAATAGGTTGGGTAGGATTAGAGAGTGTGTGTGCGTGTGTGTGGTGGTGGTGATGGAGTGGGGGGTTGATCAAACTAATCACTCAAGCATCTCTTATCCCCCCCCCCCCCCAACAGACACACACACACATTCTCTCCACCTCCCCAGCCCACCCAGAGGTGGAAAGCCCTGCTGTTTCAGTTGTCATTTAACTCAAACAAAAGAGCCGTCCACCACAGTGTCAGACCCGACTGCACATCTTCAGGTCAGACGTGCCTGTTGGTGTTAGTGGTGGAACCGCTCAGGTCCTGAGTCACGCCATTAATGCTCAGTCACACACAAGCACGCAGACACACACCCACACACACACAGACACACACACACACACAGACACATACACACACAGACCAGGATGGCATTTAGAGGAAGGCTAGGATAGCACTGGCCCGACTCATCCAAGGCTGACAGGCTATAAAACTCTGAAACTGCAGCGCCGGAGATGTTATTCCCCATGGCGTGTCAAGCACGTCAGCGGCAGAAGTAAACAAACACATTTAAGGCACTTAATTGGGAATTGGCCGGTCCATAGGGACTCATTGATGCTAATTTGCACACTGGCTGTTGTCAGTTTTTAACCGCTGGATTAAAACCTGCCCAGAATTGGAAGTACAGTCTCTCTGGCTGAGATGAAAGCTAAAAGAGAGAGAGCATTACCCACAGGCAAATTCGAGTGTATGTTTTTTTTTTCCCGCACCTTCTTTTGTGCTCTTGTTTTCCTAATCTCTGAAGCATTATGAAATTTAGGGCTGCTCATTAATTGTTGACCTGCAGCCTTGTGGCTGGGCTTCCATTTTTGGATTTCGGACTGTGGCCCCTTGTCTGTGCTTGGCAGACAAGCTGGTGACTAGCATGCTAGTGCTTAGCAGTAACCGTGGATACCCACTCATTGACATGGCAATGGCTGATAGAGCTGTCTGGAACTTACATTTGGATTTAATGAGCCCCATGCGCTCTCCTCAAATGGCCCCAAAGGTTCCTCATTTGAATGAATGAATACCTATTTTGACCACCTCGGTATAAGCCGTGCAACCGTCCTTCTAACCATGAAGTCGCTGTGGTCACAGCAGGAAGTTTCTAGGGAGTGCAGAGGCCCCCATGGAGATCTCTTCATGTATGCTAATGTAGACGGTTATGCTAAAGTTGCTAATGATGTGGCGTGCCCCTTCCTGCTAGGATGGGTCACCATCCAGGATTAGCATTTTAATAAGAAGGGCACATAGAAGCTTGGCGCACTGACCCTACAGGTGACAGCTGGTGTATGTAAATGATTAATTACCCAGAATACATTAGGATTGTGTGCTTGTTAAGGAGATGAGGAACCTGTCTGACTGCAAATATATTGATATTATCTCCTCATTTGGTGCGGGGCTCGCAATCCTCCCGAATTGACTGTGCCGGCAATTAAGTGGGAATTAATGAGATTTTCTTGGGGTGATGTTTAAGAACAAAGTAGCAGCAAGAAACGCTATCAAGAGTCACCCAACGAGCCACGGGAAGTCATTAAACTTCCCAAGGGCTGGGCTCTGGTGTGGGTTTAGATAGAGGAGGGCTGCAGTAGCTGGCGAACTGCTTCTTTGGTGCGTAATTTTTGATGGATCTGAGGAACAGAAGACTTATTAAGGTGCGCCCTGCCAAGTCGGTCAACTTGTGAAAGAGGTCCTGGACGATTATGCAGTTCAATCAAGCCCACTCTGTAGAGACATGCACAGTACAGATATGGTCACCACTAAGAAAAAGGCTTTTCATGCAAAGAAGAAAAGAACGTTTTGTCTACTTCAAAAATATTTCCCATCTTCTCGTAGTGGAAAAGCACAGAGAGACTGGCACAGTACATAATTACTCTGAAATGTGAGTGACCCTTATTAGTCAGCATCCTCATAAATGTTGTCACAGAAATCCCCTTTCCTGGGAAGGGGCCAAGTTGATTAACCTGATAATATGGTGGAGTAGATTACAGTAATCAACACAGCTTTGTGAGTGACAATAGATGCTGAAGGTGAGGCAGTTAACAGATGTAATAACCATCAACAGTGCGACTAACCAGCCCATTCACCAGACTGGATTACATAGGGGCATGAAAAGAGAGAGAGAGAGAAAGAGAGAGAGAGAGAGAGAGAGAGAGAGAACGAGACATGAGGCAATGTATATCTCGAGAATAGCACATGCACAGTGAGCCAACTCTTGGCTCTTGAATTCATTGTGTTCTACACCATCAAGATTTTGAAAACCTGTGACAGTGTTTTGGATATTTTTGCTCACATTCGTACATAAAAAAGTTCTGACAATCAGTTGCTGTTTTATGAAGTTTGTTCAAAATGCAAATTTTTGATGGTCAATATTCCTTTGTTTTTATCAGCATAAATGCTTCTGTATTGCCAACATGTCATGATTTATTGGAGTATAAAAGACCATGTTTACTAATAATAAAAATATTGTATGAATCATATTATAATGGCAGTTACATAATGCATCTTGGTAATCTGCCATTTGTGTAGAACAAAATAGAAAAAGAAATAACAATTACTAAATCGAATACGTCACAACTACAAAATTGAATATTTCAAGAAATGTAGCTTCCATTAAATCACTGTGTATTTAAACAGTGTATTGGCATTTCTGCCAACAATATTTCAGAAACTCTGACAGCAAAAACTTCTGTCCCTAACTACCCAGAGCAATAGATTGAGGATGAGGCCTCGTCATCGCTGTATACCATGTCCATCTGACATTTAGTTTATGCAAGCAGCACTTCAGTTTGATGTGTGTCAATGGACTTACGGTGCTGAAGCGAACCATTTTAATTGACAGAAAAGGGCTGACTGCCTTATTATTTAAAGCATGATTTCTCTCGTTCTCTCCCTCTCTCTCTCTCTCTCTCTCTCTCTCTCTTCTCTCTCTCTCTATATATATATATATATATATATTTCTCATCTCCCAGCACTGAGGGCACAGTTGAAGTGATAGATGGGTCACATAGCGCTGGCTTGACTGGGGGGAATGTAAATGATATTGCACAAGAGTTTGACAGAGAGAGAGAGAATGACCCCTGTGGAGAGAGGGAGGGAAGGAATGAAAGTAATACAGAGAAACAGAGTGAGAGAGAGGGTGAAGGGAGAGTGAACAGGAGTCAAAGGAAGACAGAGATCTTTTCTAAGTGAAGTCTCCCATTGTCCTCATCATCACGGGTCAGTGACAGTTGGCTGAAAAGAAGACCAGACATACACACACACACATACACACACACGTATGCGCGCACACACACACACACACACACACACACACACACACACACACACACACACACAGACAGACACACAGAAAACACACGCACATACCGTATACACAGCCAAGCAGCTTTGGACAAAACAGTGCCTTAGATGTGTATACTGTACCACTTTGGAAGAATTTTCAGACCCCACCTGCAATCCCCCCTGCGTGCAAAATGGTAGCAAAATAGGTTCAATTTTACATTATTTGACGTTTTGGTGTACGTACGTCTTGTTTTTATGATTTATTACTCTTTCATAATGACGCATTTAACCTTATGGTTTCACTACCTTCACTTTTTTCAGCTACATTTTTGTATCTTGTGAGTTTTCTTGCTTAGTTTATGCTGCCCAGTCTATGAGTTACTTTTTGGAGTCTTCTGAGCTTTTGTACACTGCTCTTTTGGATATTAAAAACCTCTTCTCACTGGATGTCTGCACTCTAGTCTGATCTGTACCACCTGGACTGTAGCACGGTGGTTAGCCCTCCAGTCTGACAATCCAGTAACCTGGGTTTGATTCCTGAGTCACCCTAACACTTATTATAAGGAAGGATAGGAAGCATGCCAGTAGAAATGTCTTTTTATATTTGAATAGGGTGGGTTTGCTGGAATCTGGCAGCATACTGTTTGGCATGATATTTTATTCATATTTCATTGCACAGAGAAGAATGGGGGTGCAACAGAAACATGGCTGCATCATAATCCTCTCTATTGCTGCAAAGGTAATGAAACATTTCTACATATGCCTTGGCTATATAAGAACACCAAAATCTGAGAACAACTTTTGATATGGAAAGGAAATTATGGAAATGATTTTGTGGTGGGGATTGGAGACAATGCAAAAATTTGATGTGATTTTTAAAGATCAATTTACTCAGGCATCGCTTATCATGGATAGGAATGCTACACAGCATTGAAATCTGTGGGTTTGATATGCAGTAATAATAATAATAAAAGAAAAAAACATTCAGAGATGGTGAGATATTTCACAGAGATCAGTGGGTATGAGATGGACGCAGAGGTGTCTTAATGTTGCTTTTTTGTGTAATTTCAAAGCTTTTTTTTTGCAAACCGTTCACCATAGCAGCTAGTAGCGAGTAACACTGTTGGAAAGCTCTGGTCGTGCAGTTTTGCGTGAAATGCACACGATATCTGTGTGATGAAAACAGCATGAGTGATCTGACAGAAGAATGGGTGTGAGTTTGGGGGAAATTCACAGCCGTCGCTCTCTTTAGTCTTGTCTACCTGTTGACCTGTCATGTGTCCACACCCCGCAGTTTGACTTAAACAAATGCAGTCTGACTGTCCAAACACTGACACATCCATCTATAATTCTGTGCTCAGGCACTGATTTCAGTGAACCCACTGAAGTGAACTCAGGTATTTACTCAAAACACCTAACCCTAACCCTAACCTTAACTGATCCACTCAAACCCCACACATCAAAAATGTTTGACCTCTGTGTTTGCACTTCCTGTAAAGTCTGACATTGTGCATAGGAATGTGTGTGTGTGTTTCTGTGCTTGTAAACCACAAGGACAAAAGTGTATACACATAATTAGCACCCAGGGAGCATGGGTGGGAGTCTGACAGTATTGAAAGCTGTGCCTGGCCTGTGGTTTCTTAATTACACTAATTACACATCTGATTAGCGTGAGCGAGCGAGCCAGTGGGAGACAGGCAGTATACGCTTTAGAAAACAAGCCTTTGAAAATAAATCCCAGCTTTCAAAGCCCCCCCAAATTGCAGAGATGCAATCCACAGGAGCAGCTTAAATATTTCAACAGCAACCAATGGCAGAGAGGCACTGGCGGATCGATTGGGGTCGGAGACGCGCTGGAAACAAACATCAATCGTCAGGGGTGGGTGAGGGCCAGGGGGATGGAGGGAGGATTTGCTCCCAAATCTACTGCAACACATCCTCGCAGTAGCACAGATCGCCGATAAGGATGAAGCACTCTTTAGGGTCTTTGCCATGGCGTGGGTGATAACGGCGAGTCTCGTAGTGCGTGCGTCAGGCTGTTTCATCTAGCTCTCCTCACACAATCTCTGATATCGGGGTCAACTTCAAATGTTATTTTCATGGGGTCTGGGCGCTTGAGTGTTTAAATGAAGTGTTCACAGCTGGTCACAGCTCGCTTACAGATATGAGCACAGTTAAGTTTTCATTTGAATCAGAAATATTTGCATTATATCCTCCCTAGTGCTGCTGAACTTCCCCACACACAGAGAGTAATTTGGGGCTGTACTGGAGAAAGGGATAACAGACTCAGCCCAGATGATAGCAGCAATCTGCTGAAAGCTTCCGCGTCGGTCCTCTGGATCAGGGGAACGCCGACTGCACACCTCTCGGCAGGGATGAGGAGATGGGCTGTCGCCAAACCATCTAATTAACGCTGAGATTTTCACTGTGCTGTAAAACATCTGAGGGGCCTATCAAATCGTCAACTAACAAAACAAAAATAAATAAGGAAGGAGTGCTGTTCTTCTGTCAGTCAAATGTTTCGTTTTTCAAAACCTTGACGATCACAGGAGCAATCCTGTAATAATGCAAAACAAACACTGACATTTGTCCTAACTGTATCTTGTTCTTTGAAATGAAGCACATAATCCACATCCAATTCCACACATGTAAAAATGGATTCAGATCCATATATGCTGGGGATATACATTATTTTTAAATCTATAGGGAAAAGGAAGCTCTGGGGGATTTTTAGTTTCAAAGCAAAAAGAGAGTCTCAAAGTGTGGTTCTTGCACTTCTTAGAGCCACTGCTGTTCTGGAAATGATTGATAGCATCAAGTTAGACAGACAGCTAACCAATAGATGCAATCAAGTGAATGGGCAGACTGCCAGAGGATTGGTGCTTGGGGAGAAATGTGCTAAAAATCTGACTTGCTCACTTGGGTGTGGAAAATAATGCCCTTGCTTCATAAATTATGGCATAGCGAAAATAAAGCCATTGACATGTTCACTTCGCAACGCTGCTCCACAGATGGGGAAGTGTTGGGCCGTGTGGAAGCCGTGAGGTAACAGGTACAGGGAGCCGTAGCAGCACGCTCCAGCGCAGATTGCTTGTTCACATGGTCAATCTCTCTTTCTCTCTTTCTCTCTCTTTCTCTCTCTCTCTATGTCAGTCTCTATCCCGGCCAATAAGCGTGACATGACATGACATGACATGGATACCATGTCAGTCAAAGAGCCGGTGCCCGCCTCCACCTGGAACAGTGTGGGAGAGTGCCTCCCCTTACGCTTCCACCTGTTAGTGAGAAAATTGGTGTGGTGTTCTCAGCCTGTGATGGTGATGGTGTGAGTGTGTATTTGTGTTCAAGTACGTGTATGTGTACTTAAGTTCATTTGCACTTTTTACATTAGTTTGCTTAGGGAGTGTTATTTATGTGTGCGTGTGTGTGTGTGTGTGTGTGTGTGTGTGTGTACTTGAATATGTGACTTGGGTGAGGAACGGTGTGTGTGATGTGTCGTGTGCACTAACTGAAGTGCTCTCTGTTGTGTTGCTTGCATCAGTCTCATTCCCGTGCCACCTAACAGGAGCAAAGCCAGCATGGCATGAGCTGGAGAGAGAAAGAGAAGGAGAGAGAAGGAGAGGGAGAGAGAGAGAGAGAGACTGGGAGTTTCTGACTCGCATAAACAGATCTCTCTCCCAGTCACCAGTTGGCGGCCGGCCAGCCTGTACTTGGTCAGCCAGGCGGAAAATAACAGCGCCTAAATAATGAAATAAGCTCATTTAATAATAAAAGATGCAGGCTTCTTGTGCCTTCTCCCTCCACATTAGAATACACACAGAGATGGGCTAAGGCAGAGGGATGCTGCCAAGACCCGACCCAGGAAACCTGTAGCTTGCCCACTGTGAAAATATCCTGCCTCTCAGCTTCCTTCCACGCCTCTTTCTCTCTCTCTCTCTCTCTCTCTCTCTCTCCCTCCCCCCACACACTGTCTGATATCCCTGAAGAAATCCCTATCATCTTCATTTAGCCTGTATCCCTGCCGTTTCCTATGATTTCCACATGCATGCTCCCTGTTGTGGGAGTGGAGTTCCATGCTTGTTACTGAGGCAAAGGCGTGTGCAGCAACCCAGAGCATTAAGACCCTGCGGGGAATAAAACAGGCACCTTTGACCTCACATCTCCTTTTCAAATGCCTTTCATTCATTTTTTTTCCTGAGGCCTGCACAGCTTGTGAGTGTATGCACATTTGTGAGTGTGTGTGTGTGTCTGTTCCAGACACCATCATGTCTCACTCCCAAGTCGCCCCCAATAGAATTAGTCACCTGGCGTTCCATCCGTATAATGTGATTTAACCGGCCCAGACAGTGGCGAACGCCTTGACCTGGGCAGTGGCGCCAACTCACCCGCTATGGTTCTCCGGCAGCAGCACACAGGGTGCAGGAGAAAGGGAGCACACACACACAGATTGCTTATGCATTATTTCACAGCAAGTTTGAGATGATAGAATGAGCTTCTGCGTTTGGCTGGGTGCGTCTTGCCAAGCGACAGCTGTGGCCCATATTCTGCCCGTGTGTCGTAAACAAAAGACGAAGACCCTGCTACTCGAAACACCTGCTGCAATGGAGCCCTGTAGCCTAGCGGAACAGCGTAGCGCTGCCTGTAGTAGCATAGCCAAAAGTGGCATAGATAGCTGTGCATAGCAGAGCTGAAAAACTCCGCCTTCAGAAAGTAAAAATCCTACCACATTATTTGCTCCAACCATTCACATAAACCTGCTCATTCTAATTAGATCACCTTTTCAGCCAGGTAGATCTGCTAATTAGTGAGATCTCCTGTGTTCAGTGGACAGGTAGAACAAATACATGGCAGACATTTTACTTTCTGTGGACTTTAACACCTCTGGCAGCTAGCATCGCCTAGCGATAATGTAGCATGGTGATAATGTTGCATAGATGGCTGCACTTACAAAGCTGAAACAGAGCCGATCCCATTGAAGGAGAGATGAAAACATGCACACATATGATGCTAACACTGGGACATGAGCCTTGAAGGGAGTTTAATTTCAGTAGCTGCAGCGTTGCAGATTGGAGTGTGACATTGCAAGGAAAGGCTCAGCACTGTGGAAGCGACAAGTCCTCACATATGAATGGTTCAGAGAAACCCTCTCAGGTCCTATTTGCCAAGCTTCCTCTGCAATTTTGAGTACTTCAGTGCCATATGCACATTACACAGACAATAAGCTGAGCAATAAAGTACTTATCCATCAACTGATGCCTTCCACACTTTTATTACAATGGCTGGGGTGAGCCAACCACAGTTACTTCAGAGTGCAGAGAGAGGAGAGAGAGAGAGAGAGAGAGAGAGACAGAATGCATTAAGAAGACAAGAGGGAAAAAACAACTCTTTCCTCTTAAGATTGGAGAGAAAGAACGAAAAGGAGGATTTTTTTTTTCTTGTTCCAAATGGAAATAGAGTCCTCAAATGGAGGTCAGATGTCCAGAGACTGCAGCGTACTCTCTCTGCTGATTGAATTAGTCCTCCACTCAAGCAGCCCCAGCTCCTCTTGGCACACCAGTGAGAAAGGCAGAGGGGAGACAGCCAGAAGGGATGCAGCGCGCCTAACAACAGACACCCTGCGGAAGCAAACCAGGCAGGGAAAAACAAGAAAGAAAGAAAGAGAGAGAGAGGAGATAGAGGGGGCGAGGAGGGAGGAAGGCCATTGCTGTGAATGTAACTGCGCTGGACTCAAATTCTTAGTGTTAAGCTGTAGCCTGGCACCATCACAGGAGCAGAGGCACAAAGAAGACTCTCTATGAGTTTCCACCTGCCAGCAGCAGCACGTGTGGCAAGACCTCCTCGCCAAATACAGACACACACACACACACACACACTATCCTACCCCTCTTCTCTCTTCCCCACTCAATTCCCCAGGCCATCATGGTGGCCAGTGGGCACACTAGGGCCTCTGTGAGAGGGCTTAGTGGTGACATTTATCCGTGCCTACGCACCTGCAGTGAGATTCTCTCTCAAAATGCTCAACCCTCACCCCAACTGCTCTCTAAATCAAACATTACTATCTATGTGTACACTGGATGTGTGTGTGTGTGTGTGTGTGTGTGTTTGTGTGTGTGTGTGTGTGTGTGTTTGTGTACACTGTTGGTGTTGTACACTTTTTGTGTGTGTGTGTGTGTGTGTGCATGTGTGTGTGTCTGTACACTGTCGGTATGTGTGTGTGTGCGTGTGTACACTGTCTGTGTATGTGTGTGTGTTTTGGGCGGTGGCTATCGGATGCTTTAGTTCTTTTTATTCAGTCAATGGCTGCTCCCTGCAATAAATTAAACTGTCAGTCAAAGCACATACCTAATATTGTCCCATTTCCCTGAGCCACTGATTAATGGGATGAAGTGTGTTTATCAACGGGCCATATGTGGGACAGAATTAATTAGAGCCTGTCTCCCTGTCTTTCTCCGTGTGTGTTCACGTGTTTATATCTGTGTGTCCGTGTGTGTGTGTGCGTGTGTGTTTTTCTTTTGCCTCAAACGTACAGCACATCCTGATCCAGCTCCTGCAGCCTAATCGTATGTCTTGGAAATGAGATACCTCCAGAAATGGCCCATCCCCGTTAGTATGCAAATGTGAATATTGGGGCAACAATTGTGCGTGTGTGCGCGTGTGCGTGTGTGGCGTGCGTGTGTGCGTGTGTGCGTGTGTGTGTGCGTGTGTGTTTGCTTCACTCTAAATACCTCAGCGCTGAGAGTGGCAAAGCCAGTGATATGGGGCACTCTAGGAGAATCATTCACAAACCCCAGCAGCCATTAATCAAATTATACAAAACACAAAAGCAACTTTTTCCCTACTTTGTTCTTCTTACATTTCTGTAACTGCAAGGAGTCTCCATGCCTTGTTGTATGAAATCACAGGTGTGTGTCGAACTTCTTAACAACTAGTCATAAGCTGCAGACATGATCCAACATGATGGCCCCTAATCTGAATGATGGGCTGAGTCTTGCAAAGTCAAGCTGATTTAATAACTAGACAAAATGAATATGCTAAAACACAGAAGGAAAGACCTTAAAACTGCTATGTGTATGTGTAATACCTTTGCATTCACTTTCATTGTATATAAAAACATGGGCCGTGGGGTGCTAGAGAGAGATGGTGGGAGCTGGTGCGTGGCGGATACAGTGACAAATCCATTCGCAAAGTGGATTTAGTGCCAGCCTGTTCACTGCACATTTACGTCTCCCATAAACGCAGCACTTAAAGCAAACCACAGATTCCTTCTACTGAATGCAGCAGCCTACATCTCAGATCTAGATCCAGACCTTGTGTACAGTGTACAGTAGGCCTATATGTGAGTGACAGGATAAGAAATGTCATTTGGCCACACGGTGTGAGGGTGTGATATTAAAGGAAAGCCGGTCCAAAGCTAGTTGACATCTGAAGATTCTCATTCATCCAGGTCTTGATAATCAAGGTGTTCAGTTATATGCGACTGGACAAAAAAAAAGTCCAATTGCATGTAACTGAACATCTTGAAAGCCAGTTGATATGCATGCTGACTTCAGGCATCTGGACAACAATGTGCTTTTGACATAAAGTCATTATAATTGTTTCTTCACATTATGTTGCTGTTTTTAGCTTGTTTTTAGATATTTAACCTAAAAGTCTTCCACATAACTCATTTAAATGCAAATGTGTTGAGTTGTCTCACTGCTCTACTTCCACATGCCTCATAATAGCTCATGAGGAAGAACTTGTTGAGAGACTTTACATTTTGCCTGCATTTTGCAAATTGCTTCCCAGTAGCTTAAGCATCAGTTGGCTCTCCTAAGAGATTCAGCTCATCACTTTGTCTGTGTTAGTGACACACAAAGACACCATGAGAAGTGTGTTCTGCAGTGCAGCAGGTAATGATTGAAGAGAGAATCTCCCACCGCTTTAACACCTGCAAAGGTTCGTAATAGCAGTGAGAAACGCCCTACCATTGCCCTGCAGGGACAGAGCTGTTCTTTTCCACAGGCAGAAAAATTTGCCGCGCTGATGTGTTTGCAGTGTAAGTAGTGGGTGAAGAAACGTGTACTCGAATGGAAATAACACATCCAATAAAATCAGACAGGCTATGCATCTGCATCTCCTCCTGAGATGTTGGGCAGGCTGTTCAAGCAAACAGCAAATAGACTGCAATAGCTCTGTAATGGCTTGTTATTGACAGCTTGCTGCCT
>PYXC01000629.1:3802500-3857500 GCA_015244755.2 Tenualosa ilisha
GCACAAGGAGAGGTAATTTATTGAGCTGTTTATGGAGCCATGTCCTCTGCGGTGATAATAAAGAAACTGTTATGATCATGATGCTCCTGCACTGGGGATTTCAGACCACAGGCGCCCCTTGTAAAGCGTCTTTATGCTTTTTTCTCTGACTCATAAAGCCAGATTGACAGGAATATATCTCAATTTTTGGAAGCTATAATACCATATGGAATGTTGCTCTTACACAGTACAAAAATAGATTTTTAATGTAAAGAAGACAAAGGATATTTTATCCTCCACAAGCCAGCAATATGTAGCACTTTGTTGAATAACCACACCTTTTAGTTTATTTATTCATTACAGAAGCAGAAATAGAATGTAGGACACAACCGCAGAAGAACACAGTATTCCTTGGCTGAGCGTCTCTGCGCTGAATACTGATGATGACATCTTCTCTTTTTTGTATCTGAGGCCTTTGAAACAGAAGTCTGAACATCAGCGAACACATTTCTATAGGTAGCGAGGAGAAGAAACACGATTTTGCTTTCGGAATAACCTTCGTTCCTCTCTTGTGTGAGACGGTTTCATGAAAGCACCTCTTCTGTCAGACATTTAAGTGGTTAGCATTGGCAGAACCCCTCTTTGGCAACAGCCCTTCAGCTGACGCTTCTGACCAGGTTCTTTTAGGAAGGTTCTCTTTTATGTGGAGAAAGTGCAGATGCAGCGAAGTGGTGTTCCACCAATTCCAAACTAATTCATTATACTGATTGATTCAGCTTGTTTTAACTATTCCGATTTTCTATAATGACTTATTACTGGCTTTTTCTGATACCGTCAAGTCAGGGCATTGTCCAGTCAGACATATTTCTCCTGCCCTTATACTCTGAGTCCTGCTAGACTGGATTCCAGTCCTGGTTCTAACCAAAAAGATTCTCATCTCTTCCTATCTTATAACATCAACAACAACAACATCTTCAGCAACATAAAATGCAGTGCTTGGTTTATTTGATTTCTGTGCTGTGAGACACACACATCTCAGTGGCTGGCCTATAGTCAAAGGAGAGGTAGTCCAGCTGTCCGCTGGGAGAAAGAGACATTTGTCTGGCTGGTGGAAGTCACCAGAGGTAACTGCATGTGTAGTTCTATGTCAGATGCATTTTCTCAAAGCCAGTTTCCATACTGCCAGAGAGCAATGCATCTGTGTAGACTGCTGTATGAGCGCCCCCTGAGGGGTGGGATGTAGATTAGAATAGCAGAATGTCTGAGGGGGAAATGACTTGAGACACAATGAAGAAAAGAGAGGAGAAACACAGAACAAAACACTGCCGTCTGGCGAGGTGGGAGATAGTCATGTCTCTGATGTCCGAGTCTTTCAAGTCAGGGCCACTGTGTGGAAGAAGTGCTTACACACACAGTCCAAATTTTTTCACACACACACACAAATACAGAGACACTTTGATAATGAATTCTGAAATCAAAGACTTTGGCATGTTGTCACTAGGAAGTAAAAATCTCCAGTGAGCTCAGTTCTCTTTCCACCAAATGGACTGTTTTCACAGATGATTTTTAATAAAGAAAAAAAAAAAAAAAGTGAGTCAGGACATTCAGACAGCCTGGACAAAACCTCCTGCTCTCACACATAAATCACCCATCATGAAGCCACTTCCACTTTAATGAATGGAAGCCTGATAGAAATGTTAAATAAGCGATGTGCTTAACAGCCACTGGAGATATGCGTCTTTGTTCAGATCCTACCTTATGTCTTCACAGTAATAGCCACATAAAGCCAACTGTCTTTGGTTGCCGGTAATTGGCAAACGGCTTCACATCACAGAGCACAAAGGCCCTTTCTGTCACGCTGGGTGACTTCTGTTTGAAAAAGGAGTAAAGCAAAAGGCAGATTCTCGCTCATTACCAAGTTCCCATGCCACACTAGTGTGCTCCCCCCATCCTCCCCGATGCCAATCAGTTTCCCCCTTACTGCCATAACACACGTAGGAGATATGACTGTAATATGACACCTAATTAGTCTTCCTTAAATCTGCCACTTGGTATGCCGGGGGACGCTTTGGTAATGTTTTTGCCACTTTCCTGTTCAGACTTTGCCAAGGCGAGCATCTCAAGTCGTGCCATGTCATATCACCGATGTATTTCGCCATGGATGGGGTGGGAAAAAAAGGTAAATGACAACTGTGACAGTAGTGACACACTCCACATCGTAAGTCCTTTTCCGGAACATTCCATTGAGACGGTTGTGTCGTCCTCACAATCTGTCTCCTGCATTATCTCTGTGGATGGTCATTTCTTTTCAGGCAGGGATGAGAGACTCAGGAGCCTTAAAACGAACTTTTGTGCTTGTCAACATGAGATGAGATGAGATGTGATAAGATATGAGATGATGGAATCCTCTGAGCTGTTGGTAAGAGCACAAGCACAGGCACACACACCTCTGCACATGTAAACACATGCCACATGCACTTGTGAGTGTGTGTGTGTGCGCTTGTGAGTGAGTGTGTGTGTGATGCTTTAACTCAGCGTCATGGCATCACGTGAGTTACACACTGGTTTGGAGACGTTGTTTGAATGTGTTCTTGACTATGGACAATTAGAAAAACATGTATCGCACTGTTTTACGAACATGAACATCTCATGTTACGTTACGGTAACTTTGTGCTTTATCATCTCCCGTGAGGGCTAAGGAAACGTTTGTGAAGATGTTTGGTGAGTGCACGCACCAACATTGTAACAATGTTTTACTCTGTCTGTATACGGGTTACACAAGGTTGTGCGAATAACAAAGAAAACACTTAGGCCTACATGTGTCAGCGTGGTAGCTTCAGCGGTATTAAGGGAGCATGCACAGGTGCCAGGACTATTACTCTTTACTTCCTTGTTTGGTGCGTTCGCTAGCGTCTCGTGGTGCGCAGTTTGCGTGATGGTAGCGCCCAATTAAGGTGATTTTGTGCATTTTGTCTAGTTACTGTTTGATGGTTGCTCAGATATGTGTATGCAGCTTTCCTGTGTCAGGAGTAATTATTTTGTGTGTGATATTGCAGTGCATCTGGATGATTTATTATGATTTGTGTTGCCAGTGCTGTGTATGCCCTGTTGTTATCTGTGTGAGTGGTATGGTCCACTGTGGGTGGGGTTGATGGATCTCTGTGGAGGTGCTTTTGCCATTCTTAGGAAGGCCAGTGAATGGAACAAACCTGATGTATGGTGTTAGGCCTTAGTCTCAGTGTGTGAGACATTGCAACATTGGCAGTTATTTTGCCGTTTTGCATTTTTGTTATTTTCTTTAGTATTTTATTTACTTTTTGAGGCTCTTTTTGTATTTTTTTTATCCTTGTGTCATTATTTATTTTGTTGTTATGGGGGGCACTGTAAATATTGCACTTGGGTGCTTATTGGCTGGAAGAAAATAAAACAACTTCCTCTTGGCCTCAATCCACTGCGTCATCCTCTGCTTAAAAAGACCACCGGTCGCGGGTGCCTTTCGACAGTGTGTGTGTGTGTGTGTGTGTTTATGTGTGTATGAGCATGTTTGTTATAATTGATGCTTTCAGTCCAGCACGACTTGCTGGCCTATCAAAAATTAGTCGTCCAGCAGTGACATTTAATGCCCCTCATCTTGTAATTTACAGCGTCTTCCTGTGGCAACAACATCTCTCTCAAGGTTACCACAGCGTGTCCCTCAGTGTGTGTGGGGTGTGGTGTGTGTGTGTGGGGGGGTAACAACACGGCAGGGTTACAGTGTGTGTAGGCAGCATACCAAACAAATAAGAGGGCACATGTTCTCCTCTGCTAGTCTCCAGATGGTTGTGTGTGGGAGATGTTTGAGTGGAACAGTTGAGTGGAATATCCCAGAGGTGAGAATGCAGGATTGCTGCATGCTGTCAAATGCATTAGGAGCCTGTGTTTTTGGCTAGGTGAACAATGCATAATAATATTTATGTTCTATAAGTCTGCAAAGATTTAGTTAAGACTCACACAGACACACACACACACAGGGATATGCTGGGACAACTTTAATTGGAATCTATGATAAAATCATCCATTTTCACCTGACGCCATATGCAATACATTAGAGGGGTCTGCTGCTTCTCCAGTTACTGCAATTCAATCTAATTAGGGCTAATTAATGTTATGCTGCTCAGGATGGGTGGAGAACCACATGGAGCAAGCAGAGGGCCCTGGGAGCCCGAAATTAAATTATTTGGATCAAATTAAAATATGTAATCTCCACATTACTATTATCATCGTCACCATCATCATCATCATCATCATTACATTTGAGATTTGTTCAGGCTGACATTTATGCCTGGGCAGCCAGGCATCAGAGTATGCTGGGTAGTGATGCTTTGTTGCATGGAGAGTTTCATTTACATGGCCCCTTTGACATTTCTCACAATCACACCCCTTTTTACATTGATGACACTTCGTCAAAATGGGACACAGGGATCTATCTTGACTGTTGTAGAATTTCTCTGAAATAGGGTCTCGAAAAGAATTATACATTTCTTTGACACAAGCAAGAATTGCTAAGCCACAATTTGAACTTTTCCTCAAGGTTACCAAACCTCACTAGCAAGAAAAGCACCATGTGTTGTACCTCTAGCCGATGTAATGGCAACATTGTGTCCTTACTGTGACCTTCCCAAAATAACAAACAACTTCCAAAAATAAATAAATAAAACCCTCACATTAAATGGAGAGGAAAGTCATTTCAATAATCCCCAGACCTCATGTTTCAATAATACACCAAAAAAGTTGATTCTCCCTGGCAGGGTATGTGTGTGTGTGTGTGTGTGTGTGTGTGTGTGTGTGTGTGTGTGTGTGTCTTAGACGTCATGCTATTCCTCATCTCTCTAACCACTCCTAATGTCATCTCTGGCATGACCCTGTCAGAACCATAACCTCATTTCCAGCTTCTTTCGGGATCGGACTCCTTAATGCTCTCATGTTTTATGTAAATCTTCATGAGATATATTTTTACACTTTCTTTCACCCCTTATGATTTATGCATGGCCCGTATTACACACACCTTACCCCCATTGGACACAGGTTAGACACAGAGTTGGCTCTGGCTTCACTCAGCGCTGTCCAGCAAATAGAAAAGTTTGATTGGGTGAAATATTAACTGCAACTTCCCCCACTCCCCATACCATATGCCTTTTTTTTCTCTCACAGGTCAAACCTAATTAATTGTGTGAGTAGATTAATTTCAAAAGTTTTGCAGTCATGGCAGTGGAATCAGAATTACGGAATATGTTTAATTAAATATTGATGATTTATTAATAACCAGAATAAGATAAGAGCGGTGCTGTACTAAAGGGAATGGCTGCACAGGGCTATGTGTATAAAAACTGAGTGATACTTTAATGTGCAGTGAGGCTTTTTACTGTCCTCCCAATCATTCATTAAGAATAAAGGTATGCTCCAACCTTTGTAAAGCAATTGACAATGACAATGAAATCCAGAAATGAACTTTGTTGACAGCTATCTGCTGTGAAACTAGATGTACTCTCTGTACTATGCCAGCATTGAATGATTCATATTGGATGCATGATCACATCACCAGCACTTATTTGTGTCCTATTTTTTAGTTGTCAAGATGTGACTCTATTTCATTACATTTACATTTCTCCGGTTCTCTGGAGTGTGTGTGTGTGTGTGTGCTTGTGCGCACATGTGTGTATGCGCATGTGTGTGTGTGTGTGTGTGTGTGTGTGTGTGCATGCGTGTGTGTGTGTGTGAGGTGTTCCTGAGAAGCCAACCTACAGAGGGAAGGCATGTGGGATGTGATGGGAGTGGGGTTGGGGGAACAGTCTAGAAACAGGTAGGAGTCAGGTCACGTGCATTTGAAGGTGTGATGTTACAGCGTGGCCTCACAAATGTAACACCATTGGTTTCTCTGGTCTTCACAAGCTCCCTGGAAAGCCAGGTGGTGTGGGATGTGTGGGATGTAAGGAGGAAGAAGTGGTAGAGGATGGGGTATCATCAAGAAGCCCCCTGGCCAAACAAGTGTGTGTCTGTGTCTGTCTGTGTGTGTGTGTGTGTGTGTGTGTGTGTCTGTGTGTGTGTGTCTGTGTGTGTATGGTTGTGTAGTAGTAGCAGTAGGCAATGAATGTGTGGGTGGTCTGTTGAAGAACCTGGGGAAACTGAACAGAAACTGACTAGGTGTTAATGAGAGCTTTAGGGGCACGCTGGCATCTTACCATTGGTGTATGATAAACAGGTGGCTGATGGGGATGGATGTTTGTTCTGTTTGTGTGGTTGCTTTTTGTCCCTAGGGCACACATACTGAAGAAGTTCACGCTCTTCTTTCTCTTTGTGTCATTGTCACTTGCTTATTTGTTGAAGTGCAGACAGAAGCTTGCTGTATCACTGAGAATTGTTTTGAAAAATGCTAAAAATGAAAAGACAAACACACTAACAAATGTTCTTTTGTCTTTCTCCTCTCTTTCTCTCTATGTGCCTTGCTTTTCACATTGACAATCTGTTCACCTCAACCCTGACCTATGACCCATGCCAACAGGTAAGCCCAAATATTTTGTACTAGTAGTCATACTCTCAAATAAAGGTGAATGATGGGATTGAGGAGGAAATTTGGCCGCCTTGCACCAGTCAGCGTGTGCCCTGGTAACCCCTCTTTTCAGCTCAACCTCGGAACCTTGAGTAAAACCACTGAAATATTGATGGGCCTTTGTTCACATATTTCAGAGGCTTAATGATTTTTTGAAGAGAAGGGATGAAATTTACATTTCCTGGAGGGCAGAAAAAGTACCTACCTGTGCAGTGAAAAGACAGTCACAGTCAGAGTCACAGTCAAAGACAGTCAGAGTTTAGGCCAGCTGCTGTAATAAACACACACACACACACACACACACACACACACATTTGCGAAAGCCATCACAGAAATGACTACAATTATTCCTCTCTGCTTAAGGAAATCAGTTTTGTTTTGGAGTGTCCAACTGTCAATAAGCATCAGATGGAAACACATGAATGATTGAGCTCTCAGATAAACGTAAATTTGGAAAAGAAGGCCAGCATGCTTTCTGCAGTAGCTGCTGAATTTGAGCGGATGTCAGATGTGTCGCAGAATAAAACATACAAGGCTTATTCCAATGGAAGAGAGAAGAGCTGTGCTATAAATACTATGTATGTAGTGATTTGTGAGCGATTTCAGACTGGAAAGGTCCATGGAAGCTCTATGTTATGACCTATCTGCTTCATTTACAACACATACAAACAAAGCACATCATGGAATGAACAAGTAGGCCTACTCTACATTCTTTTGTATCATTTGTGCTGTTGTTATTTCTGTCTATTTGTGGATGCATTACAAAGCAATCCAGTCATGCTGGCTCAGTGTTCAGATAGGCATTGTTGACATTAGCATGAGAGATAAGCTCAGACCATGAAACCTTATTAACATTTTAAAAACTCAATGAGTCTGGTCAGTCCATCTAGTCAAGTAAGTACATGAATATTCCCCTAGCATCAAGGATGATTTCAAGAAACTTTAAAAGGAGTGTAAAATCAGAGAAGTATAACCTTGAGTCCCATAAACACAAGAAACATTATAGATTTGTAATAATCTTCTAAAATCTGTGTGTAGAGTATTTTGTGTAAATTGTGTGTAATTTTAGCTTGCTAATCTGAGCTAATCAGTTTGGTCATTGAAAGAAGTACAATAATGAGTCCACCTGTGACACTTCTGTCAGTGTTAGTGGAATTAGCAAACCATGTAAAATTGATATTAGTCTAAACCTAAGCAAGCAAACAGGTCATCATTAGACAAAACATCTCATATGCATTTTATTCAGTTTTACTTAGTGATCTATTATTGTTAAGCAATTTTCTCTACTTGCAGCAGTGCTTCTCCAGTCACTTGCATGATAAATCGACCATAACTTATCTCTGTTGCTGCCCCAAGCTAACACCGCCCTTGTATTTTGTGGGCATTAACCAGACTCGCCATCTGTATCTATACTGAGTGCTGCCCCCCACTCCCTCCCCCACCCATACCCTCTCCATGCTAGACCTGACTCCATGCCTGCCTCCCCAACCACTGCGGCGATGGCAGAGAGCAGCAGTGGAGGAGCAGGGCCTGCTGGAGCTCTAATTGGGGCTTTTGCCCTGAGCCCGTTGCTACAAAACTTAGTGGCGGCTCTCCCCACCGTCGACAGGGGCTTATCGAGGTCAGCCTCCCATGGCGAGGTGGAGGGGAGACCAGGCCCGGGCTTAATCTTCCTCCCTTTCCCCCCTCTCCACCCCCGGCTACGGCACTCTTCCAGGAGCAAGGGCTGCCAGCATGGCACCACGTGTTTCGGTTCTGTAGGTGCCCTAATATGGGGGATAGTGGTGGCAGGCGCCTGCAGTGGGGTGGGGCTGGGTGCGTCTGCAGAGCAGTGACAGGTGACAGAGCTAACACCCTAATGTATTGCATGATGGGAAATCTTTGAAAGTCTGTACATTTGCAGTCAGAGAGAGGGAAGGCTGGGGATGCAAGGCTCAGCCGCTGGTAGACATCCAGCAGAGGTAGCGCAGCACTATGAAACATTTATGTGCTGCGATAACACCTCTGTGAAGTCAAGACTTGTTGAGCAGCCTCACCCAAATGCTCTCAGATGAAAAGATTTGCTCCCACCAATGGAAAAAAAAACACAGAAACTTTCACTTTTCCTTCTTTTTTTGCCATTTTAAGCATGTCTACTTTTTCCCTGCTCTATTGTTTTTTGCCTTTCTTCTGCTCCTCACAGAAGATGGATGCAGTGTTGTCAATAGTTTACAGGCATTTGCCGCCTTTATGGCCCTCCTTTTCAAAGGCCAATGGCAAGACAACCCAGCCAAATACTGACCGTGACCTCATAAAATAATACAGTCCAGGAGGGGAGAAATGGCTCCAGTCCTCCTGCCTTTTCTCAGACTTTCTTGAGGACTTGTGCTCTGTGGAGCCTGCAGTTGCTCTTCAAAGTGTCTTGCTGCTGGGGGCGGTGGCCCTCTGTCTGTGACAGATGAGGATTAGAAAGTACCACCTGACCAAGGTGCAGTCGCTATGCCACATTTCAGCTGCTTAATGCACTTCATCCTCTCTCACAGTAAATTGACTGGCTCGCTGCTAATAACTAACTATGGAAATGCCACAGGAGATGACTAATGATTCTCACTGCTACTATTGCAAATTTAACAGATCATGCCACTGCTAAGGTCATTATGGGAATGTATTGACAGACATCCCAATCTGCATAGTAGTTTGCAGCAGCTGCAGACTTTCTGTGCCAACCTTGTTTATGTCAATTCCGTGTCAAAGCCAAAATGCGGAAGGCGCTGGAGGAAAATGTGACATATTCTACTCCATACAGGCTTTAACAGTTCATAACCATACATCATTACATGGCCCAGATGCACAATGCATTACAATGCAGATGCAATTATGCTACTTTCAAATAGCCCATACATAAAAATGGGCTGAACTGTTAAACTCAGCCACATCGGCTGAGAGTGGAGAGTCACCTACATATGTCTACCACATTTCTACCAAACACAGTGGAAGTATGATGTTGTACATAGGCCTACAGTGAATGAAATGTGTTTTTTGTTCCATTTGTGCTGCAAGAACCTTTCATGTTGAAATGATTTGATGATGACAGAGACAGAAGTCATCTGTTAAGATATATAAATAAAATTCTACGCAGGACTGATGCTCACACACACTTTCTCTCCCTTGCTCCCCCATGTCATTGTCACTGTCTCACTTGAGCTGCTTCTGCCACTTGTTATGATCGCTTCTCCCACTCACAGTGACCATAACATTTCCGCAATCACATGTTTTGCGGGAGATTTTAAATCACTCCGGAAGCAACTATCTAAATATGAGAGTCTCCTGGAGATTCCGGGAGATTCTGGTATTGAGTAAGAGAGAGAGAGAGAGAACGAAGAGAGAGGGAGAGAGAACAAAGGAGAGAGGACAGGACAGAGAGACACAGGGGTGTGCAAAGTGGGTGGGGCCAGACTCAGAACGCCAAAACAATTCAGCGCGGACTACGCCAAAGTGTGTGTCATGCTGTTATGCGTCATGCAAGCTAAACTGAGATTCTACACATTAGCCAAAAATAACTTCTACTACACTGAGCTATTGTTTGGGTGAGGATTTCACAGATGACTTCTTTGTTGTCTTTCAAATGATAAAATATATCTTGTGTCCACGTTCAAGCTTAACATCATGGAACACAAGAGACTCATTTAAAGTGTATATGCGGTCCAACTGAACTGTAGCACTTGAATGCTATCTGGAAAATGCTGGGGGAATTACTGCCCTGTTCTTATTGTATGATAGTGCTTATGTTTTAAGAGAAAAGATGAATAAAACTTAGATAGTAGACAGAGATGTGGATGATGCTGAAAGCAGCTTTTAAGATTGCATTGCTTTTTAGCCTGCGTAGCATTGATTATTTCTCACCCTCCAAACACACCCACGCCCATCACATACACGCACACACACACACACACACGCACACACACACACACACACACATTGTTAGCTTACCAACCAGCTCATACCAATTCTTAATTAGTGGTTTCAGAGAAGCGGGAGGCATTCAGCTCAGATTACCTCCAGACGGTTGGCCCACAGGTATTCAACCCCCACTGGGTGGAGGTGAAAGATGCCTTTTGTGGCCTTGAAGCCTCGGCACCGGAAGCTCACACATGGCCGCCCTTCGCAATGATCTCACTTCTCTTTTAATCTTCCTCCTTCCTCCTCTCCCCCCTTCTTCCTCTTCCATCCTATCAAGTATTTATTCTCATGGATGGAGGACGGTAAATGAGGTTCTGAGACCTTTAGTCTCATTAAAAGGAAGAGCCTGAGCGTTATCTTGTTTGGGCCAGGCCAACTCACACAGACTTAAAGTCTGGGGCTCATTAAAGAAAAGAAATTCAATTAATTTTGCTCACTTACGCCTGCAGCTTAGCAACTTGTCTAATGGTATAAGTTTTCTATAATGATGGATGCCCCATTGATTTATGCATGAAACAGCTAATAGCTAACAGCAAAATAATGTGAAAACAAGGAAAGCATAGAAAGACAGGCTATGGACAGGTGTGGTTTATAACGGAATTTGTTGACAAATGTGTGCTATATTTGTACCATGAACATCAGCAGGCTCTGAGATGAGGAATGCCCTGCTCATTCAGACAGCAAGGCTAAACTAAACAGATAACATAACAGAAAATGTTTTTGTTGTGGTGTGGATGTGGTTGTATGTTTTTGAAAGAACCGAGGAAGAAATGAGGCAAACACAGTACCTGATGCCCCTTTATCTGCTTAAGATGTGGTTAGATGTGGTTGGCATGGTGGTGGCTTATCTGATAAAACCATGCATCTCATCGGGGAATCCCCTAAAAACAGGAACTCAAAAGACAACATTTTCCCAAAATCACCTGAGGGCAAAGAATAAGTTGATCTACCTTTTTTCATACCTTCCAAGGTATCAACAGATTTAAGTGTTGACGTATCTGAAACATGAAAGGAGGCTTTAGAGAGGTTAAAGCAACTTGAATCATCTCTACTGTCAGTTGTTTCTGAATTCATGATGTAACCTCATTGCAAAACCTTGTCTATCAAGCTTCCTGATTCCTCTGAAGAAGAGCTCGTTTTTTTCATCATCAACAAAAAAAATGCACTCGGGGGCCTCAGTGATTCTAGTTTTGGGATTCAAAAACAGAACAAATTGAGCGCCGTTTCACTCTTAAATAAAAGAAGACCATCAAGGGCAAAACTATGCTGGAAGGCAGGCAGGCACAATAACCCACTTTTATCACACGTGAATAGCCCCACCCGTCTTCATTAAACAAATCAATGGCGACTCTCCAAAATAAAATGACAATAAAGACATGAAAAGCAGGTGGTAGCAGCCATTGGGCATGACTACAAACATAAAAACAACAGCAACACCGAAGCTTTGGCCCCAGACAATTAATTGGAGTAGTCGTCTGCAGAATGGAACCACACCGACAACAATGGAGTGCTCCCAGGCCGAGCCTACAGGGCCGGAGGAGTATCCTATCAGTGTGCATCTCGCTGCTAGATCCATCTCTTGATTTATGTCCTCCATCCACATATGCATGCCGATGCTTAGCAACCCGGGCAGCGGTACGGCAGGATTAGCTGTCGTCGCGGCCGCAGCAAGGCACTGACATTTTCCGCGAGCTAGTTCAGCTGTTGGAGGACAGGGAGGCCCAGAGAAAGGATTTAAAAACTGATTATAATGAAACCACTTTATATGCAAAGGAGGGCTTTAAATCGAGCCCTAAAAGAGCAGCATGTCAGTTTTATAAATGATCCCTCTGTTTCTCTCTCTCTCTGTTCTCATTCTTTATTAATCGTTTTGAATCACGAGAGGCATCCAGGAGACAATTCTACCTGAAAATGTGTTTGGCTGCAAGAGTAGTTTTTTTCAATCACCCGTCACCCACCCTGACAAACGCACACATGCATGCACACACACAGACTCAGTCACACACACACACACACACACACCCACACTGCCTGGATTCTGGCGGCATGTACTCGCTACATGCTGCTAAAGCCCTGTAAGTTATTCCTTCTGACCCTGCGAACCCATAACACACCCAGGTGATGGCATTGTACATTAACTATTTATTGACAATCTGCAATGCACTCCCATGCATTGGGTCATCCATTATTTTGCTGGGAGAACAATGCATCTAATAGACGGGGAAACAAGGATTTCAGCGGAAGATGGCAAATTTGACTGCAATCTCTCTCTCTCTCTCTCTCTCACACACACACTCTCTCTCTCACTCTTTTTTTGTCTCTCTGTCTCTCTATCTCTTTTTTTCTTTTCCCATCTCCTCCCTCCTCTTCTCCCCACCTTGCCGTTCCCTGGCTCATATATTTCATTTGTCATCCTCCGGTGGCTCTGCTGCCTACTGATTAAATGGGAGAGAATTAATAACAGGTGTCTGGGGATCAGCGACTCAGGGGTCCTGAGGACACGACGAGGCCTCGCATGGGACGGAGCGAGCGATAGCAGCGATAACACCTGCGCCCCTCGCCAAAAGAGTCCTTGGGTCTGTCATGTCATCACTCAACACAGCAACAAACTGATCCATCTCCCGGTTTTAAAGTGTGTTTTGCGATGCAAGTTCTATCTTTCTCGGTATAGCGTGTTCTGGAAGCGTGCAAGTTCCCTGCTGGTGCAACATATCCTTTGTCAGATTGTCTTTAATGCTGCAGTGCTGTGAATGTTAAGTCTCCTATTTCCTGTGGGACATCTGCTAGCTAGTTGACATTTAAACAGCTTCATGTGCACACTGGTGTGTGTGTATGTGCGCATGTATTTGTGCTCATGTCTGTCATATCTTCTTTGTGAGCAGGACATGTATGAGGCAAGTTAGGAGTGGAGTCACTCATGATTAAGGTAATGCACTGTGCTGCATTAAATCAAACCCATTCATCATCACTGGTTAACAAAGGATGTGCCGATGTCTCATAGACCTACTCCTGGAAATGAGCTAATTGCCAGCCAGTTACAACTGGCTATGGCTGTGCTTTCTTTTGGTTTTGTAAGGCCAACAATACAACCCATCAATCATGGTCCCGATAATTGTGCATAACGCACAGACATTTGAGACACTGTGTCTGCCAGACCACCGCCTGGGAACGAGGAGGGGGAGAAAAAAATCTTTGATTGCGCCTTAATGTGGTTACACGTAATGGTGACCTATCCTTTCAGGAACTGAAATCATATTTGAAATCCATTAAAATGTTACTCCAGATCCATAAGTCCCCCACCTCACCCCCCAACCCAGTCTGCTCCCCCATTTCCAGCCGGCCGCGAGTAACCCGGGGCGCTGGGTAATTGAATCGCAAACCGACAGGAAGGAAATGGATAGGCCTCGGAGCTAATTCCACCGTGTGAGGTGGAATATTGTTGCGAGCTTAGTAATTCTTTATCTGAGGCCCTCTGTGGGCAAGATGATGGCAGGGGGTCGGTCTTGCAGCTGCTCACAAACTCACGTACACAAGGCTCTACCCGGCGCGGGGTGTCTGGGACACGCCGTACGTTTATGATACATTACAGATAGATTGACAGATAAATAGTAATTATTGAATCAGGATCTATGTTTAGTCCAGTGTGAAGCGTTTTTGTGTTCAGACAGAGGGGAGGATAGAAGGGAAAAAAAGAGATAATTACAGTTGCAGTGGAGAGGCAGCGAGAGCGAGATCTGAGCAGTCATATTAATTTGCACTCCTCGAAACAGGGTGTGATTTTCAACAGCAGCAACTATTAATAACCACACATTCAAACACGCATTTAATATTTACGAGGGCCGCGTAGGGTAGGAATACTGTAGAAACACACTTGCATGGTCTATAGGACCCCACGCTCATAATCACTACACTTAACTCACCCTGGGATGGCCTCTTTTTATGACCCCTTATAGAACTGGCTTCATGAAATTACCTTTGACTACCACAGTAGTAAAAGTGACAGTGTAATCATGTGAAATTATAAGGTTTACTATTTCATGTCCTCTTATCAGCTACAGCCATTGAATTCATTGGAGAACCGTATGTCCAGTTTATAGCCACTACTGCTAGTACAACGTGCTTAATATTTAGAACAATTCATGTAAATATGTAAAAATGTACTATGAGTAAGTACGATTAATACCATCTTTGTCATAAGGTCAGTAATGTCATAATATATCGTATATAATATATACATACATGCTGTACATGCATGCAGACAGACATACATACATACATGATTACACATTCCACTATTCCAAGAGTAAAGTGAAACCATGGGGGCTCAATGTTATTGACTTTATGCAGGACACGCATCGTAGTCAGGGTTTGGACTTTGTAGTTTTGTTCTATCAGTGTCCTGGGGATGTGGCAAATATAAAGCTGTGTTAGCTGTGAGGCTGCATGAGTGTTGTTATGCGCCCCTCCCATGTGGGTCTGGAACAGGCCCACGGATCAGAGATCTGTCTCTGCGGGTCCCATGCTTGTCTTGCCTTTCGCCTGGTGTCATTCTCTCTATTTAAAGACATCCTTCATTCTGGAGCTCAGACAGCTCGATACACGATCAATCACTGCACCAATTTACCAATTAGGCTCATTATTCTCTATAAATAAACACATCTCTCTCCTCCCCTGTCTGTCTCTGCATGCTCTCTCTTTCTCCCTTGCTGTCTCCCTCCCTCCCCTGCTCTTTCTGCTACCCAAGTCATCCCTTGTTTCTGCCCCCCACCCTCTCTCGCTCCTTCCCTCCCTCACTCTTTCTTTTCCCCTCTCCCTCTCTCTATCCCTCTCTCTTTCTCATTTCTCCTGAGCCCCGAGCTCAACTTAAAGCCAGGCAATCTGTGCACTGGCATCATCCCTGATCAATTCAGGCAATGCTGTCTCCGTGTTGTTTCTGCAGCTTGTAAACCATTACAGCAGAACAACTTTCAAACGGAAACAAGAGCAAAGCTTGTTTTAGTGAGATAAACAATGGCAACAGACCCTACAGTGACTCTGAGACAGACAAAACTAACTGGACTTCCCAAAAAATTAATTTTACCCCTACAAATGGCATCTCCCTATTAGAACTAGATAGCATAAGACAGGGGAAACCATTTGCCATTTCTTCAATGAGTCACGGGACGGACACATGTTAAACGTTTCCATAATGGTCGGGTCATGCATATTTCATGTTGTCTGCTTTCCTGGCCCATGAACAGTTTGAAGAGTGGAGCAGCGTGCTGCAAATGATGAAGATAGATTAAATTTCCAGGTCACCCATCACAGAACCCCCCCCCCCCCCCCCAGAAAAAAAAACACTACATTGGGAGACAAAGCTGTGGAGCCTCACCACGTGCCGTACAGCACGAACCTCTGCCTGGGTGATGGCTAAATCAGCTTGAAGCCTGCCAAGTTAACATTTCAAGGCGCCCTTGTATTATTCATGGTAAAAGGGAAAGTGTCCTAATGATACCTCCCGCTCTGGCTCTGCCGCTAACATAACCCGCTCGCTTCTTCAGTGCCACATCGATGTGCACTGCCTGTCTGCCTGCTGTGTCTCACATTTAAAAAAGGTCCCAGAAAGTCAGCCTTTGCTGGTACCTGAACCCCACCCCCCTCATGCCCACCCACCCCCACCCAACTGGGGAGAGCGCTTCATTCGCTCCCAGAGAAGATGAGTGTCAGGCGTGCCCACGCAGAAGGGGAAGCGGGAGGAGAAGAAGGAGAAGAAGAAGGAGAGCGCAGCAGCGGGCCTCACTGTCATTGGGCCAAAGCGTGGCTCAGATCAGATCAAGTCTAATCAGTGCCACTGTCGCTGCTGTTGCTCGAATGACAGAAGGGCTCCAGGAATAGGACATTTTTTGATGCACTCCTTTCGTTACACGAGAGAGAGAGACAGAGCGATAGCAAGAGCTGGAGAAAGACAGAGACCTGCAGGAGAACACACAGACAGATCATGGCTTTGTTTTCAGGGGGTGTGCTGTTGAGATGCTGATTTTTTGCCACATGTAAAAAGGGAGACTGTTTCACACATTGCCTCATTCACCACCAATTATAAATAAACACACTCCTAGAGCTGTCCGTCAGCCACTTCTTGTTCACAAGTGTCATCAGCCTCATGTGTTTTGGGGTATTGTCTAAATTATTGTATGTAGGCCTCTTCAGATGTGCCAATTGCGCTCTGACCTTGACCAGCAAGAGAAGTGTGAAGGGGGGAGGGGATGTGTTTTAACACATTTCTGCGAAAGCTCATGCAAGCTTCATGAGGATGCCTGGAAGTGGGCGAAGAGTCTCTTTCTCTCTCTCTCTCTCTTTTCCCTTCACTCACTCCCTGTTTCCCTCTCATCTATCTCTCCCTTCACTCACTCACTGTATCTCTCTAGTTATTTGTTTCAACAGGTGTCCTCTTAGGGTAGACATGAGCATGTTACTGGCTGTGATCTGAGCCCACTCTATATAATGTAGAAGCTGCACCAACAGCTTAGTGTGAATTATGAAGCCAAAGTGGACTTTGCTTAGAACACGTGCATTTTGTAAAGTTATGTTGAATTCTCTCTGCATGTATTTGGACATTAGGCAAAGAAATACTGCAGATAGGCTGGTATAGAGCTTTGCTGCAATATTTCTTATCAGATTGCATAGTCTGCATAGTTGCATAGTCTTGCTGTTGTTACTGCTGTTATAAACAGCGGTCAAACCAATTCAGCTGGATTCAATTTTGGAGAAATCAAATAATAAATGTATTGCAATGCCTCTCTGATATTTGGTGCCCTAGGCAACTGGCCCTGTATCTATGAGTTCTCCTTTCTAAAACAAAGCAATAAAATAGTGTAGCATCATTAACCTCTAAAACTTCAATGCTTTCCCCTCTGACACGCCTCTGTGCTTACTTATCAGAATAAAGGCACTGAAAATGAATTATTGTTGTCTGTCAAAGAGTCAGTCTCCTCTGTCAGTAGGTTTTGGCACCGTCTTTGTGAAAACTCTCTCTCTCCAAATGTGCTAAAGAACGGCCCAGCCACAAATATTTCTGCAAGGGGCACAGTGGGTTGTGTTTTATCACACCGTTAATGTCTCAGTGAAGGTCACTGGCAGTGAAAGGTTTGGTGGTGGCCTTTATCGTATTAAAAACACGGCTTGAAATACAGGCTGTCTTCAGGGGGCCAGAGTTCTCTTTCTCTCTCTCTCTCTCTCTCTTCATACCTATCTCTATCTTTCTCTCTCACTCCATTTCTCACACACACACACTCCATCTCCCTCTCTCTCTCTTTCTCTCACTAACTCCATCTCAATTTGCATGAGAGTGTCCCATGTTCGCTCCCGCAGGAAATCTGACACATATCAGCAGACCCTGGCCACCAGGCTGCCTAGGTAAAGCCATTAAATATAATCCATTTGGAGTCTGGTTGAGATTATAAGTCAGAGCACACACACACACACACACACACACACACACACACACACACACACATACACACACTCACACACTGTACGCACACACACTTTTTTTCTTTTCTTTCTCGCCCCTCACATTGCGATTTGGGAGGCGGAGGGAGATATGAGAGGGGGTATCCTTGAGGACCAGACAGGACGTATTTCATATCGCGCCGTTAGCTTAATGCTCTACTCGTTTATCCGCTGGTACGCTGCCTGCTGCTTATCTGCATTATGTCAGGGAATATTGTCCTTTAAGGGTATTAAATGAGTTGCGAGTTGGTCCTTTGTGATTTTTTTCTTCTGCAGGATTGTGCTCTGTGATGACCAAGCAGAAAGTACAGCCTGACTACCACAAGGGCAGAAATTGATCGCAGCAGACATTAAGCTCATTATACAAACCAGTATTGTCCTTTGGTTGGCATGTTGGCCTTTTATCGAATTTAACGGGAAGTAGAAAAGGCGCAGGCAACAGTAGTTTAGCAGAGAGTAATGGCTGACTGTAAATTGCTAGAACATGCATCTTTTCCCCGTGACAGACTGGTCAATCTGTATTTATCGCTGAACTTAAATAAAACAAACTTTAGTTGATTGTTATTGATCTCTCTCTCTCTCTCTCTCTTTTCTCTCTCTCTCTTTCCCTCTCTCATTCTCTAATTCTGCCCTTGCATTTTCTCCCTTCTCCTTTCTGCCTGTCTATCTCTGTCTCTTTTTCTCTCACGCAAGCTGATTTATTCTCTTTTATCACGCCGCAGAGAGACTGTAACTCAGAGAAATATGCAAATGCACTAAGCTAATTATACATTAAGTCTAGTGGACAATATGACAGGCTGAGAATGTGGAGGAGAAACAGTAAGAACAGAGGAAAGCTGACCAAGGAAGTATCAACCTCCCACCACACAATGGACCATCAGTGGGACGTCTTACTATTCCCTTGAAGTGTGCGGCATTATGTCTTGGAACTACAGTTTCTGCAACAGCCTCTAGGCATGTGCAATGTCAAGCAAACTTCTAACCACACCCAATTCAATTGGTCTGTCTACATATCATCTGTTTACATAGACTGATAAGATCACAGAGAGTTTGCTGACACACATTCAGATTCAGTTCAGATTCAATCCAGATTCTGTGCAGATTCTATGCAGATTCAGCTGCTCTTTGGGGGTAGATTTGCAGCAGAGCTATGGGCTCAGGTCCAGATTTGCCTATTCCTCTTCTCCTCCAGGGTCTACCCTAGCAGTATCAAACTGCCAGTTGTGCAGGAACCTAATCCCAAATGAGGGAAAGATCATAATGTCATCAAGAGGATTAAGGAATAAGTCCCAGAGTATAACTGTAGTGATAGACAAAATACAGTCTCACCCATCAAAGATATGTCTTCGGGGTAAAAGAAATCTGTGTAAGAATAATTCACATTAACTGCATAGTAACAGTAAATATCAATAATTCTGTTCTGGTTGTGGTTGCTGTGTGTTGTCACATATTGATTGTGTGAAGTGAAATGACACAGTTTGTTGTGTCTTATGGTTACTTCTGTATATTTTCACAGCGACTACCTGCAAAGCAATGTCAATCTTGCCAGAGGCAAGACCTCTCTCCTGTAACCCTGCCTCCATGTTGATGGGCTGTAGAAGCAGCACCCCTCTGACCCTGCCAGTAGCTGGAGTTTGTTGTGTTTAGTTTTAGGGGTGGCATTGTAGACAGCTGTGTGGAAAGGGGGGCTGTCAGATCCTCGCCAGGCCTGCCTCCCACTGTCCCTGGGTCAGTCACAGAAGTTAGGCTGTCTCTGGTGCAGAGGCTGCCTCTGAGTTGAGATGAAAAACCAAAACTGTTTTGGTCGAGCCAGTGACACGGGCGACTGATGTAGGAATTCTGTCCACAGGGCTCGGGGACCAGATGTCACCATGAAACACACACACACACACAGATTCACACACGGACTCACAGTCAGACATACACACATCAGTGTGTGCACGCACGCACAGACACACTCACACACACATGCACACACACACACACCGTCCCCCTCTCTCTGCTGCAGCAGCTCCCATATCGAAAGTTCTAGCCATCTGCTGTGCACGCAAGAGTCAATATTTATCCACGGGGGAGAGTCTCGTATGGCGTCTCCGTCATTTAAGCACTGCTGGTAAATTCTTGATGAATTTTCGCTGTCAGACTCGGAAGAAGTAAGCAGTGCCTCTCTGCACAAAACCACCACTCCAAACCACACGACCCGACCCCCTGTCCTGCTTCTGCTTCAAAGGGGCTCATATTTAGATGCATCAACTCTGCATGCTAATTGAGCAGACGGTGCCCCCTCCCTGAGAAAAATTTCATCAGATAGATGCTAAATTGGTCCCTAGATTCACAAAGGATGAGTCAGCATTGATTCACTAGATTCCAAAGCATTGCAACCCCCCCACACATAACACACACACTCCACCACTTTAAATATATACACACACAATCTACCTCTCGTTCTCTATCTCTCTCTCCTTCTCTCTCTCTCTCTGACATACACACACACACACACACACACATATGAAAACACACGCACACACCATCACCATTCAGTCCCTCTCCATCTGGAAGGCCTCACTTCAGTTGGAAAAATCGAGACTGAGCTGCTTTTAACAAGCCCAAGAGGCAGTCTTTGCCATTTCTCACTGAACTCTGACTTTGGTTGCAGGTCAGTCGCTAATGACCATCTGTATTGGTATTCTTTCCCAGCCCCAGTACCAGCTTCCATTCCACATCTTTCACATGCTATATGATTAATACCCCAACTTAGGGTCCCGGGCTCTGCTAACTTAAAGACTCACATTACATAACTTCTTAACACAAAACCCTGTGAAGGTGAAAATTGTGGTTTAGCTGTTATGCCCCCCCTCCTCCACCCCCCCCCCCACCCCACACACACACACACACACACACACACACACACACACACACACACACAACTTAACTTTTTTTCTTTTCTCCCAGAGCCTTTTCAGTTTCCCATTCTGGAAAGAATAACAGTTGACAGCCTTAATGATAACTTTCCAGCTTGAGGGTTGAACACCCAAAGACTCTCAATTACAGTTTTTCAACAGCCTCTCACCTTATTCATTTCTTCATATTGTGTGTATGACAGTTTAACTGGTATGAATAGATAAGATCACTGATTGTATGCCCTATATTTAAAATCTATTTGGCATATGATGCAGATTCTCATTTCATCTCTCTCTCTCTCTCTATCTCATTCAGTAAATCCCTCGTTCTTTCTCTCACATTTTCTGTGTGTTGTTCCTCATCTCTGTACATATAGCAAAGAATGTATTGCGTTGTATTGCCCCAGCTCTGGGGGCCACTTACCTAAGCCCATACCACACACTGACCATGAGGCTGTAGCCCCACCCGCTCCAACGCCAACCCCCCGCCCCACACACACACACACACACACACACACACACACACACACACACATACATACTATGCACTAGCCTGTCAGTGGGTCGGCCGCTATTGCCTGAGCACACAGATTCATGACTGATCTCCACAGAAGAGAAACACATGTACACGACTGTCATCTCCATCGCTGGCAGAAGAAACAGCCTGCTCAGCAATCTAGGGCAGTGGTCCCCATGGACCTGGGAGAGAGCGGCAAGTGTGTTTGGACGACGGTGGGGGCTTAGAAATGAAAAATAAAAACACAGGGTTTTAGATGTGTGTCTGTCTGTCTTCTTGTCTCTGGAGGCTGGAGAAGGGGCACCTAGTTATTAATTGAACACCACTCACTCACCCACTTCCACTGCTTTAGCTAAATGCAGTATGTGTGTGTGTGTGTGTGGTGTGTGTGTGTGTGTGTGTGGGTGGATGGCTGTTGGGGGAGGGGATTGTGGAGGCTGACATTTTACAAGTGAGGTGGTGAATTCATGGATGTCTATGTGTGTGTGTGTGTGTACATGTGTGTGAGTGTGTATTTCAGTGTACGTCTGCCTGTGTGCATAGTTTTGTGCAAAATATAGAACTCTTACAGAACATGCTTGGCTGGAACCAAAACAAATGTAGTGCTTTTAAAAAAAAAGTCTGCCAAAGGCTTGGATGTTGCTGGGCTGAAACATCCCACCTCTTTAAAGCAGCTACATTTTGTTTCTGAAAGAAGAAAATTAGCAGTGAACCATCCCATGCAGAGAGACAGTTTCACATGAGAAGCGTATGCCTTAACAAAAGAGCCTAATAGCTTTGCAGAACCACTTGGTAAAACATAGATTTTTTTTTTTTTTTCATGGGAAGGATGTACTGCACACAAGAAGGATTTGTCTGGATATCAGTAATCATTATCAGCCGTCCCAGCTCATTATGATCTTAATAACAATAAATAATCTCCAGCCCTTAGTATGATCAACACCTTTGAAAAATGCACACCCATCTACAAACAAAGCGACAAACAACGGCCTAAAAATATGTCTGCTTATTTATACTTTTTCATATCATGTCTAATTGATATTAATGAATGAATTAATTGACATTAATTTCTTGACTGTTAGAATATTTTTAAACCATGAAGAGTACACTCATCTTTTCAAAAAACGAAGGAAAAAAATCATACTGTTTGACTCATGGATCCCGTGCCAAACATTCATTTTCAATTCTCATTTAGAGCTGAAACTCAAAAGCTTCTCATTCTTTATTAATGCAGCTCATCAATAGCAAAGACCTCTTTTCCCCACGGTCTTATTCGGACATATTTGGAGAAATGGGAAAGAACTGGCGGAGGTATTTCAGAGGAAATAATTGGATTGTAACACCAGGACGGATATCCTCCCATTTAACACAACAGGGCTCTGCGCCGTGATCCTATTGCATTCTATTTGACACTAATACATGTGTAATTGCACATGGCAGGAATGCTCAAAAGTTGCATTCACTCTACTCTAAGTAAATATCGTCAAATATATGCATATACTGGTGCATGCACTATATATATATATATATATATATTATTTGATCGTAATTCTGGAGAGTTATAGGTCTACTTGATGTACATACCAGTGTAGTTACTCATTCCCTAATTTTATTACAGCAGAATTGACAAAAGAGGTCAGTAATTACAGAGCCTTAATTTAGCACAAAATACCCAATTTCCATCTTGTCTATTTATTTCCCTGATTCAATAAATCCTTCATCACTTTTTTGTTTTTCTGTGTTTGCTCTGTTTGTGTGCGTGTGTGTGTGTGTTTGTGCACTGCAATATTACTTCTCCATATTTGACACATAAGGTCAGGCCACACACACACACACACACACACACATACACATCCACACACCTCAAACACACCCGTCTCATTATCAGATCAGCGTGTTACGAGTCTCCATCAGGCCGACGTGTCTTTGGGCCAGCTCTGCCCTTTCCCCTCCCCTGCCGCTCTGTGTGCTGGTAATGGTGTCGTAATACAGATGATAGCAGACTGAACAGGGCCCAGGTTGTAATTAACAATCACTGATCCCCTCGGCTGCAGTTGCATGCAACAGACAGGGAGGACAGTCTACCATCGCATTCATAATTAGAGTATTCTTGATGTCGACTGCAAGCCATTTGAATTTATATAATGTCGATGTGAAGGAATCTATTTGGGGTGACAAATATTTGGGGTTGTTTGTTTTTTTAGCCATGTGCATTTGAAGTATTAAAATTTTTATTTGTGCAAGTCTGTAGGGGTATGTATTAAAAGTGTACTGTGTGCAATAATACTTGGACATCAGGCTTTAATAAAACTTGCAGAAATCAGACCAAACAAGGAGCACACAGACAACACTCATTTGGTTTGAGTTTGATACTCTGTTTGACAGTGCTGTGTTTATTCGGCTCTGATACCAAGCTGGCCTAAGGCCAGCCAGCGCAAACAGCCAAAAAGCGAAGCCACCAGTGATTTGATTTTGCTTCATTGTAAATGGGGGTGAAAACTTCCGGGAGGTCCAATCCATCCATGTTCCTTTTCTGGCACATATCACAGTTGTGCATTTGCAGGCAGGAATCAATACAATTTATCTCCCAGCCAGCGAGACCGAAGTTTTGGATTCGGTTGAGATAGAGCGAGACAGTCTGCTGAATACAAAATAGCTGCATAACAGTGATGCATGACTGTGAATGTCATACCACTGTTGTAGGGCTAATCATAGTGCTTTCTGATAGCGTACCTCACATAAGGCTAGCTCACCCCATTGTATGAATACAGTACATTTAGAGCAGAACTTCTGCCCGTTTTGCCAGTTTTGCTCATAGGCGTGCCAAACCAAGGCTGACTGCATGCACAGCTTTAAAGAAAGAGTGTAGCATTTTTTTATTATTGTTATTTGTTTGCAAACTCCTTTTAAGGTATTAAAATGCCTTGGACACGATTACTTCTCTCAGGTTAATTTTCAACAAGCAAAAGGCCTCCACGCTCTCTTGCCCAAAAGCCCACAGGCAATGCTTTTTACTTCCGTTTCATTTGTTCACTGCTGACACCCAGTTAACCCTCTCAGGTCCTGGGAAATTAGAGCTTGAGTGAGCTGCTGGCATTCAGAGATTGAAACACCGCTCCTAAGGGTACGGCAAATCATTTACTTTAAATCCCCCCAGGTTGTCAAAGTGATATAGTGGGCCAGCACATGTATTACCTCTGGTTGCATGTCTGAAGTCTATACAAGAATCTGCGTGGAAAGTCCAGATATATTTATGTAAAAAATGAGAGCGTCAATTAATTAAAAAAAAAAAAGCACAGGTTAAGAGATTTCACTGCCAACATTGTGGAAGATAGTTTGTTTCCACGTTGCAGATGCATCAATATTTTTTGCCAAATTGTACTCCAATCACAGAGGAGAGAAGCAACAAAACAGCTTCAAAAAACAGATGGTGTTTACCAACATACCTTTGATAAATGCTTACTGGCTTTTTTACCCGTCCGAGATCTCTGTCTCTCTCTCTCTCTCTCTCTCTCTCACTCACTCACTTTGCCTTTTCTCTTCCTGTAGTCTGCTGACCAGGTAAAGGCCTCTGAGCTTCCTGGAACAGATGCTGCCGAGCAGAGCACTAGCATGAATCATAGCCGCGGGGACGTAAGCAATCGCTGCTAAGTAACGGGAAAAACGATCTTCAGGCAGATGGTCGCGCCTGCCTGGGCCAATCCTCCGCCGAGAAAAATAGCATGGCGCGGCACAAAGGTAGCAATCTGAAGGCAGGGGAGCTCTATTATCAATCCACACATGGACCGCCCCACTTGGCCTAACCGCTGGAAGTGTGTGTGTGTGTGTGTGTGTGTGTGTGTGTGTGTGTGTTTTTAAGCAGTCATATGAAACTGACATGCATTATCTTTGCCACTCTATGAAAATCCTGATTAGGTTTAATAATTCCACCAGGATATCATGCCATAGCTCCATATGTCTTACGCATAAACCCCAAAGCTAAGGATGGAAATGTTCACTGTAACAAGCTTCACAAGTGGTTACGTTTATTCAGATGAAATGCTCATTGTTTGAATTAGCCTCTGTAGCCTAAGGCTTTTGTTACACTTTCATGGATACAAGAACATCCTGTCAAACACACACACACACACACACACACACACACACAAAAGGGGTCAGTTGGACGTGTGCTTGTGGACAGAAATAAAACAAGTGAACATTAAGCGGAGGCAAATGCAATGAAATCAAGAAAACTCATCATATGATATGCTCAACATTTCAATTTACCCCAGAAAAAAAGGATTGCAGCAATCGCCTTTCCCCACTGTGTTTGCCTCATTTCCTTTCATTCCCTTTCTCTCCCTCTTGCTGTCTTTCTTTCTTTCTTTCTTTTCTCTCTTCCTTTCTCTGTGAGATTACCATGATACTTTCAGCACTCCAAATCCAATTACCCCAGGACTCAGGCCACAGCTGCAGGCTCCAGGCTTTTGCTCATGCTCAGCACTTTGTGAGTGAGCAGCGGAGTGATGTCCTCCTAGTCCTTCTCCTCTTCCTCCTCCTCCTTCTCCTCCTTCTTCTCATCTTCTTTCTCATCCTCCTCTTCTACCTCTGCCACCACCACAGGTCCTCTTACCTGGGGCAGGTAACCGTGTCTGGCTCTTCATGGTCTGATTGGTGTGGGGTTTCATCTTCCTCATCAGTGGTACATGAACGCAAACATGCTGACACACACACATACATTGAAACGCACACATATAGACACACAAACACACACACCCATACACACACAATCCCATCCTCGTTCAGCACACAGAGAAGTGGGCTATGGGGGAGTGGAGTGATTATAAGTGGTGGGAGGGGCTGGTGTTGTGAGACATTGTCAGTGTGGGGCTGCTGTGAGGGAAATATGGTGGCTGCAGGAAAAATAAATCAATCGGAAAGAGAGGAGCACACATAAATCAGGGAGAGTGTGTGTGTGTGTTTGTGTCTCCGTGTGTGCGCATGTATGTGTGTACGTGTGTGTTTGTGCATGTGTGTGTATCTGTACGTGTGTGTGTGTCTGTATGTGTGTGTATCTGTATGTGTGTGTGTGTGTGCATTTGAAAGAGTTTGTTGTGTGTCAGTGTATTTGACAATGAGTGTACTGTACATCAAAGGGGTGGTGTGTGTGTGTGTGTGCATGCACATGCGTGTAAATGTGTGTGTGTGATAGTTGTCCTGAGCCCGATCACCATTCCACACAGCAGCGCTTGCACTGAATTACTCTGAGGTCACGCCCGTGGCACAGAGAGTACAGCGAGTAGAGCCTGAGCAAAGGTGTTTTTATTTACTCTCATTTAAAGAGATCAATATCACACAGCCACTGACCCACAAAGTGGAAGGCTAGGCTTGGCAACTATCACTATTTTTAGTAGGAGCCATGCCCAGTCTATTATGGATACCCTGTCTCTTTCTTTCTTTCTTTCTCTCTCTCTCTCTCTTTCTCTCTCCCTCTCTTTTTTGCCCTCTCTCCTTCTTTCACTTTTCTGTGATATCAGTCATGATTTTTCATGACTTCTGTGGCTTTGCCGTGTTTCCCAAGCTGCTGTGTCGTGTTTTTCTCTTCGTCTCAATTTCTCATCTTCTCTCTCTCTCTCTCTCTCTCCCTCTCTCTCTCTCTCTTTGCCTGTGTCTTTATGTGTATTTAATGCATTGATCCAAAGCTGGGTTAGATCCCTTGGGTGCATTGCCATTGTGATTGGTGTTCTGTGATTGGAAGCTTTGGAGGCGAATATGAGCTGAAAAGGGGTCAGATCAGAGCTGCCCCCAACATATACACACACACACACACACACACACACACACACACACACACGGACACACACAAACACTGATGAGTCACCCCACTGATCTTGTGCATGGCGCATGAGTTTTCACACGCTGCACGAGACGAGTGTGATATGGGGCTCATATGGTGCGGAACACTGCATAATGAATTAGACATGCTACCAAATCATTTAAAGTGGTGATGTAATTGTGGTGATGGTGAAAGTGAGGTGTGTGTGTGTGTGTGTTGGCGGGGGGGGGGGGGGTGCCTGTGGTGACGATGAAGGACAGAAGGACAGATGGTTGAATGGTGGACGGTATCTTAAAGTGTGTCTTTTCTGGGGCTCCCCTCTTAAGAACAGAAAGAGATGAGAGGAAGAAATGTGTGTGTGTGTGTGTGGGTGTGGGTGTGTTTTCGGGGGAACACTACAGGATCAAACCATACCTTTCAAGTATTTAGGGAGGAGCAGTTTGGGCTGGGCGCCACCGGGCATACGATAAAGAATTCATCTCCACCTGCAATAATAAAGAGGCCTCTCTTCAATTATACATGTGATGCCAGCGCATGCATAACATATCTATCAGTGGCAACATTAACATCCTGGATTGGAAGAAGATAGATGGGTGAGGGGGATACTGAGGCAGATGCCAGAAGACTGCACACCAGAACAACCTCAAGGATTGCATCTTGACACACTAATCAGGCTCTAAGGGGCAGGGGCTCTAATGAGCACGCTCACTAAGTTTGAACTCCTAAAGCGGCCCAGAGACTGGAGGCATTCTGCTAGAGCAGAGGCTAGGAATGGATGGCAGTTACAGTAATCTCTGGCTCTGATGAGGGCAGATTTACTGTATGTGTGTGTCCTGAATTCACAGCTCTCTGGTGGCATTTCTTTTTTGCGTCTTTTTTACCTGCATCCTTTTCTTTTTTTTCTCTCTTCCTCTCATTTTCTCTTTGTCGTGTCTTTCTCGTTGTCATTATCGTCGTCTCTCACTCTCCCTATCTTGTTCTATCTGTATGGCTAATTTGCTGTATGCACACACAGTCTCCAGGCTTTCACACAACCCCCTTGGTGTCGTAGAGCTGCTTGTGCACTCGAACCCTTTGCTCTCTCATTCGTTTGTTCTAGCCATTCCCCCATCTTTACAGTAACGCTCGCGTCACAGTTGGAATCATATGGCCGTTTATTTGAACAGATTAATTCTTCTGCATTGGTTTATTTATGGGGCTTTCTTTGACCGAGCTCGACCGGCCTCGTCACGTGGTTGCCATGGACGCAAGCACAGCTAAATTGCCATGAATTATACAGCGGGATCTGTAAATAAAACAGTAGGTCGAGGGTTGGCATACGGCGCAGCCCAACAGACTCTGAGAGTTTAGCCAAACACACATGCCTGCAGACACATGTACATGGACGCGCACACGCACACACTCACACACACACACACACACTCACCACCCTGTTAGATAAGAAAACAACTCTTCCCTGGGGAGTTGGTCTGCTGCACATTAGTTAAGCACAGGAGGAGACAACTAAAGGACACACACACACACACACACATGCACACACACACACACACACACACACACACACACCACACACACATAGACACACATTGGGCTTTGGTCCAGTCCAGGCAGGGGAGGTACGGAAAGGGAAGCGAGAGCCTCGCCGTGTGGATGAGTGTCGGAACGCTGAGCACAGCCAGAGCACTCAGGAACAGAAGGTGCTTCGCTGTGTGTGTGTGTGTGTGTGTGTGTGAGTGTGTGTGTGTGTGTGTACGGGGGGGGGGGGGTTGGAGAGAAGAAGAGACTGATTCCATAGCATGCACATGAGTGTGTGTGTTTGTGTATGTGTGTGCGTGTGTGTGTGTGTATGAGAGAGAGTGTGTGTGTGTTTGTGTGTGTGTGCAAACATTTATTTATGGGTGCGATCATATTTTTTTATTTAACAGATGACAGAATACGTGCATGATGGTGGGATTGTACTTGAAAAAGCAAATACTGGCTTGTCAAGTGAATATTATTTAGTGTCTGTGTGGCAATACAATGCAGCCTAGTCAGGCAGAACTGGTTTCACTGGTTTCTGCTTGCCTGGGAAGGTTGCCGCCCTAACTAACAGGTTGGCTTTGATGAGTGGCGTGAGCAAGGCTTAATGCCTTGCCACAGAGAGGCAGGTGTGATATTGATATGTGACAGTGCCATAGCTTCTAAATTTCCAATTCGCACAAAAATGAAAAGCTAGTCATGCAACATTCATATAGATTGACACACAGGTTGGTCTTGGAAAAGAGAGAGAGAGAGAGTAGATAGAAGAGACAGAACAGAAATACTATGGGATGGATGATCACACACAAAAAACAACAGTGACAGCCATGCTTTATGGCTTTGATGACAACAGAAAGAGGGGAGCTAGTGGGTATGAATCCCATGGCAACCGACTGTGGAGATGAACTGGGCTGGACCTGGGCCTGATGAAGGCCAGAATTGGACATGCTGTGCTGTCAGCTGCCATCTGGACTGCAGACTGTTTTTGACAGCGCCGCACAGTCACCTTAAGTGTCCCTCTTCCTCCTTCCTGGCACAAGGGCACACATGGTGATGTGGTGCTGTGTGCGGTGCGGTGCGGTGCTGTGCTGTGCGGGGCGGTGTGGTGTGGTGTGGTGTGGTGTGGTGTGGTGTGGTGTGGTGTGGTGTGGTGTGGTGCTGCGCAGGGTGGGGGTGAGGTGGCAGCGTTATGAGTAGCGGTGACAGCCCTGTCAGTGTCATCACCTCCGCCGTCTGGACTCTCACACTGCAGGGTCACCCAGGTCACGCTTATGACAGGCGACAAGCCTGGCCATGGATAACACCCTGAGCATACACACACACACACACACACACACACACATGATTTTCCTTGCCTGGTCCCTCTCCGTAGAGGGACAGGTGGTAATAGAGTCTAATAGAGCCTCATGGTGATGTCATGCCGTGCAAAGCCTCCTCCATCCAGCGCTCCAGATGTGGGTGTGTGTGTGTGTCTGTGTGTGTGTGTGCGCGCGCACCTCTCCCTGCTCCTGTGAGACAGACAAGTCCATCCCTTCAGAAGGGCCAAGGATAAGGGATTGGACGGAGATGAGCAAAGCTGACACACACAGGGATTACACACAGGGATCTGGTGATCAGGTTTGTTTCTTTGTGTGTGTGTATGTGTGTGTGTTAAGGAAAACAAGAGAATAGGAACACTGTGCTTTCAGCATGTGTGCAGTTCTGGTCTGTTACATGGACTTAATGTGTGTGTGTGTATTTGTGTGCGTGAGTGTTTATACACACGTCTTTGTGTGTATATGTTGGTGTTTATGTGGATGGTGACTGTCACACAGTGCCTACAGCAGGTGAAAATGAGACACTTTCTGCCCCCCACCCCCCGAGTAGAAGGTCTTTGTCCAGCAGCTTATCTCTGAGATATCGACTCCCCTACACCTTCTCTCTCTCTCTCTCTCTCTCTCTCTCCCTGTGCCCCTGTGCCCTCGTCTCTGCAGCGCCAGAGGATCCCGCCGTGCGGCAGACTGCTTAAGTCTCAGCTTCCCAACAAATAGCGTCTCTAAGTGCAGTTCACCTTAAGTTCAAGCCCCCGGTATGAAAGCAGCAGAAGCAGCATCCCCTATCTCCATACAGCCTCCTGGGAGCATTGGCCAGCCCTCCCTCAAAAGTTCTTAACAGTGAGGCTTCGAGTGCTAATAACTGCTAATATATACAGTCACGGGTAGACTGCAGCAGTTCCACTGTGGTATGGAACCCCTGTCCAACAGAGAGAGAGAGAGACAGAGAGAGAGAGAGGGAAGGCAAAGAAACATATCCTGTAAAAACACACACACACACACACGCACACACACATTGAAAACCTTCAGAAAAAAGTCTCTATTTTACTGTGTCTCAATGGATTGTTGTTGATAGTCTGCTTTGTTAGGTGACATACATTTTTAGATCGGCTGCAGCCAAACAAACTGCTGGAACTGAGGATACTGTGGACATGTTATGTGTGTGTGTGTGTGTCTGTCTGTCTGTCTGTCTGTGAGTGCATGACCGACTTTGAGGCAGTGCTGGGGCTGTGCCACCTCTCGCCTGTGTGCTAATAGTAGAGTCCCTTAGAGAGTTGTAGGGTGGGTGGGGGGGGGGGGGGCATGGCACAGGATGGAACCTCTAAAACTAACAGCTGAGGAGGAGAGAGGAAAGGAGAGAGGAGGGGGTGAGGGGAGAGGAGTGGAGAGGGAGTAAGGATGTGAAATAAGGAGACAAGGAAGGACAAAGAACGAGGGAGGAGAAGAGAGAGGGAGAGAGAGAAGAGAGCAGGACAGAGGAGAGAAGAAGCTGATAGGAGTGGACAGGGAAAGTAAGAAAATGACGTGGAAATGAAAGCACAGTGAGACTGAAGGTCGAGAGGCTCTGGAGAGAAAGGAGAGCAGAAGGAGTGGAAAGAAAGACAGAGAGCACAGGAGGGAGGAGAAGAAAGGAGCACATACTGAAAGAATGACACAAAGACTGTGAGATTGGGCAACTGAAGATGACTATAGGGGTTTTTGAGCACCTTTGTTGAGCAGTGTTCGGTGTTCCCATGTTGTTCTGGAACATTCCTGTCCCAATATTACCCAGGGTTACCAGTTACCGTCCTCGTACCAGTATCTCCAGCATCCTCCTCTCTGCCCTAGTTGGGACTGTTGGACCTTCTCCAACCCGCTTGACCCTCCGCTCTGCCTCACCGAACGCCTGATTGGCCCCGGGGTGCTGGGAGTGGCGTTTAGCGCAGCGGCAGGTAATCTAATGAGACACCAGGAGATGCATAGACCAAAGGGCACCAGCTCCCATGGCATGCCAAAACAAGTGCCTAATGATCCAGGCAAGTCATGGACAAACAAGCAAGGGAGAGGAGAGAGTGTGTGTGTGTGTGTGTGTGTGTGTGTGTGTGTGTGTGTGTGTGTGTCTGTATGAGAGAATAAGTGTGTGACTGTATGTGTGAGACAGAAAGACAGAGAATATGTAAAAGGGAGAGAGCATGAGAAAGAGAGAGAGAGAGAGAGAGGAAGAGAGAGAGCTCATGTAGTGTGTGTGTTTGTGTTCTGTTGTGTGTTGAGGATCCTCATCCTGCACAATGGTAGTACAGCAGGTAGGTGTGTGTGGGTGGGGGCTAGAGGAGCACAATACTACCTGATGGATGAAGATTCAGGATGTATGTGGGTGTATTTATTTGTGTCTAAAAGGACACAGGACAGCGTGAGAAGTGAATCCAAGCACAACACAGGATAGTGAATCTAGAAAAACGAATGTGTATAAACTGTATATATGCTAAACGTCCATTAGATTTCATTTTATTTCCTCAAGCTGTGCACCTGAGATGTAAAACATGCAGTCTTGAGCGCTTAGCATGGTCCCTCTCCAGTGGCGGAGCAGGAGTTTAACCTAGCGTCCGCACCATTGCAGCAGGATTAGCGCAGAAACCAAGAAGGATCCCAGAAGAGTTGTCGAGAGTAATGTTCGGGCTGTCTGCCATGCCTTCAGGGCTGGACACGATTTGATGAAATCCAAACCCTCACACAGAAACACTCCGCTCCGGTTTGTGCCTGAATGAATGAGAGAGGCTACAGCATGGGATAGGAGGGGCTGTGTGGGAAATGCTGTGTTTTATAAGGAAAGGGTAAAGCAATCCAAAGCTAGCCAGGCTGAGCAGGTCTCTCCAGTCTCAGAGGGCAGAGAGGCCAGTGGAGCTCTGGTGGGTTCGCTGATTGTGGATTGTGTGTGTGTGTGTGTGTGTGTGTGTGTGTGTGTGTGTGTGTGTGTGTGTGTGTGTGTGTGTTTATTTGTGTGTATATGTGTGTGTTTGTCTGTCTGTGCGTGTTTATTTGTATGTGTGTGTGTGTGTGTGTGTTAGGCAAGGTCATCTATAGCTATGTCTTCACAGAGCTGTTTAAATCGTGTGTCAGGTGGGGGATGCATGGGGACCTGGCCGCTGTGTTAATGCTCCTGACTCTGCATCTTGGCAGCACAAGTGCTGCTATTATACGTAGTAGCCTTCATGTTTTTTAGAAACAGGAGCCAATTGTACTGTGTGTACAAAGACAGAGCTGTATCAGCCAATCCAACAACATGCAGCCCTCCCTGACAGCACTGAACTTTGCCCTTGAAGTCTTGTATATAGTAAGTGTGTGTGTGTGTGTGTGTGTGTGTGTGTGTGTGTGTGTGTGTGTGTGTGTGTGTGTGTGTGTTTGCCAGCCAAAGCCTGAGTTTGTCTGAGCATGACCTGTGGTCTGTTTCTGCTTTAATATTTATGTGCTGTTTGGCTGTGGGTCTGTCACTAAGGGCTCACATAAACAGGGCCTCTTGCCCAGACATCCTGGAGGGGCCAACAGCTCTCTGCACGGCCTGCTGAGAAGAGGCACTGTGGGCCTGTACAAGATAGAAAACCACCACTACCACCAACCAGTCAACCCCCTAACACATACACATATACACACACACAAGCACAAAGAAACAAACACACACACATACACAGACACTCAAATATATAAATTGCTTTGCTGTTTTCAGTGCTGTTGTCTACCACACATAACAGTAACTAATGCAGTCTCTGCAGCAGGGAATAACACCAGCAGAGAATACACAAAGTGCAGATTCATTCATCTGAACTACCACAGTGTCATGTCATAGATCACGCTGTGTTTAACAATATCTCTAAATTTACTGACAAACACACACACACACACACACACACACACACACACACACACACATACACATACACATACAGACACACACACACACACACGCGCACACACACACACACTGTGCACACACACATGCATGCACTCACTCACTCACTCCCTCACATCAAGCCAAGCGCCAACTTAATGAAGACACTACAAACTGCAGTCTGGCAGATGCACCTTGCAGTACAAGCGTCTCCCATCATATCCGTCTTCATATAGCCTTAAGAGCTGTCAGCGCCCATCATTTTCTGATGACTGATAGCCGCCGTGGAGACTGCCACTAGTTTGCATAATATATGGGCAGACACGTAACGTCTCAGCACTGTGTGAATGGGATTCAGCGGCTCGCTGTTCTTTTTTTTTTTAATGCAGCGCAGATGAATATGAATGCTGCTCCCGATATGAAATTATAAGGATATTAAAACAGCTCTGGAGGGAGCGCACAGCAGCGACGTCTGTGGGGGTTGTGAGATTTTAATAACAAATATTGCTTTGGATATTTATGATAAGAGCCATGGATGAGAGGTGTTTTTTGCTTTCTTTCTGTTCTTCTTTTCTTCTTTCTTTCTTGCTCTGTCTCTCTTCTACTTTAGTGCATAGGGAGGAAGCAAAAACCTTAAAGTTAGTAGTTTTTATAAATTTGGGATCAACAGCAGTCTAAAATGACATTAATGTAATTTTTGCATTTCCCCCCACAGAACAAGGATTTGTTCATTCAAGATTTTTTTATTGATTTCCGCAGTCTGTCTGACTTGTTTTGTGATTTGTTGCTCAAAGACTTTCTCTTTATATGGTGACTGCCCCAGAGTGCTTGCATGCGTGCGTATGTGCCTGTGTGAATGTATGTGTGTGTGTGTGTGTGTGTGTGTGTGTGTGTGTGTTCCTGTAGTCCTTTTTCCCCCAACAGAGTACCTGAAAGACTTGCAAATTGGTCTCTTTGCAGCAGCACCTGGGGTAGCTCCTCATTCAGGAGTGACTTTGCATTGACCGTGTTGCTCTTTGTGAGACTTTCTTTCAGACAGGACGTGAGGCACAGAGGTGAGCTAAGCTGGGCTAAGCTTTCTCACTCTCTCTCTCACTCTGTCTTTCTGTGTGTTTCTGTGTGTGTGTGTGTGTGTGTGTGTGAGGGAAGGCACTGACTGCTTTTTTGCCTTCTACACACACACACACACACACACACACACACACACACGTCCTTATTACCTACATTACCTACCCAGCGCTCTTCCCTATGCTGATAGGGTCATTTCCTCCCACCTGAAAGTGAACTAATCCATCTCCTCACACCTGTGGGCTGAGTTGGGAGGGAGGTAACTAGTGCTGGTTGGTTGTGTGAGGTGGTGGTGGTGGGGGATTTATGGACCACTTCCAGTTAAAGACAGCCCCCCACCCCAGTAAGGCGGGTAGTTGTCAGCATGGCAGATAGCGGCAAGGAAGGAAGATGGAGCGCTAAGATTAGCCTCCAGCGCCGCGCGGCTAAAGCGTGCCAGGGGGTCGAACCGGCCGCAATAAAACAATATCTCCCCTTATCAGATCGGCCCCGCGTCTGGCCCTGACATACAATAAATGAGACTGCGCTTTCCACGGCTTCTCTCTCTCTCTCACGTTCACAGCTTTCTATCTCTCTCTCTCTCTTTCTCTCATTCTCTCACTCTCTCCTCTCTCTCTCTCTCTCTATCTCTCTCTTTCTCCCTGTCTGTATCTCCCACAGCTTTTCTCTCTCATACTTTTCTACTTTTCTTATTTGTTCATCTGTTTTCTCTTACCTCTTTATTTTTCTTTCCCTCCTTTCTTATTGAATTCATCTATTTGCTCCTTCTCTCCTTCTTTCCATCCATCCACCATTGATCTATTTTCCCCAAAGACTTTTTTTGTATGACCTTTTGTCCATCTTCCCCATCTCCTCACTCATTGGGAGGCTCCGCTGAAGGCTCCTCTGAAGGCTCTCTCTTCATGCTGTGTATGTATGCGACAACAATTAGCCTGCCCTAGAATCAATGGCGCTGGAGAAACAAGACAAGAGCGCAGCGAACATTTGGAAAATAATTAGACCGGTCTTTTTATTTTTATTCCTATTTGTGTGCTAAGAGACCGAAATGATTCAGTTACACACCCTTTGTAGTCAGTCCAAAGCTTTAGTCTTTCTCTGTCTTTCACCTTGCTTATTGAAACGGGGCAGAATGTGGATGATTGTGGTGTCTTTCTCCTCTGCTGCTATACAGTTCTGCACCATGAGCAGCCAAGGGCTTCTTAGACATCGGGGAACTCAAGGGGCCTCTCCATACAGAGCTGACCTCGCCTGGATTGTGCAGAGATGTGTGTGTGTGTGTGTGTGTGTGAGAGAGAGAGAGGGCATGTGTGTGAGGGTGTGTGCGTGTGTATCTGTTTGTGCATGCGTGTGTGTGTGTGTGTCTAAGGTCCACGGGAAGTCGGTCTTGCTGAATAAGCCTCGTAACTCTCTGTCAAACACCGATGCGGCACAATTCCACCCAATGGCAATTTCATGGGAGTTTGCTTTTTTTAATCAAATACAGTGTACACTAATGATCTGCCTTGAAATCCCGCCATCCAATGGCATTACCAGTGGGGAGGAAGAGAGAGAGAGGAAAAGAAAAGAAAAAACCTACATCAGCCAGTGTGAGAGAGAGTGTGGTGGTGAAGTTTGCCAAGGCAGCCTTCAATAAATAATTTCCTCTCACAATAGCATTTTATCGTAAGCAAAGCTTTTAACTTCATGGCTTTTCAAGTGATTCCAGCAAAAAAAATCAGAGCATATATCTTCGCTTGTCTGTGAAATTCAATCCCAGTCTAATATCCTGGTATTGAATGTCTAATTTTCTGCATCACAGCAATGTTAACTGCAATTTTATATCTGTGCCTCGAAAATGGAAATATTTAGAACATTAATTATCCAACGTGTTGTTACAAACTCAAGCTGGCAACAGCTAGAGGAGAACCTCCAGCAAGACATTTTCATTTTTGACATTAATGTACTATCATAAAAACGCACAATCGCCGCGTTTATGGCTAAAGTCGCCCCATAAAACATCCAGACTTTGTGTGTGTATGTGTATGTGTGTGTATGTGCAAGTCAGGCCAAGGTGGGGGGAGGGAGCTAGGTTGGACTGATGAAATATTGGATTCCTCTCCAAAAGAGATTACGCTGGGTATCTCACACACACACACACACACACACACACACACACACACACACACACGCTCCCACACTCGCCTACACGGTGGGCTCTCTGAATGCAATCGCTGGCAAATCCTTTCATTCCGTTGACCCTTTGGAACTATTGATTGAGGCGTATGGAGGCCCAGGGCCTGGAGTCCACAATTGCTCCTTTAGTCCCATAATCACACACCCAGCCCCAACCTGCTGTTGCACACAGGGGTCAGCGGGGGCCACAGGCAGGACAGTCATCCCCATGGGACACTCTGAGGCACACCCAAAGTAGACACAAACACACACACACGCGAGCACAGAGGTGGCTACCATCATACTGTATGTACATTTTCATTCTACACACACAAAGACATGGATACACACATCATTCATACATACACACGCAGACACACGCAGACACACACAGACACGTACTGAGGTGGCCACAGTCATATTGTATGTGAGGATACAGAGGATACACACATCACTCACACACACACACACACACACACACACACAAACACAAACACACAGAAGTGGCCACAAATGCACTGAACGTAAACTTTCTATTTGCACACATGTACCATCACACACACCCACACACAGTTCCATAGTTCTCAGGGCAACGGTGCACAATCGATGCATACTCAATCAAACACATATCATGCATGTGTCCACTTCCTAGACGAGTGTCCTATTCCCCAATGAGAAGCCTTGTCCTCCCCCACACAGTCACACAATGCAAAATGACAACATGGCATCTTGAAGTAGGTCCAGGCCATCAGTAATGACTGCTTAATCTTTTGGATGTCTTTTTTTTCCCACGGCACCCTTTGAATGTGAAGCATCATTACCAGCGCACAGCCATATCTTTGCCTTCAGCTCTCTTCTTCCAGCTGCCAATCCAGCCAAAGGTTAGAGAGGCTTTTTTTTTCATTGATGTAAATGTTATGAGCTTTCAAAAAGCCCTTTCAGAGTCACATGAAAGGGAAGGGGACCTTCTCTTTGTGAGAGGCTGGCATTCGGCCGTCCCTGCCACCGTTGTAGCATGAAGACAGCAGCTCACCTAGTCGCTGATGCCAGAGGGGGGTCAGGTGGAGGGATGGGGGCCGTGGGGGCCAGGGGATGGGCGGAGGTTGTTGAGGGGAAGAAGGATGCCCCCCCGTCGCGCACTGGTGAAATGTCATGCACCCCCCCCAAAGGAGCTATCGAGCGCACGCACACACGCACAGGCCAGCCATTCAGTCGGTTGGCCAGACTCACCGGAGCCGCAGGCTGCAGAAGATGGGGCGGGGCGCAGTTTCATTCCCATAATCCCCTCTGTGACAGTCACCCCAAGATGGGGGATGAAGGACGATTTATAACAGGGTTGTGTGTGTGTGTGTGTGTGTCTGTGTGTGTGTGTATGTGTGTGTGAACATCCTTGCTGGTTGCAAAAAACCCATCACACACATACACATACACACACACACACACACATACAAACACACACACACACACAGACTTTCACATACACACATAACCTATGAAACATGAAAAAGTAAAATAGAAGATCAATAATAGGTAATGATCTGATATTGAGAAACCACTCTCCTACTCATTAGAGAGCTGGCAGCTCTTTGTGTGTGTGTGTGTGTGTGTGTGTGTGTGTGTGTACTGTTTCCTTTTAGAGCTGAGGGGTGGAAGGCACATTACTAAGAATGAGGTGTGTGTGTGTGTCTGTGTCTGTCTGTCTGTCTGTCTGTCTGTGTGTTTGTGTGTGTGCTGCAATTAATAGACCTCTAATAATTTTGAAATGACTGACTGGCATAAAATAATACAACAGAGAGACAGAGAGTGAGAGAAAAAGACAGAGGAGGGAAAGAGGGATCCTCAGGAAGATTGAAGGACTCTTCGTCTGTCTCCAAGCAATTAGCCTAATGCGGGTCTTATAAGCAGTTTAGGATCTCCTGACTATTTGATTAACATGTAATAAAGCAGGCGGGGGAAGGGAAGAGGCACCTGGGGAATGAGACACATCCATGGGACAGCAGCAGCCATGACCCGCCCAGAGCCCCAGACTTCTCTCCTCCTCGCCTTAAAATGAATGCCTGACCTTTTCTTCCAGCCCCACTTTAGGATATAAACTTGGGAAAGGCCAGGGTGGCTCAGCCCAGGCGTTAGTCACTAGTCTGCAGCCGTATTGATTTGTATTACTTCCTCTATTTTTATTTCCTTTTCATATTTTCTTTTTTAGCCCAGGCTGGGACTTTCCTTTTGTTCATGCAGACAATGTAAAAGGGTTGTCAGTCAGTCTCAGACTCACTGAGCAACACTGGACCACATTGAAATAGATGTGGTGCAACCTTCTCCGCCCTCCTGCCTTTGAACACAGCATGACCTATTCACTTCTAACCTACAAGTATATCATGAAATGTTTATCTTTAGAGTCAGCATTGATCGAAACACGGTGCTGCATAACTCAGACGTCAAACAGGGTAGGAAAGGAGAAGTTGGGTTCCTGATGCAGGCAGATTTTTTCAGGGCTTCTTTGTAAGATGTTTATTCAGAGCTCACGGTGGTTCATGCAGTCAGGGACTGCCGAGTAAGAACTTTAGAATAACACCAAACTCCTAGGTAAACACAAGCTGCCAATGAGCCGGCAGTAACAAAGTCAAAGGGGTGAAGACAATATGCGCTTTCTCGATTGGCAATCTTGGCAATCTTATTTCCCATGTTATTCGAATCCTGTGCAGCCAAGGACTTTTTCCATTCATCGAGTCCACTAACTCTCTCTCTCTCTCTCTTTCTCTCTCTCTCATTTGCTCCCTGGTGATCTGCTCAATTAACCCCAACACCAGCAAAAAACTGATTTTCCACAAACTCAGGGAAGAGAGAGAGAGGTCAAAACAGACACACACACATACGCTTAAACACACACATACACACGCTTAACCTCTCTCTTTCTCTCTCTCTCTCTCTCTCTCACACACACACACACACACACTCCTAATCAGATACACTGAGCCAGCCAATAAAGCTACGAACCATACAGTGCAGGTGACGGCCCCTTGGTTTCATTTGTAATTAAGGTTAATACGCTGATGCACAAGCTCCTTTAACTTGAGCAAGCTATGGAGCCATTACTCCAGCAAAAGCACACCCAATGCTCTGCTCACTCCCACTAGCAATGAAGGGGCGCTAAGTGCTAGGTCACGCTAATTAGCTCTAGCGCTAGAACTCTGCTTTGTTCGGCCAGGCTAAATGCTTCTGCCCCACCACACCAGTTCACACCAGGAGGTGTCAAAGGACAGAATGCGTGGTGGGGAAAATGAACTTCGCATTGTACGGAGTCTGTAAAGTCCAGAAATGGAGTCTAATGCATATTAGTTCAAGTGTTGTTTTGATGGAGGAAAGGACATAGTGAGAATGCTTATGAGACCATACGCTTTTGGGGATAGGACAACTCTCTAATGCAGAAACTGCAGGAGATGATGAGCTGAGTGGGAGTATGTGTGAAAGCTGTCTTTGAATTCCCCACGGAGAGTCATATCCTTTCTGTTTGACGCCACTCACACTATGAGAGAACACACACCGACCTCCTCCCAACGCTTAATTAGCATGCCAGCATCATTTATTAAGCACTTATGTCAAAGTCTGTGTGCGTGTGTGTGTGTGCGTGTGTGTGTATCACTGCATTTATGTTGTTAAAGTTGTTAAAATGAATTCCCTCCTTGGTGCAATATGTGAACTTTTGGAAATGTGTAAATAAAAAATGTGGCCATGCACAGGCCCACAAACACAGGGCAGAACACAAAGCTGACAAAGATGTTTTCTTTCTGTTGATCCTTTACCATGTATTCTCTCTCATTGCACAAGTCAGCACATTTTTGCCATATTATTCGGTTATCTATCCTGGAGCTTTTTGCGTTTGTGCATTTTACGTATTCCTTCTTTCGATGGGAAATGTTGATGAAAAGCTTTTCGACACAAGGTGCGTACAGCTGAGAGATAGATTGGGTTAGCGCCGCAACCGCTAATAGCTCATGTGCTTTTGCTGATCACACAAAACCATCACATATCAAAAGCAATGCAAAACGCAAATAGGAGCACCTGAGGGATTTGCCATCTGAACAGGTTTAGCTGCATGCCATCCCCCTCCTTATATTTCAAACATTGTTACGGCATCTGAATACAACTCACCAGGGTGATAAAATCCCATTCATCATTTGTGAACCGAGCCGTCTCCACATTCATTAGGGCCAAATAAACGAGTCCTCGCGGCCTTGATTTCAGCTTCGATGAACAAATCTTTTTTTCAGGCGAGCACGGTAGCTTGCTCATTATTCTTATGGGCACCTGCACTTACATCTCCGACACCACTCAGATCCGTCCTCATCCAGCTATGCCTGTTTCTTTCTCACTCGCAATTTGAAATACAATACATTTGATTTGAGAGCTTTGGCGGGGTGAAGGGAAGGAAAGAGGTGTGTGTGTGTGTGTGTGTGTGTGTGTTTGTGTATGGTCGAGGGGGTGCCTATTCTGCAGAGTGGAGGCACTGCGATCATTATTCATAATGACAGGACCACTGGTCGTGATCGTAAGTGCTAACGTATGCACAGCCCCAGACGTTCGGCCATGCTTCACACCAGCAGCAGAGGTATCATGTTTCTTGCCACCAGCTAGTGCTGGGCAAATATTCACACTCATACAAATACACACACACACACACACGCGCGCGCACACACACACACACACACACCCTTGAGCTCACTCAGTTACTTCAGGCATGGGACATTAGGTAGGCGTCAAGCAGATTACAGTGCACAGCGAAGCAGATGTGGTCCAGACTTGGGCCAGACTCGTCCGCTGACTCAGGTCAGCCTCGGTGGTGAGTCTACTCCACCCATGCACTTGTTCGTCGATACCTCTCATTTCTGCCACCAAGGACCTTGACCAAATTTCCTCAGGTGTACGCTCGATGTTATTAACTCCACAACTTAAAAGGCCTGTCATGCTCTTTTTTCCTCCTGTTCACCTCCGTTTGCTCCATGCCCTCATCCCCCACAAGAGGACTCTAGAGGGGCATTAGCTCACTAAGAATCTCCCCAATAATACTTCCTAGCTGATGTGAAAAGCACAGTGCCACATGGGAGTTCTGTGGCTCGGTCCACGGACCGGTGTCATTAGCCAGCCCACCTCTCTGCAGACTATTCCAAGTGCCTTCCATTATATGAGCAGCTATTCGGAGCAATTCTAGTAGTCTGTGGGGCTGTCAATCAAATGTAGCTGGCAGGCAGGCCAGTGCCAGAGGCTGGATATTTAGTCCGCTTCAGTTGCTCATTTTTACACCAGTAGGACAGGGGAGTCTACACTGCGCTGAGATGGCAAGGGAGAGTGTATGTGTAGTATGTGTGTGTGTGTCTGTGTTTGTGTCTGTGTGTCTGTGGTGGATGTTTGTCAGTGTGTGTGCGAGTGTACGTGTGCTTGTGGCTGTGCAAGTCTTTTTAAATTCCTGTTTATTCGTGAATATGGGTCTGTGTGTATATTTGTGGTATTGTCTGTATGTCTGAGAGATTAATGACACAACCAAGCCACTGTGACATTTTCCTCCAGAATCTTGTCTAGCCTATACCTGAGGCAGTAGAGACTTACACAGATGATGCTGCCTACACCCCCCCCCCCCCCCCCACCACCACCACCACCACCACCACAGTGGCTCTGCTCCAACTGAATAGGAGACCCATTTCTGACACCTCACTTTTCCAACTACTCCAATTGTACTTGTATGGCCACTGGTTGTTTCAGTTTTACTAGCATTAATTGTATTAGCTGGAGGCTTGGCCCCTGTTTTGTCTACCCTCTAGAGAAACAGAGAGGGATAAAGAGAGAGAGAGAGAGAGAGCTGAGACATGACATCACCGTACAGCATTTCACGGATCTGTCCTCTGGGAGCGGGGCAGACAGTCAAGTAGCCTGACAGAGGTACAGCAAATGGGCTTAATGACACGAAAACACACACACACACACACACACACACACACACACACACACACACATAGGGTCACACACCAGATAAGTCCTTGTGTACTGGAATGTGCTTCTAAATGTGCCAAACTGTTTTCCTTGCGTTGCAGCTTGCCTAGGGGCAGTGTTTCTTGTAGTGCACATCTGAGTGCTTCTGGACCGCTGCAATGATCCAGGTCCATGGCCACAGTTTGCTGAAAGTTGCACACAAATGAAAGTGATGGGCTTGAGAAATGAAACCCCCAACACTAGTCTTTGCATATGTGTCAACTATATCACAGGCTTGTTTGCTAGTTTTGGCCCTTTCAATACCTTATGGTTTACCCCTCAAATCTTATAGGGCATCGGTCGCTTAGACAAGGGAGGATATTATAGACTGCTTCTCCTCTGTCAGGTAAAATGTGCTATTTGAGGGTGGACTTTCTTTCCCCGCTTCAGAGAACTGTGGGGTGGGGTGGGGCTGGGGGTGGTCAGTGTTTTTGAAAGTGGGGAAATAAGAGAGATAAAGAAGAAAAAGAAAATGCTTTCTTGCTCTCACTCCTTTTTTTCATGACATGTCAGGGCTAAGAGCAGAGCTGTCTTGAGTAAGTGTGCCAGGCTACTGAGGCCACTCGGACCAAGTGGCCTTTGATTTTGTTGAGCCTTGTCATTGTCTTTTAGTGACCTTCAAAGCATGCCTGGTTTGAAGGAGGGTAGATTCGAGTGTTGTGCTATGGTGTGTTTTGTTACGTTGTGTTGTGTTGTTTGTAAGACTGGAAGAACAAAGGACTTGGGGAAAGAAGCATGTATTAATGGTAACTATTGCGAGTACAATTACAATTAATCTGACTCCATAAAATTAATAGGTTGACCTTGAAATTGCTAAAAGCACAAGAGTGGCTTAGCATAGGAGAAGAGAGATATATGAACTGGTGGAATAAGGGATGATTTATTTAACAGTAAGCCATAAACTCAAATGTATCAGTAGCAGTTAAACTGAATGCAAGTCATAATAGATATAGTCAAATAAAACATAAACAAATGAGATAACCAGACAACCCAAAACAAGAATAAAAAAAAACAAGAATATAAAGAAATAAACAACCCCGGGAAAGAGAGAGAGAGAGAGAGAGAGAGAGAGAGAGAGAGAGAGCCCAAAGGGAAAGATGACTTTTCAGCAACAGTGAGAGAGCAAAGAGTGAGAGAAAGGTAGAGAGTCATGAACAATGGTGGAGACGTGCCATTTATCCACATGGCCCACTGGCACAAGCCAATGACACTTTAGCAAGTCTTTAATTGGTCGGCTGGCCTATGCCAGTGAAAGGTGTGAATTCAAATTAGTATACAGACTATAATGTAGTTATTTGCATATAATATTTACAGATAATTTAGAACTATGATCAGATTGCTTCCCACATTACAAGGATCAGTTCAAGACCAAACATGACAATATTTCATTCAACCAATATATTTACAGAGATTAGATGTGAATCATAGGTAACCACAGCCAGAATTTTTTTTTGGGTGAGTCTCAAGTCCTCAGGCTGGCGCACAATGGAGGGGCAAATAGAAAGTCTTTGTGTAGGCCTGACACAGGCCAGACGAAAGTGCGGATTTCAGTCAATTTTGCCTTTCATGTTTGAAACAATGCTTAATTATACCCTGATCTACATGTTTTGCAGAGCATGTATCAGACTTGCTATGGGCCTATCTTTGACCTTCTGCTGTTTTTTCCCTTTCTTCTTTCTAAGGCCCCTTTCTTTTCCGGGAGTCATCGCCCAAATATTGCCACAAAAAAAGGAAGAAAGAAAGGAATTCGAGTAACACCTGTGTGACCGCTAGCTGTGCTACGCCAGTCATAATAAAACAACGCCTCATTTTGCGTTTCTTGTTTTGAGCCAGTCACGGTCACGGTCTCTCTACTGTAGTGTAGCTGCCAATACTTGGGTATACGAGTGATCTTGTGTTCTCGTTAATGCTCCGAAGAGACTAAGAGAATTCTTAGTTTCTTCGGAGTGGATGGCCATTCTGGCCTTTTCCAGAAGGCACAGATTGCCGGTCCGCCCTTGTCAGCACTGATAGGATGACTCACAGTAGCCCAGCACAGATTTGATGAATAGACACCTGTACAATGTGGGCCATAGGAAAAAAAGTACAGAACCTGCCCCACCACAGAGCACAGGCAAATATCCACATTAAGACAGTCTCTGCCTTCTGATTCCTACAGAGACAATGAGGCTTTGAGGAGCAGCACCAAACTGCTGCCAGTTAGATGGTGTCACCGGTGAATAATTGAGCTGTTTTGTGTGGCGGAGTGAATATTTCAGAGAGGTCTGTGGTGTGCAACTCGAGCTAGTCTCTGCTCTGCTGCACGCTGGTTTGAGGGTGCCAACTGCAAGCAAGTCATGCGACTGTGTAGAGGCACGTGCTGTGTGCCCTGCTGCTTGGGTGCACATGCATGGCAGCGTGGAAATGGTGCATGCCACAGATGGGCAGGGAGGGCCGGGCGCCTCAGGTAAACTCACACACAGTTGACACACAGACCACATTACACACAGTGTCTCTCATACACACGCACACACACACATGCCTGCTGCTCTCATGCACTCTCTCTCCCACACACACACACACACACACACACACACACACACTCACACACATGCTCACACATGCACATAGGCCTGCTGTTCTCATGTGCTCTCTCCCCCACACTCACACACACAGAAACATCCCTGTTTCCTTCCCACTGTAGTTGTACTTGGCCTCTGAAACATTCTCTAGACGTCTGCCACAGAGTTTGCGAGATCCCCCCAGGTCCCAAGCCCTTCAGGTTCCTTGGACCTTTGTGCCTCAGTGGTCTGTGCCAGACGGTCTGAACGTAGGCCTGTGAACTCCCACCAGATGCTGTGCACTCTGTCTGCATGCTGAAAGACTATCTCTCAATCTAACTCAAATGTAATTTTGTTCATTCAGTTTTGTACTGCACAGCAAGATTTCGAAACTATCTGAGTTCAATATCAAAGTAATTACTTTATTTTATGCGTCACAACTTTAAATCATCGGGCAAAGTTAATCTACTTAGCGAATCGATAGCAACATAATCCTGTCCTATCTCCATCACTGAAATACAAGTTTGAGCTCAAATAATCACTTCAGCACTATTTGAGCACTCTTACTTTCCATGTGGTGCTTGTACATTGTCATAGATTGCCATGCTGTTCTGGTGTATGTGTAGTGTTGTTGCATGGTGTGGAGCGCTCAGATATGGGGTAATATTGAGGTGGCAGCAGAGCTAGAGGCTGGCTTGTGTGAGAACTGCGCCGGCAAAAACAGTAATTATGCCAGAAGAGTGAGTCACACATGCCCGGGCTACACATCCATGAATAAAAGAAGGACAGGCTCAGCGTATGTGTGAGTATGAATGCATGTCTGATGTGTCAAAATCTGTGTGTGTGTGTGTGTGTGTGTGTGTGTGTGTGTGTGTGTTTGTGTGTGTGTGTGTGAGAGAGAGAAAGAGAGAGAGATCATACACACTAGCGCAGTGGCTCCCTGTTGAAAGCTCACGTTCAGATTCTCTGAAGCTGTGCCTGCTCATTGTTGGGGGTGCTGCCTCTTGTCACCATGGCATCCATCTGGAATGTTGCATTGTGGGAGGCCTGTTGTTTGTGTTTGTGTAGGGCTGCTGTTGTTGTTTTCCTTTTGCAGCTGTCATTCAGGAGCTTTTTGATAAGCCGGCCCTGTGCCGACCAGTGGCACTGTACTCACAGGCCACCCAGAGGGGGGCGCTTTATTATTAGTCATTCACATGTATAATTAAAGAGCAAATCCTCGGCAGTCCTTTGAACTGTGGAATCCTGGGTAAATATAATTACCACATGACTTGATAATGCAGGTATTATGACAATCCACTCAGTACAGAGACTGTATCAAATCTTTGTACGGATCAGTTTCCCTCTTTCTGAATCTCTCCAATGGTCTCCTAAGCCTGTATTAGACTCGCTGATGAAAAAAAAAGAAATAGATGCAAACAAAAGCAAAAGAAAACAAATCTACTCATCTTCTAAAGCACCGGAGCTACCACTGCTAATGATATCTGAGGCTGCTGTTGCCATAGTCATTAAATTTGCAGAAGCCACCTGCATCAGAGGAGAAAGAGAGAGAGAGAGAGACGGAGAATGGCAGTACAGTATGTGGTCTGCCCCTGGCCCGCCGGCGTATGAGTCCTTGCCTCACTCTCTGTAATATAAACGGACTTGACAAAGCAGCAGCTGTCTCGTTTGCATGATTAACCTACTTTTCCTTCTTTTCCATTTGCTGGGGTAGCCCAGTGTCCTGAACCTTCACCCACCTATCCACATACACACACACACACACACACACACACACACACACCTTTCAACATGGCAGCTGGCAGGCTAGGGAAATGATAGATGAATGAAATGAAGCGTATCGTAGGGACAACTCTGTGTGTCAAATGCTGACGACTGAATATTGTTCCAATTACGGGGTGTCTGCAGTGATCGCCATCCAATTTACCACGTCCTCCCACAGGCCTACAGCGCTGTCCATGGTGCTAAAGGCAAGCACACACATGTCTGTGCAGGAGATGTCTTTGTATTTATGATTAAGTGTGTGTGTGTGTGTGTGTGTGTATGTGTGTGTGTGTGTGTGTGTGTGTTGTGTTTGCATGTGTTTGCATCTGCTGTGCATGGATGTTATGGTGTGTGCATGAATCTGTGATTTCGTGAAGTCAAGTGAGAAAAATTGCGTGTGTGTCTGTATGTGTGAGCTTGTGTGTGTGTGTGTGTGTGTGTGTGTGTGTGTGTGTGTGTGTGTATGTGTGTGTGTCTAAATGGTAAAGTGATCAGAGTGAATCGGACGGCGGGGTGGGGTCGGCGGGGGAGGTGACACTGTGGAGACTGGCCAGCAGGAAAGCCAGTCAGTACGGATCAGACAGAGTGGGCAGCCATGGCAACATGAGCTTTTTTTTAACCCAACCCAGAGCAAAGGTCGACTCCAGCTCCAGCACATCCTCTCATCTGCCTCGTTCTCCACATTGGACTTAGGGAATTTTCTCACATCCGCCTGTGCGACACTGAAGCTGCAGTCTGGTGAATGTCAAGTAATGTGAGAAAGACAGAGAGAAAATGAGAGAGAGAAACAGAGAGAGAGAGAGAGAGAGAGGAAAGGAGAGGATGGAAGAATGATAAAAAATAGTCCATCTGGCAGTGATACCTAGACTCATGGGATACACCTGAGCTGGGAGTGTGTGTGTGTTTATGTGTGTGTGGAGGTGTGTGTTTGTGAATGTGCATCTGATGAACTGACAGCAGTGTGTGAGCTGCATGTCTATGCTCAAATTTATGCATGCATGTCTTTATGCATGTGTGTCTGGCTGTGTGGGTGCACAGCATTTCTGTTTTTAGGAGCAGGGCAGCTAGTATTTGTTTGTGTGTATATGTGTGTGTGTGTGTGTGTGTGTGTGTGTGTGTGTGTGTGTGCTTATGCTTCTATTTCTGTTTATATTGTCTGTGTGTGTGTTATTGCAGAAGTGTTTCTCCACATGTATTTTGTCTGTATTTTTATAGTGTATACTCTTTTGTGTGTGTGTGTGTGTGTGTGTGTGTGTGTGTGTGTGTGTGTGTTAGTGTGACAGACAGCACTATGTGGCTCATGGGCTCAGCTCTCATTAGTGCGTTGAGCTTGGGAGTAGCAGAGTAAACGCAGACACGCTCCGTCAACCAGCGCCTCCCTCTCCACCATACTCACAGCACACACCACACAGCACAGCACAGCACAGCACAGCACACACACAGAGAGAGAGACAGAGAGAGAGAGAGAGAGAGGAGGAGGTAGAAGATAGAGAGAGTTGGCAATATGGAGACAGAAGGTGTGAGAGAGAAAGAGAAGAAGGGGAAGAGACAGAGAGAGAGAGAGATGGAAAGAGGATGAGAGAGGAAAGTAAGGTGTGTGTGTGTGTGTGTGTGCGTGTGTGTGTGTGTGTGTTCGTCAGAGAGAGAGAGATGTGGAGAAACAGAAAAGCAAGGGAGAGAGCAGAAGGCTATAGGGTATAGTCAGGGGAGAACTGAGAACAGTGATGAAGTAGTCTGGCTGCAAGCAAAAGCTGAGAAGTGAAGAAAACTGGAGAAGTACAGCATGGCTGGAGGGGAAGAAAGCAGAGATGTGAGCGAAAGAGATGAAAAAGCTGAGCGGTAGAAAAAGAGAAGAGAGTGAACAGCACTGGAGGTGAAGAGAGAGAGGCAGACTGAGAAGTGACAAACTACAGAGATATGTGAAGGAAAAGGAGAGAGAGAGAGAGAGAGAGAGAGAAAGGAAAGCAAAAATAGAAACAGAAGGAGAGAGAACAAGAGAGAGAGAGAAATCACCACGTTTGAAGTCATGAATGAGTGGGCAAGTACGAGTTGAGAGCCCCAAGCTTGAGGGCATAGAGCAGAGCAGAGAGATTGTGTGTGCGCCCCTTTCCTCTGGGTGAGCTGTGCACACAGGGTGACACGCGGGGCCTGAGGAGAGGCTAGCTGCCTATTATGGGTGCCCCTCATGCAGTCTGCTCTCCTCCCTGACAGCAGGGCTAGGAAGACTAGCCTAGAAATGGCCCCCACTATGACCGTCACAGCTTCTGCTTGCCCCCCTCTCTTTCTTTCTCTCTCTCTTTCTCTGTCTCTCTCTCTTCATCTCTCTTTCTACCTCTCTCTGTCTGTCTCTCTTCCTCTCGTTCCCAGCCGCTCTTCCTGTGATTTAGTTCTGCCGGCAAACGCAGAGCGGCAGCTTCCAGCCGGTGGGGCCTTGACAGGTAATCAATCTAAACCCTGAGCTGGTTTAGGTCAGAGTCAAAGGAGGACGCAGCACATGCCCTGATCTCCTTCCCCATCTTTCTCACTGAAGGAAAAGCAGGGCAGCAGCACATCCCAACATAGGCTGAGAGAAACATGTAAATCTGCCCTCCATCTGTACTAACCTTGGACGTCTTCCCTCAGAGTGCACAAATGAGCACTGTGGGGAAATCCATTATGGCTGTGTTAAAGGCATCCTCTTGCACCAGTCTCTGCTGGTGCGGAGCTATGGCCTTGCTTGGCATCACAGGCTCGGTCTTGGGCTCTTGCTCTGAGGTTGTCGAGCCCAGGAAGAGAGCGCTGGCATCTGCATTCATGGCCCGTGCCAACTCAAAGCTCCTCGCCACCGCCCTTGCTGAAACGTGACATAATCTGCATCCGGGCAAGGCCTCGCAGCACGTTATATTGCATTGCCTTGCATTGCGCTGTGTCTTGGCAAAATGGCCGGGCACATACTTAATGCAGTGGCCAGGGTAAACACTGACAGGGCCAATCTATGTTAGCGGGCTTCCGGCAAATTGGGGAGAGCAGCGTTGTGTTTCACAGCTCGGCGTCGCTTAACATGAGAGGCGGGGAGGCGCCGCCACCCAAGCGAAGCGATGACGGACTGGCAAGGTGCAGAAGCGCCGTCTTAACACAGCAACAGTCACCGAGACAACGGGCACTGAAAACAAACAATACTTTGTTTCCTCGCGTCACATCTCCTCTATATCCTGTTGTCTCACCCTCTTGCACAGCAAATCAGTTTCTTCCTGCATGCTCTCTCTCTTTCTCCCCCCCTCTCTTTCTCACTTTCTCTCTCTCTCTCTTTCTCTCTTCCTCCCCTCTCTTTCTTGCTCTCTCTCTCCCTCCCTCTCTTTCTCTTTCTCTCTCTATTTCTTTCTCTCTTTCTCTTTCTCTCTCTCCCCTTCCCTCTCTTTCTCTCTCTCTCTCCCTGTTTCTCTCTTTCTCTCTCTCTTAGTCTCTACAGCATTTGTTTTTTTTCTCTTTCCTTCTCCCTACCCTCATTGCTTCCAGCTCTCTTGCTGAGAGACACACACCTCACACAGGTGTGAACAGATCTGGCCCACACTTTGCACGGAGCAAAAGCAGCTTAGGGCCAGATCAACTCCTTGCTCAGCTGTGCTGGGGGTCCCATTGTGTGAGTCTGACAGCATGTTCTCCTCACACACATCTGGTTGCTTTTGGAAAGCACTGCAGCTTGAGGTGCTGCATTGTGAACCCTATTTCCATCCCTTGCACACACACACACACACACACACACACACACACACACACACACACATATCACCTCCACCCCCATACTTCCCCCTGCCGTCAGCGCCAACTGTCTCCAAAAACACTGCAGCCCTCAGCCCTGTGCAGGTCAAGAGCATCCATGCATCTTAATGAACTACTCCCCAATTAGAGGGTAACTCGCCTCTCATCTCTGCTGCCGTAATCCAGTTAGCTCGTGGGTAGCAGCTAACCGTTACGTTTGTTTATTGCTCACAGCCGTGGCAGAACCATGCTGCGAGAATATGGCTCTGCATTAAAACAACACTGTTACGCCCAGACATGGCAGCCGTTTCCATGGAAATAAGTTTTTTTGCAGAGTGCTGCTGTGTTCCTTGACCTTGGTCTCATTAAAAATTCTCTTCAAAATAGCATGTGTGAGTTGGTTGTCAGGGGAAAACTGTCACTAAGATTAGCCTTTTATGTGCATCTGCGTGGGGTTAAGAACATGTTTATATGTTAAACAAAAAACATTAAAAAAGATACATAACACAGGTGAATATTCCTAAAAACATTATTCATGCATAGAAAATTGCTTTTGACTGTTCTGCTCATTAAAATGACCTAAGTATTTTGATCTGCCTGAGTGATAGCTTTGTCTTGTATCATGTCACAAAAACTCCCAAACAAAAAACTGCATAAAAGAATGAAATGCAAGCTACACCATTGCCTAATATTCAATATCTATACACCTTTTGAGGAGCACATAGGACCAACTCACAGTCATGGTAGCCGCTTTGATGCAGGCCGACCACAGAAGGAATGACTTGGGTACCGGTGATAACTCTGTCATTGGGTGGACGGCTTTGAGTAGCGGAGTCATTTTTCTCTCCCCCTCCGTCGTTTGGCCTTGCACTCTCTCAATCCAATCCAGGCAAGATGGAGGGTAGGGGAGCTGATTTAGGCCAGCAGGCACTGATGGATCGCACGTCGCTTCATCCATCACACTTTCCCAGCAGAGTGAGTTTGACCACTAATAGGGAAGCTTCTAGCATGAGAGTGACGCTAGTTTGAAAAGTTTAGTCCAAGGATGACTGCAACCCCATACACCTTGGCCCAAATACACACAAGCACACACTTGCACACACATACACACACACACACCACACCCCCCCCCCCCCCCACAACACACATCCTTCAGCACTTATGAGCATAGGGGTGGCTTGAAGAATGTCAGCAGCTTCCCCCTCCACCCAAAAACATTAGCTAACACACACACACACACACACACACTCACTCACTGGCCACATCAGCACTTGGGGGTACGAGCAGAGGGATGTCTTGAAGACGGGCACAGGTGGCATGAGAGGACTGTCAGCCCTTGGCAGTGTGGGGTCGCAGGCTGGCAGACTGGCATGGCTAATGAGAGCACCCTGGCTGTGCTGTGAAGATCGTCTCGCCGCATGTCTAGCAACATGAAAGGTGTGTGTGTGTGTGTGTGTGTGAGCGAGAGAGAGAGAGAGAGAGAGAGTGTGAGGTGAGATGGGCTTGGAGGGGTCACTTTTGGTCAGTTCTCTCTAGAGAGGGATTGGATTCTTCCTTCCCAGAATTCTGTCTGCCAGGGCCTCTTTTAACAACCTCATTATGTCCAGTTGTTTTTGTCCTACTCTCCTGCCTGCCTCTGTGCCTTCGGAGAAGGTGTGACAGAGGACGTGCGTGTGTGTGACTATGTGAGTGTGTGCATGTGTGTGTGTGTTTGTGTGTAACATGCTGTTTTAGCATCAAACACTTTTGTCCAAGGTCTCCTAAAGGGGAAAAAGCAATAGCAGGTTCAACTAATGATGCAGGGTAGGGCGTGCTTTGCGAGACTTTGGCGATAAAGTTTATGGGTGACGCATGAATATGCATTGGCATGGCGTGACAGGAGACCTTGGTTCGCCTCAGGTCAAGGTACTTCTCCAGACAAAACAAATACGTTTCCAGAACATAAAACAAGCGTGCAACGGCTGATTTACAAGAAGGAGGAGCCGTTTAACAGGGTTCTAATTCCATATTAAGTCTAAACGGTTGAGCAGTGATTGTGGTTAAATGCTATTTAAGTGGAAAAAATAAAATAAGAGATAAAATGAATGTAATAGATGGGCATCGTATCACTGTAGGGCATTGTTCAAGCCTCGCTGGGTTTTTTTCATGGGGTGTGTAGAAGTGTCCAATTTAACAACCCATGTAACAGCCTCAGTCTTTGACAAAACCAAAATCAATAGAATTAACATTTTTGCTCACACAGAATTGACTGGGTGTGAAATTGCTATAAAACAAAGAATGACTCACAGTAATTATTTAAATTCTCAGAGTTTGTCCGTACATGCAAGCAAGGCAAGGCAAAAAACAGCCGTCTTTTCACAAGACTCAAACCCAGTCAAACTAGCTGTAAATGTACATAAATACAAAAGTAATTCAGTTCTACTGTGCGCTGATAACAGTGGCTTTAGTTTTCTGCCTATTTAGGTGATGCCATGGAATAATTACCGTTCACTTACAGCCATAAATATAACAAGAGTTCCAGGGCTGTTTGTTGCTAGAGAAACGCTCACACACTACTATTTCTGTGCATAGGGTAAACTAAGTCATAATGATCGTGTCGACCGTGGGACCTTTAAGGACACATTGATCTAGAGTCAGCTAAGCTTGTGTACGTATCGTCAGGTTGAAGATTGCGATGCTAGCACATGAAGGTCGTGAGCTCAACCGTCTGGAAGCCCACTTTGTGGGAAACACACATCTACATTATGCAAACACTGAAGGACACACACACACACGCACACACACACACACACACACACACACACACACACACACACACACACACACACACACACAGAGGTACAGTGTTGTAAGTGGCACTCAATAACCCTGTAAATGGAAAGGTTTTCTAATGTACTTTAGACTCAATAGGACTCATATCACTATAAGCTTCATTTAACCTTCCCACACTGCTGAGCGGTATGTGCATATATTTCCACTGCTAAGGTTCTCTATGCTGAACACACAAATCCTTTGCAAAACACTTTACAGCAGCTTCTTCTTTATGTAAAAACTGAGGAAACATTTTAGCTTCTAACTTCTTCATCTCTCTCTCTCTCTCTCTCTCTCTCTCTCTCTCTGTCACAAGATCTGTAAAGACATTTCATAATTATGATCATGATAGTTTCATTACAACACATCAAATGTGTTTGTCAATGCACAGGCTGCTCTTGGGACAATAGTGGTAACACAGGAGCACTGTGCACTGCTATGCACACCACCATAGCATCAGCACTCCAGCGGGTGGGTCATACACAGAGGCAGCCTTTGCTACTGGTGTAACTAGGAGCACTGGAGCCAAGGCACGGGTTTGCTCCTGCTGAGGCCCGGCAGGCACTTCCATTACCAGTGAGGCTTCGGTGGCTAATGCTTGAGCGGCTTTGAGGGAGATTGCATGGGAAGACCCTGGCATGGTACGGTGCGCTGCGCTGCGTCAGGTTGAATATTCACCAACTTCATTTTCCCAAACACGAAGTGACGCGCGAGACGAGGAGTTCCCGACTCCGAACGTCGCCTAGGACAGGAGTTGAGATCAATGAGCCTTTAACCACCTGGACAAGATTACAACATGACAGAATGTGGGTCACAGGCCTCTGGCTTGCACTCTCTCTCTCTCTCTCTCTCTCTCTCTCTTACTCAGTCTTTCTTTTTCCCTCTCTATCTTTCTCTTCCTTTGCCACTCTCACTTTCTCCCAATAGCATTTGGCCTCTTGTTCTCTATTGCTGTTTTTCTCTGTAGTTTGAATTTATCTCTTAGATCTT